>JARHVA010001225.1:1512500-2112500 GCA_037957365.1 Torreya grandis | reverse complement strand
ATAACAGATATATCTGAATTTAAAGCCTTAAGATAAAACACTATAGCCATACCTAGTAATGGTCTAGCAGTAGCAGGAATCCTTTCTCAAGTCTTTTGAAATCTGGAATCGAAGTCAGTCATTACTTCTTTTGGTGCTCTTTGGATGGTAATCAATTGTTGTAACAAAGAAGACTTATCACCCTTTTCTTCAAATCTTTCAAATAAAAGATCTCCGAGCCGATCCCACGTAGATATGGTATTTGGGGTCAAGAACCGGCACCATTCCAGAGCCCTCCCTTTAAAAGAAGTTTCTAATAACCTTATAGCCACATTTTGTTGTGTGACAACATGTATAGCACAGACATCTGATACATCTTGAAGATGTTCTTCAGGTGTTTTAAAATCTTGCCCACTAAATTTGGGTAGAGCTTTCAAGGCATTTATTGGGATAGGATCCCAAGTGGCTGGTGGTATTGGGAGAATCAAAGGACTACTAGTGTTCCAACTTTCATAATTCCTTGGGGGTATAGGGGCTCCCATATTTACTCTTGGTATTGGTATAAACTGATTGATTCTTCTTCTTGGACTAGTTACACAAGGTGGCAAAAGAATACCTAGATTTATAGTAGATTGTGATCTGGTTACTAGTCCACAGCTCTGACTCCTTGTACCTCTCTGGTTCATACGGTCTTGAAAGAAACTTCAAGACTAGTCCCACCAGGTGTGCAAAAAACTATTGATGGTTAAAATTGTGCTTTGCTTCTAACACCAACAATGGGAAGTTTCAAGAATGTGGGACTTGCAACTTGAAATGACCTCCATGTTTTTAAGAAGTTGGTCTCTTCTTTATCTTGAGTGTTGGGAGGAAATGGATAGAAAATTAAATAGAAACACAAATGCAAAGAAAGAAAATCTAACTATGGCAATGCACCTGAATGTAATTCAACCCTTAATTCTGAGCATAGTGAAACTATATGTAAGATTCAATTACATTAAAGAGTGAACAAGGCATGATCAATGTAAAAGATAGAAACAATAGAAACAGAGGCTCACAACTTAGACTACTTTTGCAATGACACAGAAAACACCAATAAAGGCATAGAATTCACTCTTCTTATTAACTCTCAAGTTACATAAAAGGCACAGAAACATGCACGGTTACATAAACTTTCCAATTCAAGAAGATAGAACAAAGGCAAATGATATTCCTGATCACAACTCTAAAAGTCTAAAAAAATCTTGACAATAGTCTCTCGAAAAAAATTCTCTCCAATCTTTTGATGATGATTTCTGGTGATCTCTGCACCCCTCTTTATAGCATCAGATTCACTCTAGATTGTCTGCGTGTTCCCAATCTAACAGCGCAACTAAACTCTAACTGAACTAGATGTGTCTATCAGAAGATATTTCTTAGATTTTGAAACGTTCTATCTTTTTGTAGTTCATTGGCTGAAATAGATACACAAGACGCTCCCTTCTATCAAATGGAAGAGGACACTTGGCCAATTTCTTTAAAACCTTCTTAATACGTAGGAGGCATCAGATAATGACACTTGGTATGTTCCGCAGCATTACTGAAGACACACGACGCTCTCTGCATTACCTATATTCTTATTATATCTTCGCTTAGAAGTGTTCGGTCTTTGACATCTGTCACCATCCGCTTCTCCCAAATATTAAACAACTTTTATAGAAAATGGGACCCAAAGGAGTTCTCACTTGAGAAACTTCAAAAAGAGGACAAGGACATGTGGCGTTTTCTGCTTATTCTTGACAAAGGACACGTGGTGATTTCTGCTGCCTTTAGCTACCTTTTGAGAAACCTTTGGAAGATGACACATGTCCATCTCCACATTGCCCTATCTATATTATAGAAACAATTAGGCCTCATTTCATACTTACACAGATGGTGACACTTGGTGGCTTTCGCTTGCTTCAAAACAAAAACCTGGGACCCACCACAGTCTTTACTTGTCAATGAAAACAAATGAAGATAGTTCATAGGTTGACACATGGTGGCTTCTGCTCTCTTCAGCTGGGGATACGTGGTGTCTTCCATTGCTTTTAGAAAAGCACATTGAAACCTTCCATTATCACCACTTGGCACCTTCTGCTTGATCCTGATACTTAGCTTGTTGAAACCCTCTGCTCAAAAGAGATTTGAAATGCAGATGTCGATACGAAATGTGGATGCCGACACTTGTTGCATTTCACTGAATTGCTATGAGACACATGGCACATCCTGACCAACTTCTATAAATTATGAAAGATGCCTTAGCCGATGACACTTGGTAGCTTTCACTCAATTTTGACACTTAGACAAAATTGAGGCAAAAATAAATTTGAGCCCACGCTTTGAATCAAAACTCCATCTTCTCAAACCAAAGTGTACAGGGACAAAATTTGGATTGCGTGACTGCGAATCAAAATGAAACGTAGAGTATCTTTTACTCTACACATAATATTTATAAAATAAAATTTTATTCATTTACTCCACCCCTTTGTCATTATAGGGTGAGGGGTTGTTGTTATGTTGCCTCTTTTGGGTGTTGTATGTAGCTCTCTTGGGTATCCTTGCGACACATCTCAACATCTACTTCTAGTGGTTCTTCAGTGGTGGATTAATGCACCCAATGCCCATTTTGTGATGGATTCAACCCATCCAAGACTTCTCATATGTTATATTGTCTTCTTGGATATCCTTGCAGCATATCTCAACACCTTTTTGCATTTATGTTGATTGCAGTTATATTCATTGTGCATGGGTACCTCATCAAGGCTAGTGTCAAAACCCATTTTGAAGGTTTACATTTAGTTTTGCACTTAAGGGAGGGTGTTGGTGTAAATTTATAATTACATCTTAAGCTTTCTTAGTTAGTAAGTAATTATTATAGGATTTCTTATTTTATTAGTTAGAAAATAATCCTATTTGAAAATGTAACTTGCATTAAAGTCCAAGGTAAAACATGGAAACTTGCACTAAACTCCAAGTTACATATTAGCATGGACTTTATGCAACCACATATGTGGATTTATGCAACTACTTGTATTTATGAGGCCCTCAAAGTTAAAAAAACAAGGATCTCCCTCACTTTCAACAACAGAATCTAGAGAAAAAAGTGAGAGGTTTTATGTATTGTTTTTTTCTACCTTAGTGTAGGGTATACAATAAAAAGGCATCATTGTACCTGAATATCTAACTCTTTTTTCCTGCCTATATGTCTAGGATATATATGTTTGATCCTAGCTAGTCCAGAATTATAATAATTTTATCATACATGAAACTAGGATGTTAAATTTTAATCTTGTGGCTAATTTAACGTTTCCATGAAGGAATTGTTTATTTAGAATAAGCCAGCCAATTTTAATTGAATACATCAAAATCCAATGAAAATTAAACAAAACATTATATATAGCAAAAAATCAACCTATATAAGTCCACATAATCCATTGAACCAATAGCCACTAATTCTCATAACGTCTAAAGTTGGACTATGTGTAGCTAGTTGAAAGCAATCCAAATTATAACTAAGCTTTCCCATTGAGAAGTATTTCCCTATTTTTCCATTATTGGCTGAAGTACCTAAAGCATCATTTTGGATATCTACCTTGTTATTGTGGTACATTTATTCAACTTTCAATTCTTTTGTCTTTAGTTAGCTTACCCTTAGGGTTTTGTGAAGGGATATCAAATCATGTAGGGAGTCAATTGATCAGTACTAAGGAAATATTGTCACTTATTCAAACCACAAAAAGGATTTTTCACATCAATAATTTTATTCTCTCTACAAGCACTCAAGAAAAGCATGGCTTGCTATGAAAATTTAAGATCGATATTCAGTCAAAAAGCAATGTACAATGTTGAGCAAGATAGTGGTAACCATGATATCAAAAATTTACCTACCATAACAAAATCCAAGAGATTGGAAGTTCATAGTTACTTTGCGATTATAATCCACAAGATCCAAACATAACCTACATAACCAAAATTAGTTCAGTTTTTTTTAAAACTTAAATATGTTGTATTCATATAATTGATACATTAAAAAATTCAGTCCCCTTGCATGTGTAACATAACATCATAAGAGGGGACATGAGAAGACTAATAACTCAAAGAGAGAGCATGAGGCTTCAAAACAAGAAAGACACCTAAGAGTCCATGTCAGAGAACCAAGAATAGAAAGATAAAGTAATTTAAGAAACTACTACTTAATAGAGAAGTCTAAAAATTGGGCTATGTTTTTTGAAACTTCTGTTACAAAAGATAATATAGATGTTTTGATTTAACAATATAAAAAACTTACCTCCCATAAAAAAATCCAAAACTAATGAAATTTCATTGTTACTTTTTGATTATAATCCACTAGATCCAAATATAGCCCATGAACCAAACTTAGTTTAGTTTTATTTTTTTGAAAAAAGTGAAAGATGTTGTATTCATATAATTGATACATTATAAAATATAGTCCCCTTGCATGTGTAAAATAACATCATAAGATGGGACATGAGAAGATTAGGAACTGAAATAAAAAGTATGAGGCTTCAGAACAAGAAAGACCCCTGATAGTCCACATCAGAGAACCAAGAATAGAAAGACAAAAATTTAAGTAACTATTGCTTAATATAAAAGTATGAAAATTTGGCTTTGTTTTCTGAAACTTCTGTTACAAAATATAATATAGATGTTTTTCTCTGACATAGCTAGGAACAAAGGATATAATTTAGTATATTAAACATGAAGTGTACAATTATTGTGTCATATTGACTAACTAGCATAAAACTATAGTTTATTCATTATGAAGATTAACTAGATAATAAAACAAATTTATGTGAAACCTAACAATCTCCTAAAAATTTAGACAATAGGCTATCGTCTACTGAGCCACATTATATCAAAAACTAGCTAACTAGTTAAGAAGAACAAATTATCCTAATACCAACATTGAAATGGTTGATATGATGAGTACATGTATCATATGTTCTTTGTTGTGTTTTAGGAATCGCCCCCCCCCCATGATTATCTCCTTGATATGCCTTGGGTACCGGTACATCCTAGGTACCTGCCAGAGACATCTTGGAGGTGTCCAAAAAGGTACCGTAAACATTTATGATGTTTCTGGGCCCTTTTCTAACTTTTCTAGGGTATTTTTAGGTGTGCCTAGTTATTTTCAGTAGGGAAAAATAGTGGAAATCAACAAAAAAATTTAAAAAATGTAAACCCAGCATGAACCAAAAAATATATAAATAAAATCTTACTTTAAGCTATAATTTTTTATATACTTTCAAGATGTTTGAGAGTGGTTTCGGACCTCTAGGAGCTATAATGCAAATACTAGGTTTCGAAGGTTCCTATCATATTTTAGACTTAGTTAGATTCCAAGGTTTTAAAGTTTCTAACTTAGCCATATTTTAGGGTTTCAAGATTTCAAGGAGATATCATAGGAGGTATGAAGGTTGCATGAAGGGATGTAGGTATGATAGAAAAATATGAGAACATATCTTGAAAAGTTCCCTAAGCTAATCCCACCTCATTCCTTGTGCACCCCTTTAGGCATACACTCTACGAGATTTAATGAACTAGTAAGCCCCTACAAGAGAAAGCATCAGTAAATAATAAAGTTAAAAAATAATGGGAGTGGTATTCATGATTTTGAGGGAAATCTAGATGATTTATTCTAGATTTGAATGTACATTTTATCTTTGAAGTAATGAATGAATGAATATTATATATTTTTAAGTGTTTTATCTTTTATAGACAAATATTTTCATACTATGTAGTTTCAAGTATTTTACTAAAAAAATGAGTGATATGCACTATATATATATATATATATATATATATATATATATATATATATATATATATATATATATATATATATATATATATACACCCACAACATATCCAAATCAAGGTTTTTGAAAAATAGCATACTCACATACCCGAGACGACCTCGTACCCGTACCCAAAAAACATAACCTCAAAGTATTAGTTATTTAAATAGCATAAAGGATGATGTTGACACTTCCTGCACAAAGTATTGGTTATTCAATTGGCACAAAGGATGTTGTACATGTCAGCCCATGCTAGAGTAGTTGAAGTACTCCTACATAGATGAGAAAACAAGATAATACATATGCCCAGTCCCTTGTGGTGATTGATTCCTTAAAAACTTAGAAGTTGATGCTGAATATGGTAGTTAATTATGATCCATGTAAATGGGCACCAAAAACTACTAGTGAATTTTCAATTGTAACTAATTCAATTGCTAGTCAAATGAAAGTCCAAATTGATTTTTGTTAACAGTGGGTTGTTAGAGGCAAAGTTGTGTTTGAAATAAAGGGCAAAAGACTGAACGTAGGAGTGGTCCATACCTAGCCATGATCCACCATAGTTGAAGGCAACTAACTGGAAACAACAAGATATAGATAAGGCTTAATGGAGACATTCATGACAAGCAAAGACACGGAATAAACTCCAACCAAAGATATATTAAATAAATGTTGGCAAACAAATAATAGGATTAGTAAGCTGCATATGATGGACATTATTTTATGTCTGTAAACAAAATATGACATGAAACATGGCAATTGAGGAGATAGTTGATGAATATTTATTAAGAGATCATTGACCATTAAATTATTGTAAATTAACTCCACTCTTATGTGTTCATAACCATTGTATTCAATGAAACTTAAGCCATAGGCAACCATAGAACCTTTGTCCTTATAAGATAATTTTATAAATTAGAGTGATGTAATGGCACATTGGCCCTTTGAAATTATGACATGGTGATGATCATATCCTGTTAAGTGGTTTGCAGAAGACCAAATAAACATTGGAGCAATCGAGGATAATTGCAATCTAAATTTGAGAAATGAAAACCAATCCATGTTGAAAAACATTTCTTGGACTAAAGTTAAGAGCAAGTTTCATTTCAAGTTTTAGATTTTAAGAGTGACTTTATTAAAAGGTATCAAAAACATTAATGGTCTAAATTTAAGACAATGTTTGCTTGTAAGCTTATGCTTTAAGAATGGTTGTAGGAAAAGGCACCATTTCTTGAAAACAGGCAAGATGGGGAAAGGTATCATTTATGGAAATTATGTAAGATTATAGGATGAATTTTTTTTTAGGGTATTCCCAAATGCCACTTTAATGGTTTTAGGAAAAGGCACTATTTCTTGAAATTAGGCAAGATAAGAAAATGTACCATTTGTTGAAATTAGGCAAGATAATAGGATGAATATTTTTGTTTAGGGTATTCCCAAATGCCACTTACTTTAAAGTAGGAAATATTACAAGACATGTTTTTAAGGGTATTCTCATGTCTCATACATGATTAGTGACCATATCAAAAAGGAAAACAATATTAATCAAAATGTCTACACCTAATAACTAGTTTTTTTGTGTTTAGGGTATTCCCATGTGTCTCATATACATAATTAGTGACCACATCAAAAAGGAAAAAAATATTAACCAAAGTTTCTACACCCAGTAACAATTCTATAAAATGTCATAATTTGAATTTGCAACTTGCATATATAATAATGAAAAAGAGAAAACCATTGGACATCCCATCTCTATAATATCAATAGTTGATTATGTATTTACAATTAGTTACAAGGTTGAATGATTACAAAGGTCACTCATACTCCAACCACTTCAACTTATTTGGTTGTTGTTGGATGGAAAGATGGTGTGTTATCTTGGTTGGAAGGCATGAACCTTGTTGATGGTGTGGTTTTGTTATGTAGAGCTCATGGAGTTTGACATGTTAACATGTAGTTAAATGCTATTCATAGGAGGTGTGAAGTTTTAAATTTGTAATATAAAGAGTGATATCTTAAAAAAAATTCAAGGCATATATTGAAGGTTGTGTAAGCTATAGATTTGGCTATGAAAGTTGTGAATCTTCCTTATGGAGTCGCAAACCTAGCCTAAAGGTGTTTATATTTGTATTGTTTGCTCTTTATTGAAAAGTAATATTCCCTATTATTTGGACCCTTCATCCTAACAATTTTAATTTTTATTGGGTGTTATTAAATAAAATCTCGGACACATATGCTTTGTAATTCATCCCATAATCTAATTTTTATTATCCTAAAAGCATGGGAAATAGTAATTATCTTTAGTTGAATTACTTTAAGTAGAGAGGAAAGAGAAAAAACTATCTACTGAGGATCTTTGTATTGATCATTGCTCTAATGAGGTTACCTCCTTCAAGAGACTTGAGATACTTTGTAATCCTATTCTATGATCTCAATAAAATATTGTTCTTTTTATTTTATTATGCCACATATTCTACATTTTTGTTGTTTGGATAACTTATTGTTGGGAGGTTCATATCATCTAGGATCATAGCTCTTCCCAAGGTGTCTTTTCCATAGTAGTAGCATGGCTTCTATTTTTTACTATGACTGTCTACCATATGATCTCACCTCACCCTATCGAGATCTTGTTGATAAAATTTTGGTAACAAAAGTAGGGGCACTAAGCATTTTTGCCCAATTTATTTTTATGTTAGTAGTTTATTTCAAGGTTCACTTTAAAAGGCCATTATGAAAACCCCCTAGGTTTGTTTAAGCAAATTGGATTCACTCCCTTAGCAAATCAAAGTGCACAAAGCAGGTGAAAAATCACCCTATTTGTTTTTATGTGATACTATATTGTCACGTAATTGAATGATGTCGAGCGATTCAAGATGTCAGGGATCTTCACACCACCAGACGTGACAATGTTGATGGGCAAAATTATACTATCAGACATCATTATGTTATCGAGCAGCACTATGCCATTGGGTGACATAATGTTGCGTCAACAGTATGAAATCACATGACAACATGTTATCATGTGAAATGTTATTGTCACATGATAATATACCATTGCATGACAATATGTTGTCACATAACAATACATCATCACATGACAATACACTTTCATGTGATAATATGTTATCACATGATAGTATGTCATCATGTGATAATATGCTATCACAAGACAATAAGTTATTACACAACACTATGTTTTTGCATGATAAGACACTGCCATGTAGCAATATGATGTTGTGTATCACCATACTTTTGTGTGGGACCATGCTATTTCTTGACACCATCGTGTTGTATGGCATAAATCTATCATGTGGCATCATGTTATTGTACAACATCATGCTACCACATGGCATCAAGGTGTCACATGGCACCATGCTCTTGTGCATCACCACACTGTTGCATGACAACACACTACCCCACCTATCATAAATCATCAATCATGCCAACCGATTAATCTAATTCCCCTCCTTGTTTATAAATACCACTATAATGACCTCATTTTCACACTTTGCTTAAAATGGTTTCTCATCCTACCTACTTCCAACTCAACCTACCTACTTCCACCTCTAATTTTTTAGGCTTCCAATGGCTTCCACATCCATGGAAACTCAGAGTCAATCAGAGGGGATCTAAAACTATGTTTTAAAAATCTATTGTGTTTGGATGTCCTTCAGATGTTGGAGCAGCTCAAATCTTGTGATATCCCCTTTCAAACAGGGAATATATAAACACATAAAGCTCTGATCATAGATACAAACTTGCAGAATAGATTCAAACATGCATAAACAATTTACAGATCTTATCATTCATTCAGATGATTACAAAATATGTCCTTCTAAACTATTACAATTGCAATCCTTCCTTATGCATATAAAAATGAAATACAATCTTAAAAACTCTGGCTTAGCAAATCTAGAAGTGAAAACTGGATTCTGGAAGGTCTCGGCCTTTCTGTGTCGACACACAGACGCCGTCGTCGGTCGATATATTGCCGACGTCAATCCCTGTCGGTTGGCTTTTTGCCGACGTCAATCTTCAGTCGACTGATGTCGGTCACTGTAGCCCTCTGTCTGTCGAGGACGGTGCCTGAGCTGATCTGAAGGGACCTGTACAGATTTAGTACGGCCGCCAACCTGTCTGTTCTTAACCCCTAATTATTGAACACCCTGATCTGAAGATATACTATTCTAATACAGAATATTTCTATCTGTATAATTTATTGGATCAAAACTAAATAAAGATAAATACCTGAAATATCTGTAATAACTTCTGTGTGAAGTTATCTCTCAAATCTGGACCTCTGTGATAACTTCTGGATGAAGCTATCTCTCAATTTGGCAATAGATCGGCTGATCTTTCACAACCTCTGAATCACACACAATGAAGAGTTGACGTTCTCCACTGCAAATGGAATCCTGGAACCCTTGGCTCAGTCTTCACAGAAGAATTTCTTCAATTTTCAATAATCAATAATCTATGCATAATCCATAATGGCCTCCATGTGAAACCCTTATACCCTCAAAAGATATGCTTGCCCTAATTAGGGTTTCTTAAATTAGCATTAGGGTTTCTAATTTAAAATTAGACCAAATAATTAATAATTAATTATTAATTATTAATGAGACCAAATAATTAATATTTGATTAAATCAATCAAATATTAATATCTCCCTCAATATACGTCGGATCCTCAAACCGATCGAAGCAGGTGAATCAGGGAGTGATTCTGCACATGACCATACCAAAATAAAGGTGCTCTGCTGCATATCAAATATCCCTAAAAAGTAGGAGCTCAGGCCCAATGCATCTGAAATAACCTGAATGAAAACTAAATGTAGAAATTCTATGAATCAAAGTCAAGCCAAGCTCCATTATGACCCTCTATCCATCGTATTAGCCTACGAAGGTCGTATAATAGGCTAACCATCAAGTCTGTCAATGTCCACGAAAAAGGGGACATGACAATCCGCCCCTCCAAAAATTGCTTGTCCCCAAGCAATCTCAGAACAATGAACTACTCGATCCACCTGGATCCCAAATGTAGTTATGCTCTGCACTGCTGTGAATCAATGTGAGTACCTGCAATATCATCAGAAGCAAAACAAAGAGGAACCCATAATCAAATTGGTGAACACAACTCAACCAATCTCTAAAATCACAACTGCCCTAGATGTGTCGATACTGTAGGCTGTGTAATTGGCAACTGCAAATTCCATCTACAAAAGATGGTGTTAATCCATCCCATAACTGATCCCTCTGTAACTGAGGCACAACCAACTGTACCACACTGTCAAATGTGTGAGAAGAATCAATCTGGAGACTTGACTCCACTGGTATCCCAAACTCCTCAGAATCAGGTACTCCCAAATCCTGAACATGTGTGTCAGCGTCAATAACATGCTCCTCAGCGACCTCTATAGGAATGTACTCACCACCAACCATCTCAATATATAAATGGACTGGGCCTGGTACTGGTGAAGACTACAAATGCTCCAACTCTGCAGTCACCTCAGCTAAATGAAACTGTGACTCCTCGAAAGCCAACTACGTACTCTCAAGAATCTCAGAAGTCACCTCAAGCTGCTGAGTAAGCTCACTCATCTTATCTTCCTTGGCCAATAATGCATCATACACTGTGTCGCCCCACTCTATAAGATAATCTCTGTCGGTGACCAACTGCATATAGTCCTGTCTCAAAATCTGGATAGCCTCCCATAAAGAGTGGATCTCTGTCAAGGATAAATAACTGCCTCCCTGCTCGATGCTAGTAGGAGAACCCCATCCATAAACTGCTAACAACTGATGAGCAGCATTGAAATGCTTGCAAGCGGTAGCAATGTCTTGCTCACTAACTCTCAGCTGACTAGACACACGGTGGCACTGGCTAGATTGTCTCCTACAATCCTCCTCTGATGCATGGCCCAAAAGAGTAGACTCAGAATCACTGACCTCTGTAATACTACCATCCATACTCTGTGAATCAACTCCATAGCTCATATCAACATACGGAGTATCAACAACTGTAGCATCACTGTCTATCTCTTCCATACCGAAAGGAACTGCCGGTGAAACTAAGTCCTCAAAACTATCCACTGCATTCTCCTGAGTATCATCTACAATAATAGGATCCCAGGACTCTACTACAATCTCTGCCATAGTTGAGAGATCATCAACCCTCAGTGCACTAACATCTGAGCACACCTCTACACTCTAAGTGCAAGCATCTAACTCATCCTCATCTTCACTATATCCTATCTCATAATCATAATAATTATGGGACATGCTGCTCTCTCGTCTAAGTGATCTGTAGTGCTTTCTCCTCAGCTTGACAAAATGATCAAAGGTTGTCCTCTCTTGAACATGAGGAGGTAATAAGTCCCACTCATCATTCGCTGTCATATACCGCGTGGGTTTGTTTTTGGATGAAGGATATGAAAGAGATTCATTCAACCTCTTCAAACTGAGTTCCAACTTCCTCATATCATAGTCCCACCGACTCTGAGTATATGAAGTCATTATGATACCTCGTTGATTCAACTGACCCAAACTACCCAACAGGATGGCAAGACATTAGCTCTGATGTGCCCAACAGGATGGTAGGACTTTGGCTCTGATACCACTGTGATGTCCCTTACTTAGGGGCTCTCTTATCTACACAAAAGCTCTGATACCACTGTGATATCCCCTTTCAAATAGGGAATATATAAACACATAAAGCTCTAATCACAGATACAAACTTGCAGAATAGATTCAAACATGCATAAACAATTTACAGATCTTATCATTCATTCAGATGATTACAAAAGATGTCCTTCTAAACTATTACAATTGCAGTCCTTCCTTATGCATATAAAAATGAAATACAGTCTTAAAAACTCTGGCTTAGCAAATCTGGAAGTGAAAACTGGATTCTGGAAGGTCTCGGCCTTTTTGTGTCGACACACAGACGCCGTCGTCGGTCGATATATCACCGACGTCGGTCCCTGTCGATCGGCTTTTTGCCGACGTCGGTCTTCAGTCGACCGATGTTGGTCACTGTAGCCCTCTGTCTGCCGAGGACGGTGCCTGAGCTGATCTGAACGGACCTGTACGAATTTAGTACGGCCGCCAACCTGTCTGTTCTTAACCCCTGATTGTTGAACACCCTGATCTGAAGATATACTATTCTAATATAGAATATTTCTATCTGTATAATTTATTGGATCAAAATTAAATAAAGATAAATACCTGAAATATCTGTAATAACTTCTGTGTGAAGTTATCTCTCAAATCTGGACCTCTGTGATAACTTCTGGATGAAGCTATCTCTCAATTTGGCAATAGATCGGCTAATCTTTCACAACCTCTGAATCGCACACAATGAAGAGTTGACGTTCTCCACTGCAAATGGAATCCTGGAACCCTTGGCTTAGTCTTCACAGAAGAATTTCTTCAATTTTCAATAATCAATAATCTATGCATAATCCATAATGGTCTCCATGTGAAACCCTTATACCCTCAAAAGATATGCTTGCCCTAATTAGGGTTTCTTAAATTAGCATTAGGGTTTCTAATTTAAAATTAGACCAAATAATTAATAATTAATTATTAATTATTAATGAGACCAAATAATTAATATTTGATTAAATCAATCAAATATTAATATCTCCCTCAATATACGTCGGATCCTCAAACCGATCGAAGCAGGTGAATCAGGGAGTGATTCTGCACATGACCATACCAAAATAAAGGTGCTCCGCTGCATATCAAATATCCCTAAAAAGTAGGAGCTCAGGCCCAATGCATCTGAAATAACCTGAATGAAAACCAAATGTAGAAATTCTGTGAATCACAGTCAAGCCAAGCTCCATTATGACCCTCTATCCATCGTATTAGCCTACGAAGGTCGTATAATAGGCTAACCATCAAGTCTGTCAATGTCCACGAAAAAGGGGACATGACAAATCTTTTTTTGACTAGATTGATCAATGCCATCTTTGAGGCTGGATACAAATGCCTCAATATGATATGATTATTAATAATAACCTATTACAATCTTTGGTTGGAAATTTGAACTATAATGAGAGCCATTTTTATGTCTAATTTAACAATAAAATAATATCCTTTGGCACCTTTCCATTGGATATCCATAATTTAATAGGTCTTTCACATTGCAATGCAAGTCCTATTAGCATGAAGGTTATTTTATCTGACGTCGATAAAAATTACTTGGATTCGATCTACAAAGTGTCCATTGACCCCATTTGTAAGTCAACATTGAATTTAAAATTAACATTTCTTAATTATACGTAAATCATTTATTATAAATATTTTGGTATCCTAATTTAATTGCATGTTTTACTTTTTTGCTTTCATTACAGATAGTCAAAATCGAAGGGGAATCCCTGTTGAAAAAATCACCAATTCATTTCTCAAATCTATTATCCATTTCTTTCAAGTGAAAATTATTTTTCAGGGAAGACCATTGAACATTCCCTTTTGGGTTGTTTATTATATTTTTTATTTTCTCTCAGGTGTTGTATGTGAATGGTGCATAGTTATATCTAGCAGGATTAGGGTGGAGTTGAATTTTGCTTTCTCAAAGGACACACCATTTCATCTTTTAACTACTTTCTAGCCTTGTACTTTGAGGCCTTATATGAAATCTAAAATACTGCAATTCCCACTGCCCTCCATCAAAAAATAAAAACTAATGCTTTGTCTATCAAGGAACAGGAGGTAAGTTTAGTTTTTTCAAGTCTCATTTTTTTACTTTATATATATTTTAAATTTTAACATTTTTAGCCTATTATTTGTTATAGGCAAGAGTACATGTTTATGACACAAGAAAACAAGTGACAAGTAAAGGTCGGTGTGCTCCAGAGGGATCTGGTGATACCCAGTCCACAGAGCTTTCATTCAATTCATTTTGAATTATGAAATACCCAAGAACTGATTTTGTTTTGTCTCCACTTCTAGGTTCCCCCAAATTTCCTTTAATGTCTTTTTCTTGTTTTATTCAATAGAACAAAATAATATTCATATCAATTTTTTTAATAGTTGACACTCAAAATTTTGCCATTGAGGATTCTTCCACACAACACAATCAATGTTTACCATTACACCTTTATTTTTGATTTGAAGTTTGTTACAATTTGCTAGTTAATTAACTACATAAATTACTCATTTTGTAGCCATGGGTGAAACCACCAATGTCTCTCCCACAAGCACAATGAAATGTCAAGAGCCAACTCCCACAAGGACACCAAAAGGGGAAGAGATAACTCTAGCAAGGATAATCAGAATGGATGAGGTAGTCATCCCGACAGGTAATAACATTAACAGATTCAATTTGAATTTAATTTAATTTTATGTCTTTGAATTTATCATTTTTGAATTAAAAAAAATGTGTAGTCCACCCAACATTTGTCAAGAGATCAAGAAGTATGATACCACCCCCACCACCCATCCAAATTCAGAAAAGAGGAAATAACATCTCCCTCCCTACATAAATTTGATGAAGTTGCAAATTTTTAATTTCCCAAATTTCTTTGTTGGTGGCCTTTTGAGTGCATAGGGTCTTACATGTTTGTAGCAGATTGATTTGGATGAATATTTTTTTGGCATTTAAAGTAGGCCCTTGATTATTGGTGAATTCAATCCACATGAATGTATTCAAGTTGTTAATGTACCTTCATAAGTGCCTCCTACAACTACCTCTTTTTCAGCTACCTCTTCCCCACCCCACACAAATAATTTAAATGCCTCTGAGAATTCCCTTACCAATTTTTCATTGGATAATCTAGTTTCAAAAAAACTACTTGCCAATTTAAGGGATGGTGTTGTTGATGAATTTAATGATTTAAAACAATGAGAGGTAAGGGCAAAATCACTTATCAAAGAAATCAATGCATGTTATCACAACCACTCCCAAAGAGTGACTTTGTTTTCTCTTATTCAAAATGAACCCTCAAAGATTGACACTTTATTCTAACAAGCTTAATCTAGATTGATCTCTGTGGACAATGTTTACAATGATAGAACTTTAGAGATTATGATAAATAGGTTGGAAAATTTAAATTGAGAATCTCAAGCATATTTCAATAAATGGGCTAAAGATATTAATCTTGTTGTCATTACATAAGCAAAGAAGGATAAATTTGTAGTGAGTTTTCTTTATCTATAATGTGTATTTTGATTATTATAATACCTTTGTATGTTCTTGACACTTATATTATTTATTGTTTGCAAGAAAAATATGAAAATTGGAAGCAAGAAACACATCTTCTTAATGTGCATTTGAAAAATGCCAAGAAAATTATCTCCTCAGTGATTGAATTGAAGGAAAAGTTGGTTATGTTAAATAAACAAAACCACACTTTGAAGAAAATAATTAAAGAGCATGGTATGGATCCAAGCATTTTATTGAAGCAAAAAATAGATGTGGATCCTATAATTATTTCAACAGGGGATGTAGCGAATGAGGAGAGGGTGATTCTTATACAAATGAATTATGTTACAAAGGATCTTTAGAAAGGAATGATAATGGAGGATCCACAACCATAGGCAGGTCAAGACAACGAGGTTTCCATTGGTGGAGATGGTAAGCAACAAGGAGGTGGAGAGTGTCCACCAAAAAAATGTTGATTTATTTCGATTTATATTGTTCCAAATGACAGTTTGTATTGTTTAAAATAGTTTATATCATGTTTTTTTGAAAAACACTTGTTATATTAAATGATATTTTACAGTTGCTCCAACTTCTAAATACTTTTAGCTATATAAATTTTAATATTATATATATGTATATAATATATTGTGTTTAAGTTTATATATTATATGGAGAAAAAGAAGACTAAATATTCTATAGAATTATACTGTTAGAGCACGTAGTTTTAGTACTTAAATGCATTGTTATACTATTCTAGTAGTTATAAATTTAAATGCATTATTATACTATTATATTTCTATACCATTCTACTAGTTGTAGCATTTGAATGCATGGTTATAATGTTCTATTATTTGTAGCATTGAATGCATTGATTGTGGTGCAATTAGAAATATTTGAACCCAATTATAAGAAAAATATTTCTAGTAGTTGTAGTAGTTGTAGGAAAAATAGTCTATTGTAGAGTAAATATTCTATGTAATTATATTTTTCTAGTAGTTGTAGTATTGAATTCATTGTCAGTGTTATATTGTTCTAGTAGTTGTAGATTTGAATGCATTGTTACAATGTTCTAGTAGCTGTAGCATTGAATTGATGGATTGTGGTGGAATTTCGAAATATGCGACCCCAAGTTTGAACTATAGGAAAAATATTTGATATATATTTGTGTAATGGTACTAATGTAAATGTGCAATAAAATAATTATAGTTACATTGTTATGTATGTATAATAATAAATCTTAATAATTGGATTTTTAATGGTGAGAGAACTGGTGTCCTATGGTGCACCATGCATGTCTAGACATAAGACTTGTATGCTTCGATGAATGATATAAGGAAATGCTATGTACAATGTTAATTAGAATTATGATTGATAATTAATGAATGACATGCATTGCAAAGATAAAGTACTATTTGAAATGCACAAAATTTTAATAGGACAAAAAAAATTAAATCCAATGTATTAAATAAGATTCATGATTGTAACATTCAGGAAATAGATTACATAATTTAATTTATTTGAAGATGAAAGAATAAGAAATATTTCAAAACACATCAATTTTTATACTTATCAAACTAAAAGTCAAGCAGCTGAAACAAACCTTGAGAAACTTACTCATCATAAGTGTGATTTGCATCTACCATGTCCGTGCCATATTCAGTCTTGGTATTCACATCCTATGTATTGGTAGTTGTATTAGTCATAAAATGCTTTAGTGAATTCTATATGGTAATGCTCTATACAATGTTAATAAGAATTACAATTATTACTTGACGAATGATATGCATTGCAAAGATAAATTACTATTTGAAATACACAAAATTTTAATAAGACAAAAAAAAATTCCAATGTATTGAATAAGATTCATTATTGTAACATCTAGGAAATAGATTATATAATTTAATGTATTTAAAGATGAAAGAATGAGAAATATATCATAAAATAGTAATTGCTATACTTATCAAATTAAAAATTGGGTTTCTGAAATAATGCTTGAGAAACTTGCTCATCGTATGTGTGATTTGCATCTACCACGTCAGTGTCATATTCAGTTTTGATATTCTCATCCTCTATATTGGTATGTATATTAGTCACACCTCTTCTTTCCACTAGAGAACTCCATGTTGCCATTTTTTTGTCATATGAAAACTTGTCCACAGAATACCACAAAACATATAGTCTCAAGCAAGTCTCTAGCTTTTTATCCAATCTATTTCTAAGTTTTGACTTCATGAAGGATAATGCAGTAAACACTCACTCATCTTCCAAAGAACCCAAAATAATTGTTTGAACAAGTTCATATAATCTAAAATATTCACTAATACTTTCTTATAATACACTACTTGGATAAAGTTTTTTCCATAGACGAGTAATGGCACCTTTTTTGTTGGGTCACTTGAACATTAAAATTGATCCATCATTGTAATAATAAACTGTGTTGAATGAGATGTCAGTAATTATTTATTTAAAATACCACTAATCTTAACTACATTCACATCTACAAATTTATAGAAATGCCTAATAATTGTACCCATGTATTTGTGAAATAATGTACTAATATGTTCTTGATTATTAACACTATTCTAAAAAATGTGATTCACAACTCCATGCCCTCCAATAACTCATCCTTTTGAAAATGTTCTATGGTCTCAACAGCTAAACTTTGTGAGATTTTGCTCAATTTAATTCATGTTTTAGATAAAATAGTATCATGTAGTAAATGTGTCACAGGTACATCTTTAGGCTCAGCTCCCACAACTTCAAGTCTTCTAGAGTATGTGTGCATTGGGATATCAATGCCATTTACCACGACACAAAAATGATCATGTATATTGAATTTTAAATAACTGTCTGGATTCTAAAAATCTAACAAACTTTTCTAGGTTCTAAAAATAGGTCCATGAAAACCTTCATTCGATGTGTATAATATATCTAAACATTGACATACATGTTTTATCAAACGTATGAAGTCAACAATATAGATAGATCTCTCTTGGACATGTTTCATTAAACAGTTCATTTCCTTCAACATTAGAAAAATACCACATAATGTGAGTAAAGTTTTTAACTCTGTTAAATGACACAAAAAATCTTTTGCTTTGTCCACTTCCCTACGATATCTATGCATAAACCCTATCAAAGATGGATATTCCTCAAAAAAAATGCAGGCAAGTTTATACATAGAAATCCATCTAGTTTCAATATCTTTCAATAGTTTTTTTATCATCTGTCACCCCAATTGCAAATTTTTGAAACTCCATAAATCATTTTGAGATGTTTAACATGTACTCATGTAAGTCATGAATAATCTCTTCCACTTTTGTGACATTATTGAATGTGATAACAATTTTGTACACAAAATTCATCCTATGTGTCATGTAATGGATTAGAATCATATATAAAGAAACTATCATTTGTAGGAAAACACAAAGACCCTTTTTATGCCCCTACATCACTAATGTACCATTAGTGCCAACACACACCATCTTTGTAGCTATGGTATAATCATCCATCCCAGCTCTCTCTTAAATTGGATACAACCAATCTATGGAGGTTTTATGCATTGCAATTTTTTACCATTTTATGGACAGCTAAAAGATGAGATTGCCTTGAATAGTTTTCAAAGGTATACACATACATGCAAACCCATGTTGTGTTGTCAACTGCAGTGACCTCATTGATACACAGAGAGATATATAGTGATCTCTTAACACTTTATTTCAAATCTTCCTTCTCAATAATGGCTAGACATTTTGCCATTTTCCAAGCACTGTAATCTGATCAATGTGATTATGGAATATCCAAAAACCTATTATGTTGAAATAAAATTTTGTAATCTATAAAATCAGAAATGGGTCTTCCCTTTTTTAAAATATGTAAAATAGTAGATAACTATACATATTTTGGCCAAAGATTGGACTGCATAACTTTTTCAAATTACACTTTGATGGTTCCCCCTTTCTCAACAAGATGTTTTTATCACTTTTGATTATTTTCATATTCATGTGCATATCTTACATGCATGCATTCTTTTTCATTTTTCCATCTGTGTGTTATTATTATCTATTCATCTGGGTGCTTCATCGATATATATATTTTCCTACAATGTTTTTCAATTGTGTCCAATTTAAGTTATATTTTATGTTCTTTTCCAAGTTTCTAACTATAAATTATACATCTACATTCTATTGGTGGCTCACTACTATTTTTCCAATTCTACAAGTTCTATAAATGGATATTTTGCAAACCAGTCAACTTGAAAAGACCTTCTTATTATCCATGTACTTCTCTTCCTCCGTCATCTTTTTTGAGTGTAATTTTCAACAAAATTTAGTGTCTAAAAAGAACTATATTTCTCTTTTGAAGTGCCTAGAGGAGTGTGTTTTATGGAAGTGCCCAAAGGTGTGTCTTATAGGGGTGGTATTCATCAATAAAATCTTCAAGTGGTGAGAATTTATTGGGATTAACTCTTTCTAGTGAAATAGTGTCAATATCCATATCAATTTTTGCATTGAAATAGTTTTACAATTATTCTACAGTGAAAAAAATTAACTGATATTTTTTTAAAAAGTTTTTGAGCTATTTGTATTCAAAATGCTTGTTATTTGTGTAGTCCTCTTTCCTAGATTTCTAAAAAAGGACATGATGTTGGATTTTTTTGGTATTTGCTATGGTGTTTTACCCTTATTATTACCTCTTTATGCTAGAGCTTTTTTATTGGGTGGTTTATCATTGCCATTTTCTTGTCTGATATTGGGCATCAAGCTATAGGCATACAACATAGTGTTACCAAGCGGTAAGTTGCCACTGCATGACACAGTGCTACAATGCATCAATCCATGGACACATAACACACTATTTCTAGACACCAAATTTCCATCATGCAACACATGGCTTCTAGGTGATTGGTTACCATCACATGACACATCATTGTCAAGTGGCAGGGTGCCATCACATGGCAGGTTACCATCATGTGGTTGATTATCACCAGGCATCAATTTACCATCATGTGGCACATTATGACCAGGCACCTAGTTATTATTGTGTGACATAGTGCCATCAAGTGTCAAGTTGATATCACATGACATAATGTTGGTAGAGGTTAGGTTGTTGAAAGCAATCAAGTAGTGGAGTGCAGCCTCAAGTCTCAAGATCTCTGTAATCTAATAAATAAATATAATTTGGTGGTAAGTTTATGACCTTTGAGAACATATGTAATATATATAGATGGTGAATTTCATGGATAACCCCATAATTATTTTAAATCATTAGCGAGTTGACCCTTTAAAAAAATGACATCTCAAAATTCTAGGCAAAAGGGCCATATGATGCACCCTAATTAATTGCCAAATTAAAATTCTCCAAAATGGAATATTCATGAATTAATGAATATTCACCACTAAAATTTACCCTAGTTTATTTGTAATTTAGGCTAGAAACCTTGTGTCAAGAGTTTTAAAATATCCTTAAAGAGCAGTCATTTTCAACAAAGCACACTAAATCCAATGTGAAGTGAGGTGGGATTTGGCCCATCATCATATAATTCAAGACATCATTTATATATGGGATTTAACTTCCACATATCTTCAGATACACTGAAAGACCCCATACATTGGTTTTCAAAACTTAGCCATAGGTAACCTTCAATTATTTGTAACTTGTGGTGCACTGATAAACAATTAGCCCTGACAAATTACTCTCATTGTACCACAAAAGATGAAATAGTGGGATACATGATGATTAAATCCTATGTAGTTATCATTGTAATAAATTGGACCAACACTATTTATGAGTAGGAACAATATATATATATATATATATATATATATATATATAAGATCATAGACTAAACATACCCTATAATAAACCCCCTTGTTATAAACTTGACTATGATAAACCTAAGCATCCTTTGAGTGGGATGAATCCACCACCAGTAGATTTTTCTAAACATCAATTATAGAGGACAAAGGGGTTAAAAATTTCTAGGCCACATATCTTGTAAATGGTGCAAAGTATGGTGATTCTATGTAAATTTACACCCATAGGGTAATCAGTCAAAAATAAATGTCATCAAGGCACCTCTACCATCGTGATCCTCTCTTCAATTAGATCATTTTGATATATAGATTTGGTAGACCTTAATATCATAACAATGGTGGATGAATATCATTCACAGGACCTAGAAAAGCTTCCCGCCAAAGTCACCAACCTCAAAGAAGAATTGGATTCCAAAATAACTGGTCATAACACCAATAAAAATGCCTTGTATACTACCTTATCCCACATGAGTAAATAAGAGCAATGTGGGGGTCAACACAGTTCTTTCGAATAGAGTTTCCATTCAACAAGACCAACAAACATAACCCCAAACTATATTTCTCAAAATTTGATGAAGAGGATCCCACAAGTTGGTTTTACAGAGCATAGTAATAATTTCACTTACACCTCACCCTTGATGAGGATATGATAAACATAACCTCATTTCACCTAGAGTGGGAAGTCATATAATGGTATTAGTGGTAAGAAAACACCAAGCCTTGTATACTACCTTCTCCCACATGAGTAAACAGGCTCAACGTGGGGTCAACACATCTCTTCCAAATAGAGTGTTCATTTGACAAGACAAAAAAACATAACCCCAAAATATGTTTATCAAAATTTGATGGATAGGATCCCAGAAACTAGTTTTACATAGCAGATCAATACTTTTGATTGCACCTCACCCCTGATGAGGATATGAAAAACATAACCTCATTTCACCAGAGAAGGAAGCCATATAATGGTATTGGTGGTAAAAAAAAGTCTCATGGAGAGCCATCATGGGTGGACTTTTGTAAAAACCACCTGGTTCAGTTTGGTCCCAATCTATATGAGGATTTCATAGGAGCCCTCACCAAACTTTGACAAAATGGTTTTTTTCATGACTACCAAATATAATTTGAGAAGCTAAAAAATAGGACATAAGGGTTGATGGACAATTTTTTCAAAATTTATTTCATAAGTGGCCCAAAAGAGGTAATTAGGTTTGAATTCAAAATGTTTAACCCCAAGGATATGATGGGATGATTATGTTGGCTAATCTAACGAAAGACAAATTTATCACTCAACACCGTACCTATAAACTGCCTCAACCAAAAAACTCATTATCAACTCATGAAATAATAGTTATATACCCCAAATGACCCCAATCAAGCATCTAACTGAGATTGAGATGTGGGCTAGTAGAGAAAAATGGTTATGCTAGAATTGTGATTAAAAATACACACCATACCATAGATGTGTAGAACAAAAGTTATACCTACTAGACATGGAATTACGTCTTGATTCAGATGAATGGGAATAAATAAAACACACCAAAATATTAAAAGGAGGAAACACCAAAAAAATTTAAGGATACTTCATCCAAAATTTTGTTGCATTATCTACTACAAAAATCAATCACTAACCATTCTCATCAACAATGGCAGCACACATAACTTCATCGACCCTTGAATAGCCAGACAAGTTGATTGTTATATCTACCCATGCTCTAGATTTCAGATCATGGTATCCAATATAGGAAAATTATATTGTAAAGGAAAATTCAAAAAAAATTGAATCTCAATCAAGGATTACAACCTGAAATCAAATGTGTTTTTCCTACCATTTGGGGGTTGCGACAAGGTTTTGAGGGCACAATGGCTATGTGCACTTTGGCCTATCTTATGGGGGTTTTATGATGTTGGCCCATAGAATAAGTGGAATTTACATCTTGAACAAAGTATTTTTCACAAAAGATATCTTTTTATTATTTTGGGTTAATTATTTACAAATAAGTTAAAATCTTATAAATATTTTATGGGTGGTTTCACTATAGGACCCAACTATCCCATGAACCAAATAACATTTATTATTAATGTTAAATTATACTAACAAAACATAAAACAAGTATATAAACATAATCATGGATCATAAATGACCAACAAACTCCCCCTTGATCCAAAGGGTCATGGAAGATGTAAGCACTAGAGCAATGACTTTGAAGTCATCAAAGAAACTCTGAAGCAACTGCAACTGGTATATTGCACATCCTAAAACTTACCAAAATTGATGACGCTCCATAAAGAAGCCCACCTTGTGAGTTTTAGCATAAAATACTGATGAACATGATTAAGGATTGCTCATCCCCTATGATCATCATATTGTATTGTATTAGAACATGATTAAGGCTTGTCCAACTACATTGATCCACATAAGGCTCTACCTAGAAGCCCGTCAAAGTGACCAACATTTATTATGTATGGCACATCTCCCTCATATCTAAAAAATGCTGACAATGTTTGCTAAACACAACTGGTACTATCAACCCCTATCAACTTGTACTATCACTGATGACTAATCGAATACCTACCAATGCTATATCTTCTACCCCTATCAAGTGAGAGGTGAGAAGCTATGAAATAATAGAAATAAAATAAAGCATTCATGTGTGCTCCACATGTCATGAATATTAAGGATAGAAAGCCAAAATTGGAACTAAAATAAGCATGCTATTGTTACCAACATTTACATTCAATCATTTAACCTAAACTCTGAGTGAATAGCTAACCAAAGAAGGGGAATTGTCCTCCAGCCTCCAACAGATCCTCTAACCTCTAGTGTGATACTTACACTTTTTCATTCACAAGGATCATGATGGACCTGTAAGGATGAGATGGTCATTGATAAAATAAACATAAGGTGATATTATGAAAATTTGCATTGTGAAGGTGTTGGTTTCTATCAAAAATGTACTTTTATATATTATTTTTAAATATATTTGTTGAAAAATCATATAATAAAAGATAAAAAACATAAAATTGACCATTTCAATATGTCTAGAATGTCTAAAAACTTATAAATCAACTGGTCACATGACCACCTTTGCATAAGATAGCGACTAGACAAAAAAATTGTAAAAGGTGTCGCAAGTGTCAAAAACTAGACAACTTGCACTCTTGTATCTCTAAGTACAAAACACAATATAAAATATTCCTTTTAAGTTGTATTTTAAAAATGATTGACCAAAAATATAGTTGAGGGTTTTTTAACCCTTAACCTCCTCACTTGCATGTGTCTTCAAAAGCTTCACTATCCAACCCTCCATCAACTAGTTTTGAAATACAAAGGGAAAGTATTCTATTTAACTCTTGCTTTTTTGAACTAAAAAATGAAAAATATATATATGCATGTGAAATATTTTTACTCAACTTTACTTGCATGTAAAACCCTATTCCTTTCTTCCTTTGGTGGGGCCCTGAAAATAAATAAACTTTGGAAAATCAAATTGATAATAAATAAATCATCATATTCACTCATTGTTGCACCATATTTGACTGTAGCACACTGTTATGTTGTTGAAAGACACCAACCATTCTCAAAACTACTTCAAACTACTACAAATTTTGTACAATGTTATACAGGACTGATTGAAGTTTTCTAGTAGAAAATAAAACACATGTCAAGTTTTCAATACATGGGATGTCATTACTACATATTTGAACTATATAATTGCATCTATAACACAATCAACTGCCTCTAAAATCCATACAACTACACATAAAGTGAATAAGTTTGTACAAGTATAATTATTTGGAGGTTTATAATTGCCAAGGACCAAAAAGAATGCACATATCAAATTTTTTCACCAAGGGGATGCCATTGTAGGTTGAGGAAACTGTAAAAATACATTTTTAGGTTGTACACTTCAAATATAGGTTTTAAATGGCACTCAAGTCAAGTTTGATGATATTTATGGCATGTAAAGGCTTCAAAATCTCATCAAAACACCATGGGATCTCTCAGATAATTTTAAAAAGTTGTACCATGCACAAACAGGGGTTTTAGGAAAAATTAGATTTCCTTTTGAACTTATTTTCAAGTAATAATAATTTGTACAAGCAAATAAAAAGGATCAAAATGCCATAAAATACATAGAAATCTATAGAAATTGCTTAAAATTACTTTTTTACCTATAAATGGTTGTACAAGTCTAATTTTTAGGGCATACGCAATCAAAACATCCATATCACTTTCTTAATAAGTCAAAAAAAATCATATTGCTTCCAAACCCTTCAAAACGTGGCTTTGATACCACTATTGGCCCACAGAGTAGGTGTAATTTACATCTTGAACAAAGTATTTTTCAAAAAATATATCTTTGTATTATTTTGGGTTAATTTTTTACAAATAATGTAAAATCTTATAAATCTTTTATGGATGGTTCCATTACAGGACCCAACGAACTATTCCATGAACCAACTAACTTTTATTACTAACAACAAATTATATTAACAAAACATAAAGTCAGTAAATAAACATAACCATTGATCATAAATGACCCAATATATGAAATGTGGATGCAATTCATATATAATGGCCAAAAACACATCTAAAAGGGGATCACAATAGGGTTGACGAGTATAACTAGCTCACATCATATGAAAAATTTGTTGAATCAAGGTTCTCATGGAGTCATGGCACAACAATGTGAAATACATCCCACCAAATTAACCAACTTGAATCAACCCTTGGAATATTAATAAATCTTGTCTAAACATGAGGTGGCATTTGAAGAGCCATAAGGATTACCCCCAAGGCAACCATGAGATCACATATTTTAGTTGGTATCAAGTATGCCTCCAAATATTCAAGCTTACAAGTTCCCATTTATGCAAAAGGATGTAAATTTTTAACTAATACAATAATTGTTGTAATTAAGGATCATTTGGCCAAGTATCAGTCCATACTCTTCCCTAGTACTGCTTGTGAGGAAAAAAAATAGCTCTCAGCAATTGTGTGTTGATTTTTGAGATCTAAATTAAATCACAATTTAGGACAAGTTTCCTATCCCTATGATTGATGAGCTCTTAGATAAACTTCACAGGGCTTGTTAATTTTCCAAACTTTATTTATGATCAGGGTATCACCAGATCTAAATATAGGAAAAATACATTCCAAATACATCCTTTCAAACACATGAAGGTAATTATAAATTCTTGGTCATGCCATTTGGCCTCATTAATACCTCATCAACATTTTGAGGCTTGTTGAATAAGATATTTTACCCATTTCTCAAAAAATTCATCTTGGTATTCTTTGATAACATCCTCTTATTTAATAGGATAGCAAGAGCATTTGGTTCACCTCAAGCATACCCTTCAACTTATCTTAAAGAACCACTTATGTTCAAAACACTCAAATTTCTCCTTTGGTAAAAAATAACTAGAGCATCGTGGGTACATCGTCTCAACAGAAGGATTTAAGGTAGATCCAAAGAAAATATAGGCCTCACTAGATATTACTATAAAATCATCAAGGATTATGGCAAAATTGCAATTCCCTTAATGACAATGCTAAAAAAGGATGTCTTCATTGGTAAGATGCAACAAAAAAGGTGAATTCTTGGATCAAGTTGTGTACACTACACCAATTCTCGGTATGCCATATTTCTCCAAGTCCTTTACCATTGAAATTGATGCTTGGAGAAGTGGAATTGGAGTGGTACCCATGTGAGAAGGAAGACCCTTAACATTTACTAGTACATGCCTTACTAGAAAGAACTTGACTAGATCCATTTATGAAAAAGAAATGTTAATTATTTTCCATGTAGTGACCAAATGATGACCATATCTTGTAGGAAGGCATTTATGTATAAAATTTGATCATCATAGCATCAAATACTTCTTTGAATAGTGAGTCTCTTCCCCCTAATAGAAAAAGTGGGTCATGAAGTTATTAGGCTGTGACTATGAAATTATCTACAACAAAGTCAAGGATAATGTTATAGTGGATGCTTTACCTCGTAAATATGAAAACTAAACCATTATGTGTGTAGTCTCATTACCCCTTACATATTGGTTACAAGAAGTTCAATAGGAGTGGAAATAAGACGTCAAAAATCAATAGTTCCTTCAACATGTATCCACCAATTCCTTCACTAAGCCCAATCATTCATGGGATGGAAAATAATTATGATATAAAGGGTGTATTTTACTAATTCTAAATTCATCTTTGTGATAAAAACTCTTACATTAATTGCATGTTTCTCCATCCACAAGCCATTTGGGGTTCTTAAAAACATATGAAAGAGTTCAGAGAAATTTATTTTTGGAAGGCATGAATCGAGGTATCAAAACATGTGTGGTGAAATGTGATACCTACCAAAACTATAAGGGAGAGAGTGTTAGGACTTCAGGGCACTTACAACCATTACCTATCCCTACTTGGGTATGGACAAACATATCCATGTACATGATTGAATCCATGTCAAAGTCAAGGGGTAAATTAGTTATTTTGGTGGTGATGGATCACCTATCTAATTATGCCCATTTTTCCTCCCTCACCCACTCCTATACAACTTATACATTTGTTCAAACATCTATTGACCAAATCTTCTACCCCCATAAAATACTTGCCTCCATTGTTTGTGATTGTGGTTCCACTTTCACTTGTAACTTTTGGTAGATACTATTTTCAGCATGGTTCCCATAGTCAAATGAGATCAACCTACTACCTGAAAATAGATGGTCAAATAAATTTTGTCAACAAATTCTTAGAAACTTACCTATGTTGCTTCATTTTTTATCAATAGAGTCACTAGGTCAAGTGGTTACCATTCACTAAATGGGGGTACAATACCACATATCACACAACCACCAAATGACCCTCTATGAATAAACTTATGGCCAACCACCTCCATCTCTTTAATCCTACATTAAAATAAGTTCCAAGGTCTTGGAAGTTAATTATTCACTCAACACGTGGGAGGATATCCTTTGAACTCTTAAGGAAAACCTAACCATGGTGTAGAATCGAATGAAGCAACACACTGATCAACACCTTTCAAAATGTACCTTCAATAAAGGGGACATAGTTTTTAGCTATTTTTTACTTAAGAACAAACATCATTGAAGTTTAAGAGACACTAAAAGTTAGCACCTATGTTTTATGGCCCTTATAAAATTCTACAACAAATTGGTTCAGTGGCATATAAGTTAGACCTACCCTCATCTTCCAAGATCCATCATGTTTTTCATGTATCTTGTTTAAAGAAAACCCTTGGCCAACATGTGCAATCTCGAATGGTATTACCAACAGTCAACATTGAGGGATCCATTTTCCTAGAATCTAAAGCTATTCTAGGCAGGTAATCCTAAAAACTATGCAATTGGGATATAACTAAAGTTTTCGTATAATGGTGAGAAATGCAACTAGAAGATGCATCATGGGAGCGCTGTCTCTTAATGCAGCAACATTTTTGTATTTTCAACTTTGAGGACACAACTTTTAAGTGGGAATGCATATTAGGATCCCTTCATCCTAACCCTTTTATTTTGTATTGGGTGTCACTATATATAATCTTGGACACATATGCTTTGTAAGTTGTCATGTAAGCTAATTATAATTATCTCACATGCATGGGAAAAAGAAGTTGTTTTAGTTGAATTAGTTTAATTAAATAACATAGGAAAGAGGAAAAAGTATCTATCAAATATATTTGTATTATGCATTTCTTTAAGGAGGTTGATCCCTCAAAGAGGTTTGCAATACTTTATAATTCGATTTTAGGATCTAAATAAAATATATATTTTTTATTTTGTTGCACCATGTATTCTACCTTTTTGTTGTTTGGGTAAATTGTTGTGGGAATCTTCATATCATCACGTGGTTGGCTATATTTAGAAATTAAACTTGGAGTTATAGAGAGGGATATCACTTTGCTTGATTCACATGTTGTGCCTTCTTCACAATTCAAAACATTTGATGAGTGTCTATTAGTGTAACTTTTTTATCCCATTATATGGTTTTTCCTACACATGTTTAGCTTGTTTAGGTGTTATAATAGGCCATTAGGAAAATATATCTTAACCTATTTTTTAATTTTAAATTGCACACCCACCTCTTTTTTAATGGATTTTTGATTCTCTATAAATGTACCTTTCCTAAAGTTATTTTGGCTAAGTCAGATAATTCAATCTTTGATTTTTGAAGACAGGTTTCTCATTGCTCATTTTTTATTTCACTTCTACAATAAGCTATCTCTTCTGCATATTTATTTTTTGCATGTTAAAAATATTGGTGTGCATTCATATCTTTCTAGTCTTGATCCTCGATTGTGGCCCACTCTAACATGGTATCAAAGCAATTCTGAGAACTATATGTCATAGCTTCTATTGTGAAATATAGAGTTTTTAGATTATATATCATAGATATGTCATATTTTGACCTTGCATATTTTAGATTCATCATTTCTCAAATTTTATTGCTCTTCTAAGGTCCTTGGTTTATCCAAATTCAAAAAAATAACAAGGAAAAAAGCATTTTTGCAGGTTATTATTTATTCAGTGGTTTTTCACTGAAAACAACTTGCACCACTAAATTTCAAAGGTGTAAAAACCCTAGGAACAATTGAAAACATGACAAAGATTTGTTACAGTCAATTTTGACCTGTTTTGGAGGGTTTGGTGGTGTTGTCTTGAAATTTGTACAAATTCACATAGCAGGGAACTAAAAGGAAAATTTATTTCTAAAATTTTTTGGTTTCTCAAGAAAATTTATGGGTCTTTTGTAGGATTTGGTGTGGTTTTTTTTTGCAATAGTGGATCTAAAGATTTTTTTACAAATCAAATTTTTCAATCAAGTTTTTAGCCTTGTGAGACTCTTCATCAGACTTGTGATCTTTGCATGCATACACCTGCCAGACTTGGTAAAGATATCAACTTTATTTAATTTATAATGTTTGTCAAAACTCTTTCAGATCCTAACAGAGGTGGACTTTGGGTAGATTCTGACTCTCTATGGGGGCAATGATTTCTATGCACATGTCAAATTTAAACTCATACTAAGGCCTAGCCCTTGGTCATATGGGATTTTATCCATTGGTCACAACCAACCTAAGGGGATTAAATTTTGTTTGAAAACTTGGGTCTAAAGTTTTTGCAAGCCAATTTAATTTTTGTAAGATAGAGTTTTTTTATAATTTTCAATAGACAGCTCTTTTTGAGGCGGCATTTTTTTGAAAGTGCAATTTTTTTCAAGCTCTATGCATTAATGATATTCTCAGACCTTGTAAAATTGAACCTTTATAATTTGATGGGGGTTACATTTATTTGTTTCTCTTGCACAATCATTTCAACACATATTATCTTTCTACACTATGAATCAAAATTTGGTTCTACTACTTACACCATTCAACTATCACAACTAGAAAACCAAAGAACAAATATTTTTGAGGAGTAAAGGTTTACATTGTATCATAATGGGTAAAAAAACATAAACAACACCAGATTCAGAGAAGGTGAAGTGGTTTAAAAAATGTGATGAGGTATACGATCTATTATGCCTAGTAATTTCTCTCAACTTTCTCTTTCACATTAAATCTATAAATACTCCCAATGATGTTTGGACCATACTAGAAAAAATATTTGGGAAGAAATATGTAATGACGGGTCATGAGTTAGAAAATGAACTCATGATTTTGTGTCTAGGCAACTTTGATACTATACAAGGCTTCTTCATCAAATTTAAATCACTCAGTTTGTAGTTAAAAACGTGTGATATAGATAAAAAGGATGAATAATTGAAACTTTCAATTCTTGCCATATTAGATTATGACTATTATGTTTTTCTTTATACCTTCCATACCACCAAGTGTGCTCTTGGAGATAGAAGGACATATCATCCTTAGATAATTTTGTTTCCAAATTGACTTGAGAGTAAAATAAGGTTATTCAGGTACGTACAATGAAGTCCTCTAAATTATGATTCATGACAAACAGAACGCTTATAATATTAAGGAGAAGAAACTAAATAATAAGGACCAAGAGAAAAGAAAGGGTTAACAAACTGATGCTAAGTCAAAAACTTCAATTGAGACCTCTTTGGGTAGGAAACATAAGAAAGATAAGCTCACATGTGCCTACTATAAGAAAATTGAGCATGATGAAACCAAATGTATGAAAAAATATACTGACCAACTGACACAAATGCTAGAGAAAAGTAACATCAATCTCCTTGATTTAGTTAAACAAAATTCATCGGCACATGATTCTTTATTGGAGTCTTTTCTTTTAGCCTAGCATGTTTTTCCCTAGTTTTACTCCTAAGAGAATAAGAGTTCCAATGAACTAGTGTATAGGCACATCACACCAGAAAAGGTTCTCATGCACTCACTTGAAGCACACAACTTAAGACCAGTTCCCATTGGTTTCATTGTGTAGTAGTGTATTCATATTGTTTCTTAATCAAGGGTGATCGAACATGCACTTAATTATAAATTCATGCTTATTTCCATGTCTAACTCTTTAACTATTCATTTCCTACTTAACTAATCAAAGAAAAAGAATCTGGGTGCAAACTAAAAACAAAATAATAATAACTCCATTATACTCAAATAGATTACATAAGTATTTAATCAACACATAAGCTTCATTTTCTTAAATTCTTATGTTATCTACAAGATTACTACAAATCTAATATTATAATGATCAACAACAACACTGAGTAAAATTGATGGGTATTTATATGTATGGTTTACCCCAACCATTCAATTACATAAGTAATTACAAAAATATGACTCATCAATGGCCATTAACAACAATGGATCATGGCAATTCATTACATTGAATCCCTATGGACCTAGGCCTAACTACCCCCATATGCTCTCTCTATGTTATATCTTCATCACCGTGCACCTATCTTCTTGTTAACCTATGCCATCTTTGCACTTGACTATTCTTCTTCGAATTTCATGCAAACCATTCCTTGATTGTCTCCACCTTCCACGCCTTTGCCTAAGTCTTTTGCTATTATCTGAGTCCCACATTCTCAATTTCTCCATGTTTCATGCTTATTTATTCTACATGACCTACCTCTTCCACACAATGGCCTTTTATGCCATGGTCTTTCACACTATGTCTCTCTCATGTCTATACTTTCTTTTGTGTCATTGTCTTCAAAAGTACTTAGCCAAAAAAAAATTAAAATTGAGGGATCAACATCACCCTACACTAATTCAATAGTTCGTCTCAGACTATTCATTATTATCAAGTCCCTATGCTATCAAAAAATTATGTCCCTTTTATTCAACCTAATGCTTCACTTCATCCCAATGATTTAACACATTCTAGAGCTTGGAAGTGATTTCTTTAACTTCTTACTTAAGAAGCTTAGTCTCCTCAGGTTGTTCCATAAAATCACCCGCTTGAATTGAGAATCACTCAAGTGATGCAGAAGCATCCTTGTGAATGTCCTCAAGTGAAGTAACATCCATAAAAATCTATCCTTAGAGTGTTTCAAAATTGGTGTTCAACCCCTGACAATAGGTGCTTATTTTATTTTACAGGGCCTTCACATCTTGAAATGCTTTGGTGCGCTCAACTCTATCCTTTATTGTTAACCCACTCTTGTCTAATTATTGGTATTGAATTTCATCCACTTGAAGCCTTAATTCTACAATTTCGGTAGGCCTTACTAGTTTGACAAAAAACCCATCAATGATGGGAACTATATCACCAACTCTAGTAAAAATAGCTTGCAAAATTCAATAGCCTCAATGAACTGCTCCATTGCCCAAGATTTCTCTTGTTGAGCATTTACCTAATCTTTACATATTTTCAATAATAGCTCCACTAGAGTCCCAAATTTATCAATAACTTCATCATCAAGAGGAACTCCATCCATAAGGGTTGGCTCCTACTACAAAATTAACTTGTAGAGTGTTAAGAACATCATTCTAGACACTGTTATTATTTTTAATTAGTGATTGAGCTCTTCTAACTCCTCTTCAAGTTTTATCCTTTCCACATACTCTTTGAAATATATATCAATGACCTCTTGATGCTTCCTCTTTGTTTGTTTTACATCAAAATCTTGAAAGACATTCTAACTTGTCACTTCATGAGCAAACTTCAAAAGGATCATGCTTCCCTAAGATGTGCACTGCCAGGGATCCACCCAAAATGTATCAGGGAGTTCCACCTCTCCCAGTGCCAAAATAATACTATCTAAAGGTAGTTCACAATGGTACTCTTCATTATATATATATATATATATATATATATATATATATATATATATATAATTACAAAAATAAAGTTCTCATTGAGTCTGCTTAGTCGAGCCTCCTTGGGAAAATATTCCCACATATAAAATTTCTTCTCTAGTATACTCTATTGATATTAGGTGTGAAAAGAAGGGGTTGTACTAGTAGCTAGCAACCTCTATTTTGTGGATTCATCAATTGACCTCTTCCCTCTAGTAGGTTCACGCTCAAGTATTTCAACATCTAGCTTCTCTTCTTGGTGACTTGTACTGGCATCAAGGTCACCAATGCCCAAATTTATGTCTAAATTATCCCCTTCTTCACTAGTGCAACTCCCAACATCCACTTATGTGTCATCTAGGGTGGCTTATTCATGAAGCATTGGTGAGACCTCATTTTTTGACTCCAATATGGCTTCCTTTTTTGACTTTGATTTGACTTCCTTTTCCTTTTTTTCCTTAAGGGAAGGTTCCCTTTCTATTGGTGCTTCTAGAGTCACTACTCTCTACTCAGGTTCCCCATATTTAGGCATTGAAATATCTTTTTCTAGAGGAATAGATGTCTACATGGTCAAATATAGGCCTTGTGGTTAACTTGTAGGCACTTTATCTCTTGGTGGCGAAGGGTAGTCCTTGGTCGCTTGGGTTGTCCTTATTATGAGATCGTGTTGGCATCATGTCCTAGCCTCTTTTCTTTTATATGCCTTCCAGTCTCTAATAGGGATGGAATGGTTTCTTTCCTATCCTCATCATTCCTTGGTATCTTCTTTCTCAACTTAAACATATAAAACAACAAATGAATAAAGACCCCAATCAAGATTTGTTGGGCTTTGATATCGGTATTATCCAATTCTAATTTTTCTCTATAAATATTATTTCATAGATTTACATATAGTTGAAAAAGAGTGTGAGTCTCAACATCAATTTTATTATCATCAATATTTATGGGGCATGTATCATATATTCTATTTATAGATTTCATAAAATACGTAGTAGTAAAAGTATATGACAATTTAAGCCATTCAGACAAGTCATCTATAGGGCTCATTCGAATGCACACTAAATAAAAGTGATACTTTACTAAAAATTGAGATTGGTCCCCTATTTTCATAGGCAAGTCCTTAGGAATGTGCCACTCATTTATAAAATCCTCTTTCATTCCATCACACCAACCCTTCATTCTTGACTTATGAGTGGGGGTAATAGCGCCAAGGCATGTGAATGATGTAAACCACTCAGCTAGATACTTATTTTCAGGTGATTAATCCCACTTTAACTCACCATCGATGTACTTTGGTATGCCAATCTCATCAAATACCAATAACAAAATAATTAAATCCCAGGAAAACCTTTGATTAGGTAAGCAGTGGCCCTTCTTTGCATCTACAATAGTTTGCTCAATAAAATACTAGGAATAATTATACTTGACCCCTTGGGCCATCTGGCTAGCTACATATAAGTACTCCATATGAGCTTCTTTCTACCTATCTAATCCTCTAATCTTGATCATATCTAATCATGAAGCTACCTGAAGGGTAGTATACTAAAGACTGGATATGTACATTGCATGGCCTTGTTTCTTGTACTCAAGTGCCACCATAGTTTTCTCAATTTCCTCTTGATCCTCTAAAGCTCCATTGAGGTCAGTGATCTAGCATTATAGACCTGTGACTTTGTTAATTCTCTAGGTAATGATCCTCATTCTATTCCCTATGAAGTAAAAGTAATAGATTGAAAATATTGAAAACTCTAGTATCATTAAGGAAACTAAAAACATTAAGATCATATATGAGCTCATTTATAGTGTTATATCATTCAACACTATAGTTTCATTGTAATTCTACTTCATTTCTAGGTTGGCAATGATTTTAATCTAATACTTGGTAGGTCAACACATTAGACTCTCATTTCTCCATGCTCAATACTGAATCAGGATATTGCATTTCTTTAATCAATGTAGGAGGTACAGTTGGTGTTGCAGTATTCTTATTCAACTCACATGCCATATTGGATTATTTAATATTTGTTCCCTCTATTGTTTGTGCCAATATTTCTTCTTGTGCATCGAACTCACCAGGTACTTATTATCTTATCAAAATTCAATGTGCTTCTATACCCTCAAACTCTTCTTTTTCATGAATCATAGGAAATGGCTCACTTTTTAGGCCTTATTCTTTGCTACATCACCCTCTAAGGAGTCCAAAGGTTGAGGCATGACCATCTGATCCTCAAAAAATAATATGTGGTTCATGTTTCCAATTCCCTTATCTTTCCTACTTCAACATCCTCCAATGGTGGATGTCAACACCTACAACCTATAATTCCTTCAACTATGCTTCTCCAATCACTACTCCCTCAATCTATATATTAAAAATTATTTCCTTACTCCATAATTATGAATTGGTTATTAAAATTCTATACACATTCCTTCTAATTGCTTGAAAATGCTCTATTTGGCTTTGTAAATTCATGAGTTTGCAATAGTAAAGTGTCAAAATGGAGACTTGTTAACCTTTTATGTCTTTGAGGGGTAATCCACATTTACTTCTCCATGACCTCATCCATAACTCATTAATTCCTCTAATTTTATTGTCATGATGTCCATTTTGAACACTTACCATTACACATTACTTTTATCACATTTAACGCATCTATCCCATCCTGCACTTTTCTCAAAGTGCATAACAATTGTAAAGAATTTAAAATTTTCTATTTCTAAGGTGGGAACCTACTTTATTTTTCATCTTGATACCTCCATAGCAGTTATGTGCCACATATTGTGTATGTTATTATCCTTATGCAATTCTACTTATGGGCCCCTTTTTTGTATGCATTTCCTTCCATTATTTCCTTTATGCTTTATATCTTTACTTCATTCACTCTTCTTATGCCACACTAAAATATATCCATGGTCCTTCAAGGCATGACAAAGAAAATAATAAATAAAAAAGTGTTGATCTAAACCTAAGTAAAGGGCATGAAAATAATGCCATGCTTTATTAAAAAAACACAATCCTAAACTAATATATTTACTTATGCCTTATTAACAAAAGGGAAACATCACTTAGAATGGTAAGGTCAAAGTCAACTACCATTAAAATGCATGAAAAAAATTGGCCATCTAACCTCTTTAACTTATATGTACCTATGGGATAAATGTTATGGATGATAAATGGATCATCCCAATAGATTCAAAGTTTATCAGAGTGGCACATGAACTTGGATTCATAGACCAACACATGCATATCAAGAGAAAAAGTCTTATTCTTAAGATATATATCATGTCAGGTCTTATGTTTCCATTTCTTCACTCCTTGACTCCAATGCACAATAAAATGTGTTTCATCTAATTGTATTAAAGCATTCAGGTGTGCTTTCAAATATTCCTCATCATCCAACTGACCAATGTACACAATACATAAAGAATAAGAAAAATTTTAGTGGTTTATATTAAAAAAACTTGGAGGTCACTAGATAAATCAGTTTCACAGTGGTGGTGAATTAGGTTGGAAGGTGTATAATAGAGTAGGTGAATTATGAGGTGGCACATGGTAAATTAAATTTGAGTAGGAACAACATCCTAGGCTCTAGAATGAATAACACTATTCAATCATCTGATTGCATGATGCAATCATATGATGGCTTAATGTATCCACCCAACTACATGATGTAGTCATCTGACTACTTGATGCAGCCACCTGAGTACATGATGCAATCCTCTGACTACATGATGTATTCTAATGATTACAGAATGCATTTGGATGACTATATCATATAGTCATCTGGTTGTATCATGCAGTCATTTTTTGCAAGCACAATATTGACTTATTAGCTTCTCGAGGTCGTAACTTGTGCATACAAACTTAGATTGAGATGATGGTTTTGTAAATTACATAAATTTTTTATAAAAATACAAATATGTAGTAATATCTAATTTTTGGGATTTTTTTGATGCCTTAACACTCTCAACATAAGTCATTAATTCAATATTGTAGATAAATGATGATTGGTTATAGTCATCTGAAAACTAGTTACAATTATTTGACACCTATTTACTATCATTCAACACCTACTTGGTGTTATATGACACCTATTTATTATCATATAACATCTGAATACTATTTTCTAACACCTACTTACTATCATCTGACACTTGGTCACTGTTATCTCTCACTTGGTCATTGTCATCTAGCACCTAGTTGTTATCACGTAGAACTAGGTTGATATTGTCTAACATCTAATTGCTATCATATGATACCTATTTATAGTCACCCAACTACTAGTTATAGGATTAAATACCATCATGATAGAAAATTTAATATATTAAATATATGGGTGAATGCCCCTAGATTGGTTTTCTTGGTACCAACAACATACATTTATAAGAAGAATTTTATTTTAAAAAGTAGGTGAGTTGACCTTAAATTTAAATTATACCCTAAAATTTAGGTGATCTTGCACTATCACCTAACCCATAAAATCACCAAATGTTGAATTTGAAAAATGGAATATTCATGAATTAATGAAAATTCACCACTAAAAAAATCCCTAGTAAATAAGGAATAGGGAACTCAACTAGAAGAATGGCTTCAACACCAAAAATAAGGTTAAAAGGAGTACTCTTGTTCAACCATTTATACATGGTCTAATATGAAAATAATACCACATAAACATGATCATCTTAGTCATTGTGACAAATATTATAAATATTAATCAATATATGACCTAAGATTTCAATGAAAGCTTCACCTATACCATTGACATAAGGGTGATATGGTGTAGTCTTGTGGTGTGCAATCATAAATTCAACCAAAATCATATGGATTATCTTGTTAAGGAAATGAGTTCCATAATCACTAGTCAAGTTTAAAGGAAAAGTATACCTTATAATGATATTCTCCCAAATAAATTTGGTGGTAGTGGCAACAATACAATTATGTGTTAGCAATGCTTCAACCTCATGAGTGAGGTAGTTAGTGGCAGTAGTGATATATCATGCATCAGTATGCCTCCCCACTGGAGTAATGGGGCCAACAAAATCAATAGCCCATTTCTCAAAGAGTTCATGAGCAAGTATAGGATGAAGGGGCATAACATACTTCTGATAGATATCACATTGGTATGCATAAGATTTAACATCCTTAAATAAAGTGGGACACCAAAACCCTACAAATAGAACCTTTTACATGGTAACATCACCAGTATAATTTCCTTTAGATACACCTTCATTAACCTCTTGAATAACTTTAGTACACTTGTGTTGCATCATGCAATGTCATAATACTTCATCCCATCCAAGTTTACAAAGGTCACTTCCAATTAGTTAGAAAGATGCAATACAGATAACCAATTACTTTTTCTCTTGAGTGTTGAAGTGGGTTGGTGTTGAACCTATGCTAAGAATAGCTATAAAATATTTCAATTATTTAAGTATGAATGTGACTTAAAAAATCTAGACATTAGGTAAGTCATCTTTGTTGGCACATGCCATTTCACCATATTCAACATGTGATAAATGGTTTGGCCCACAATTAGACTTACCCAATTTTACCATCATAGAAAATTGAAATTCCTAAAAGAGAATAATCCATTGACAAATGCATCCATACAACACTGGCTTATTCACAAGGTATCTAAGTGCTTCATGATCTATAAAGAAAATGAATGAGGTGACCAACAAATACTGACAAAACTTATGAAACACATATACCATGGACAAGGCTTCGGATTCTATAGTTGATTAATTACATTCAACTAGAGTGAGATTCTAACTGGTAAAGTAGATGGGATGATCAAGATTACCCTCACTGATTTGTGTAAGGATAGCTCCCACTTCCATACCAGAAGTGTCAACATGTACATGAAATGGCATTGTCTAGTCTTGAAACTAGAGAATGGTGGCAAAGATTAGCTTCTCTTTGAGTGTTAAAAATGCCTATTGGTGAGCATTTATCCATACAAATTGACCATTATATTTAATCAGCTCCTCTATCGATGATGTGATATTAGCATATCCTTGAATGAACTTATGATAATACCTGATGTGTCCTAAGAAGGCACGAACTTCACATAGGGTGGTCAGTGTTGGAAGGTGAAAAATGACTGCAATCTTATCCGGATCCACTAGGAATCCATCACAACAAATAATTTGACCTAAAAAAATGCTAAAAAGAGTATCAAAGACACAATTCTTCAAATTCAAAGAAATATGAAGTTGTCAACAGTGCTCAAGTATGTGACAACGATTAACACAATGATCACTCACTAAACCATAGATGCTCCAATCATCCAAGTATACTTGAAGAAATTTATGAATAAAATCCTTAAAATCCTTTACCACATTATGTGAAACATGGTTAGAGTATTCTTCAAGATGAAATGCATCATATTGTAAGTGAATGAACCCCATTTAGTTGTAAAGGTGGTCTTTGGTTTATCTTCTGCTATAATATAGACATGATGATAGCCAGAAAAACCATCAGTGAAGGTATAAATCTCGTACCCAGAAACTCCTAAAATTTCCTTAGTGAAAGGCATAAAAAAAGTTTTAGTTGTATAATCAAAATTGAGTACTGATAGTCTACACAAATTTGAATGTGGTTGTCCTTATTTATATTGATCACCATAGGACTCACCCATTCATATTCATCAATATCAGTGATAACTCTAGTGCACAACATACTATCAATCTCTTCTTTAACTTGAGTGCACAAATTAGAATTCATGTGATAAGGCCTCTTTCTAACTGGTCCAACACCTTTAAATAACTTGATGTGCATCTTACCCAATAAAGAATCCACTCCTTTCATCTCAATGTAATTGAATGGAAAACATCCCTATATTCTTGTAAGAGTTAAAAAATCTCAGTGATCTCAGTATCAAACCAATAATTCCCTACAATGGCCATCTTAGGTGCATCCTCTATTCCAATATTATCTTGAACTATCTGGATTGGATCTAAATATAGTTACTAATCAGTATGTATGGTATCTTTGACATTACATGCTCCACAATTAGTACATAAAGCCAAGTGGTCAATGGATAGATCTTGCAAGTCAAAACTTGTACCTTCTTCAACATGGTACACAACCTATGTTTGCCCTTCTATATCTATTCCCTTAGTGCATGATCTAGATCAGAGTCAATATGTGAAGGAGATGAGGTAAGAGTATCAGATTCTTGAAAAATGGATAAGCTATCCTCATGCACACTATGTATATGCATATTTGGTCTTCAACCGACATTGGATTACCTATAATATCTTAATGGATGGTTTATAGGGACATGCATAAATATATGTAAGTGGATGAATAATATAGTTCTAAAATCATATTACTTATAATGTTACTCCAAGAATATGTGTCTACGCATTGTTCTGGATGAATGTACCATGTTCTAGCCTGGGTACATAGAGTACTATAAAATGCATGAATCCATAGATAGTAAAGTAAATATTTCTCATCGACATTCTAAGGTTTTCTCAGGCCTCAATATGAGCCTCTAGACCATTAATACCATCAAGACTTAGATTAGCATAAACATAATTATCATGATAGAAATGATAGTGCATGGCAATGTGTAATTGATCCTAGGTGAGAAAATTGTAATGATGAGTTTCTCACGATCGAGAATTTATCCCTTTAAAAACATACATAAGTAAGCACATCCATTCATCTTTAAATGCATAAAAAGTTTATAACTATTTCACATACTCCCATACTTCTATTTGACCATGAAATCTAGGTGCTTGATCTAACTGCAAGTATGGTCTAGCCATCAAGCATCCACCAATAAGATGAAAAAACTTATGAAACTTAAATAGCTTATGCATAACATCCTCTTGGATACCAACTATGCCACAAATTTATCCAATAAGATATATTCTCCATGAGCCAATTGTCACAATCATTACTAGTAGTGTTAGAAAAGGACTGTGCATTCACCCACTGTAATATACCATCTACACTAGGATTAAGACATTCAGTTCCCTGAGTTGTCCCTGAGTCATGACATTATAAATATGATTGAGATATTCATATGCATTAATGGTTTTAACAAAAGGAAGTCCCTAAGCATTTTCTATGGGAATTATGATGTGTTGATCATCATTTTCAAAATTGATGTAGCATTTTTTTATGCTCAAGTCAGTATTGTTTACATAACACCATGGATAAATCAAAAGAGTTGGAAAATTGTGAGCTTAAACCAACTCAATCACTTCAAAATAAGCCTTGAAAGTGACACCTAAAATTTCAACAATGGAATCCTTAAGAACTCCTATGGGCAGTGCACGAATCTTATTTTCCATGAACAATACATGTGGAGAGGATTGCAAAATAGGGATCGCCATATTTATCTAAGAATCCTTTGTGAGTACATTTACCTATGTGTTAGTATCTACTAGTATATCCTAAATGATCCAATCATCAATAGTTGTGTTTATTAATATTTTTTTATCACATTCCATACTAAGTTGGACATGAGCCTCTTGATTTGGTGATTAATGATAGTGATTTCATCAAAATGGGAATGATATCTTCATCAAGAATCTATTTACACAATTCATGAAACTCATCACGTATTGAGTCTTTGAGAACTAAGGATTTATACATTTCAACAAGCATAGCAGTAGCTTTATTCTTAAAGAACTAAAATTCACCTTGTAGCCCTTGTACCAAGTCATTATGTCTTACAATATGTCTTTATACTACTGAGCATGTGGGTAGTAATTTTCATGAGATTCTTTCTATTGAAACTTGTCAGTGGGTGGATTTGAAATGGACTAGGAAGGATCAACACTTCATGTAGTAATATTTACCTTGGGACCAGATGGAGTAGTAGGGCATGGTCTCCATTAAGCAGTTAGATTTTTTTAAATCTATATCATTCCAGAACCCTTCTCATTATGTTATTTGGTGATGGCATTATATAGTTCTGGTAATTCCTCCAGATGATGTTCATTCTTACAAAAGGTACAGGTTAGATAAACTAGGTAGACACATTCGTAATGCTCTAGAGATCCACACTTATAGTAGGTGCTAACCAAAAAATGACCACCTCCACATCCACAACCATGACCTCTATAGGACTGGCCTCCACCATTGTCCTAGTTGTTGGCTACATAGGTTTGGTGAGTACCTTGCACGTGTGCTTCATGAATCTCATTGATACGTCAACAATCATTTGTATTATGTGTATACCAATCACATATCTTATAATATGATGATACATTAGATTGAGTAGCACATTGAAGCAGAGGCAAACTCTCACATCGTGGTCTTCTTGGAATATCTCATAATATTATTTTACCATAGTGAAAAAACTCTTTTTGGGATAATTATTTCTATTTTGACCTTCTACTTCATAATCAACACACCATAAATTGATGCAATTATTTTTATTAATATTCATAGTGAGCTTCTCTAACTAATATTTATAGCAGCAATTTGGGCTTTTATAAAGGGGATAATCTTTATATGTATACTTCTAACAGCTTCAACATGAAGGGCCGCTTCTAATGTCTTGCACAGTTTATTGAAGGTCTTCTAGGGCAATGTACATTGGAAGGGAAATAATAAGCCTCCTATAAACTGTTGGGCATGCTATGTGGAATTTATCTTAAATGATAACTTGAAAACAAGCTTTTGAAAACATGCATCATACTCATGCACACTCTTAGTGAGTTATTATTTAATATCCTTTAAGGTAAAAATAATCTATTGTTCATACTTTGAGATGTCAAACTCCTAGAGAAAAACCACTTTCAACTGCTCGTAGTTTGCCACAACTTATTATGGATCAAACTTCTAGTACCACTTATGCATACAATCTAAAAGGGTAGTGAAAATGATTGCCTTCCATTCAGTAGAAGTAATGCCTCATGCCCACCAAATGAGTTTGAACTTATGAATATGTTTTATTGTATTTTCAATGCCATGATATTCAGGTAGATGAAATGTCATATCTTAGTAGATTGTATGTGGATTAGGTGTTAGCAATGGAGCCTATTGTGATGCACCTCTAATCCCTCTTGGACCTTGTGGGGGAGGTTTATTATTGGGTATGCATTGAGGTCTTGAAACTGTGAAGTATAATTGGATAGACATGAGTTAAGAATATATAATTTTGTCTTTTTTATAGTCTTTCAGATGTATTTTACCTTATAAGCTTGATCAATGGTATAAGAATGCAAAGAGTATTTAATTTTGAGTATATTGAAAGGCTAAAATGTAAAGAGAAAATGCTCTAGAATGATCTATATAGTGCTCAGACGTAATGAAAGATGGTTCTGATGTGATAGAGGTTAATAGAATAGTCCTGATATGTTTATTTGATTTATCTTTTATCATTGTACAATGTGCAATGATTACTCTTTTTTTATTTAACATCTATTACTCATTTAGTATATGCTAGCTTGTTTTGTATTTACTATTTTTATGATTATTCCATTAATAAGTACATTTGTGTTTTCAAGTAGAAACCTATAATTATGAAGTATTTGATGTGTTTTTTCTATTTTTGTATCTATGCAAGTTATTCTTTTAATTAGCATGTTCTAGAATCTTTTAGGAACCTCTACTAACAATGGTGCAGTGAGCATGGAACCACTTGGATGAAATATGTTGAGATGGTTTCCAGAACAAAGGGACATAAAGAGATGGTTGGGTGAAAGAATCCAAAATTTTATAGAAGAGGAAGGGAGGAGATTCATAAAACTTATGTAGGAGATTATTCAAGAGCATATTTATGGGGAAATATACAAAATATTTTAGTGTGAGTTACCTAGATTGTTAGCTATGTGGCTATCTAGGGTGGAATATTGTTGATTCAGCTCAAGGAGGATAAAGCTTATACTTTGGACAGAATATAAGTTAGACAGACTATGCAACCTAGATACAGACTAGACCCAAGTAGTAGACTATTAAACAATGACTACAATTGATGGTTATATTACTAAATTCATAGTGTAAGGATACATAACCTTTAAAACTACATAGGACATGTTTTTCCAAGAAATTAGGGATAAGTTTTTATAGTGACTACCTGCATTGATAAAAATGTTGGTTATGGAAAAGACCATGGTGCATACTCCAGCCAACATGGAATAGTCATTTTGGGTGCCATGGGGATGCATGTGGGATGAATATAATGATGTGAAGTTGAGAAAAATAAACTTAAACATGATCCCATAAAATAGAAGATGAAAAGACACATATTGAAAATAAAATTTTGAGACTAGAAAGATAACGATAACAACATAGACAATGGAATAAAATAAGAGATCAAGAATTCTATAAATAGGAATATAAATAGGGTAGATGATGCTAGAAATGTAAATATGTAAAGAATTAATGTGAAAGATTCTAAAAGAAAAGGATGTGCAGCATATGTATAAGGGCCTAATAAAGAGTAGGAAGAAAATATAAACGATGTAGATATCGAGATAGTGTAGTAGGAATAAGAATATACGCCAACAGATGAATATTTAGATGGTAGAGGTAGATCATAGTTACTAAAAGGGTTTTTATCTAGACCTTAGAAGTAATGTTCTTGGGAATAATTTAGATTCAAATACAAAAATATCATAGGGTCAAGTTCAAATTTAGAAGAAGATTTGAATACAAAAATATCACAGGTTCAATTTCAAATTTAAAATAAATTCAAAATAGAAGTTATTCGTTTCAATAGTATGTATCCCCCCAGCCCAATTTATTATTATAAAGAAGAAGAATTGAAGGAGAAGTGGATACCTATTGTTTTGATTCCCTTACAAACAAGTTTGTAAATTTAAGTGTAATGACAAACAAACATTAAATAGGAAGAAAATAAAATAAGCATAATTCCTCTTTAAGACACTTGAAAAAATTATTGCACAAAAGGTCAGTCATAGTCAACAGTGTGCAGTCACATAAATTTTTAATCACTAGTGTGTAGTTACCTTTAGTCATAGCTACCAATGTTCATCAACCTTTGGTAATAATTACAAGTGTACCAACTATGTCGCTCAATGCAGGTATGTTTGTTAACTTAATGCATTATGATGGGTCTATGGATCTTGAGCACTAATTAGTAACTTGCGACATGAAATGGAATGTAAAAGGGGTAACCTATTATGATTTTAAGAGGTGAGAACTCATAGTGGATTTATTAGGACAATCCATAGAGTACATATGTAAAATAAATGTAAATACCCTCAACTTGCCCAAGTCATAAATCTATTAGTAATAGAATTTAAGGTAAATAAATGTGCCATTCAATATTTAAAGGATATTCAACAAAATTATGGTGAATCATTTGTAGAATATGATCAAATATTTTTTGATGTCATGAATATAATTGAATTCATTTTATAAGACAAAGATAAGGCTACTTAGTTCGTAGAAGGGTTACAACCAAGAATTAGATTTGTAATTCCACAAACCCAATACCTGAGTAAAGATGATTCTCAACTTATTTCTTTATTAGTATAATAAATCAAGGATTATGGGGATGATCCCTTAGTTGGTTCCAAGGTTGAGTCCAAGATAGATGAATTCATGAGAATAGTGGATGAGATATACGAAAAAGATAAGCCTAAACTAAGTCTATGGTACATAGAATGCAGATGCGAAGGACATCATAGAAATGATTTTTCTAAGATTAACAATGATTTTTTTGAGATATGTAGAGTAGTGGGGCATACAACTTCTAAGTTCCATCTCTTAAAACACTACATATAAAAATAGTAGGGTTTGTTTTGTAATTTTTTAAAATCCACTAATCATGATGAAAAGAATTGTTGAGCATTAAAAAATTTAAAGGAATATATTACTAAGAATGTCTTCACAGTGGTAGCACATAAAATATTGAATAGGAAGCAGGTGATCCCAAGACCAAAAGTGGAGATGACAAGTGTAACTTAAGGTAGCCCGAATGGATGTCTTTGTCACCCTAGTATCAATTGTAGGCTTTGACAAGTTGGAATAATACATCATCTCCAACTTATTAATATTTTAGTCAATATCAATAGCATTGGACTTATACAAAACTCTAGTAAAAACCATTTAATTAGGTTCTGAGTTCCCCTTTACACCAATATGGCAGGTATGATACGTAGCAAATCCAACAAGGAGGGTATGTGGGCAACAGACACAAGGTTGGGAATAGCAACAAAACATAGGTGGATATAATGGAGGTTATAGGGGAGGATGTTATGGGGGATATCAAGGAGGCCATAATAATGAAAATCATCAAACCTAACCACCTATATAATGTTATCTATATGGATCATACAACCAATATGCAAATAATTTCCCTTCTGTAGAAATAAATCTATTGTGTATAATGTAGAGTTAAAGTTAGCACCAAATAAAATATTTTTCGATGATTAAAAAAGGAAGGAGAATCCAATGCTTAATGTAAACATGATTAATGTGTAACCAAATGAGAATACCTTTGTAAAATTAGTCACTAGGCAAAAGAGAGCATAACAAGGGTTACCAATGTTAGAAATGCCACCAGATCAAGGGATTATAAAATTATAGTGGGATAAATATCCTAATCATACTATTAAAAATAATTTGATGTATCAAGTTGTGTATGTTCTATAATAAATCTGATAACAACCAACTTATGAAGGTGATAATACAACCATTGATGCTCAAATGTATGGGAAAATTATAAGAATCATGAGAAAAGATGGTGTGATGACTACTTTGACAAATATGATGAAGTTACTCAACACCTTACATAATGAAAATATTTTTTAGAACATCATTAATCTCCTTCATAATCTTCTGGAGTGTGCACAACAAGGTCAAAAACATATTAACAAAGTAGTATGGTATGTTAATTCCAAGAAACATTAGGATGTTGATTCTCATATAGACATTGAGCTAGACGGATATGAGATTTTGAATGTAGAGTTTGATTTTGGTAGCACAATTAATATTATTTTTTGATCAACTTAGGAAGCCATTAGTCGATCAGCCTTAAGATACAATCTAGTTACTCTTATTTTGGTAGATTATGGTTGGGTGGAACCCATTGTAAGGTTAGAGGATGTTGAGATCAAAGTATCTAATCTTAATTTACATGGATATTTTGAGGTCATTGATATGAAGATATTAGAGACCCATTATCCTACCTGAATCAGTAAGAAATGGGCCTATGATGGCTAAATGACCATTAACACTATACACAATCAGCTAGAGATGCATCAAAGGGATAAGATAATAGTTATACCCTTTAATAAAATTTAGTGAAAGTTGTATATTATCCCAAAAGAGCCAGAGTATCCTTATGCTTATGGGGATAACAATTAGTTTAAGGCCATCACATATGAAAGGCAAACTACTTTGTGATCTATAGAGTATCAAGTTAGACAATTGCACACTATGTAATAGAAAGAGCGACCAGTGTACAAACCTATTATCACAAAGTCTCCAATCATGAAAGTTTAGATAGAAGAATGTCTTTCCTTATTAGTGTGCTCTCCCAAAAAATTTCAAGTATATTTCCTATATAATGTAGGTTCAATAATTATGGATTACATAGAGCCTACTCCAAAAGGTGTTCTACTTTGGGAAATAACATCATCCATAAGTGATGATTTGGATACGCATATATTGAATTGGGATCAGATAGATCATGAGATATGTCTTTTACGTATGGTATTCATTGTTGAATGTTAAATACCTCAATACTTTGCAATAGAGGATCTTTATCATTTCATATTGAGGCTTGAACACCATGTGCCAGAGGTGGAGCAATGAGTTAGTGCACTTAGCTATGCACTGAAAGGGACTACTGTAACTTGGTGGGTAGTGCACAAAAACCCAAAAATTCATTGGGAAGAAGCATGTAAATTTTTACATGTGAGCTTCTAGTTACCAGCTATTGTGAATTTAGAATGGTGTTTCTTTCAATAAGGTCAATGTCCTAAGTTTCACCTTCATTAGTGTGTGGATATATGGACTATGTATGGATTAGATCCAAGATATTAAGTATACATTTTAAGTCACATTATCACCTCTACCTATGACTTGTTATATGCACCAAGAGCGCATAAGAGAGACCAAGCATTTTATACAAGTGAAATAATATTTTATTCATAATTTTATGTTATAAGATGATAATTCAATGATTCATAATACCTTATAAAATATCAAAATATTTCTATCATGGACGAGTTGAATACTTAACCACTATAGTTGAATCATCATCCTAACAAGAAGCTACACTGGATTTGAATGTGGTGCTTCACAATTATAAGGCTAGTTACAAAGGAATTGATAGAGTGCACTGATAGTGATGGAGATCTTAACTTAGAATTATTATTTAAACCAAAATGAGAAGTTGAACCAAAAATGGTTCAAAGCAAAGATCAAGTTGAAGAAAGATTGTGCAACAAAAACATCCTAAAACAAGAAAGCAAGTGCATTCTACAAGATGCTCTACCTAGTGGATCAAGAAAAATCTCCTAAGAAATATTAAATAAAACATTGGAATAGAGTTGGCTTTTAAGCTTGTGAGTTTTGGAGATTATTAGGGGAAAGAACAAATTTCAGAGGCCTTACAGCTTCTGCGAGACCCAACAAAATTATCAGAAGTAAAAGGTGCAGATTAGTCTTTGGGAGAGATGCATATAAAATTGAAAGAGTGTGTGAAACCTATTAAAAAGCATCCCTATAGGCTCAACCCCAATATGAAGATCAAAGTAAAGGCTAAATCAGATTACATGTAAGAAGCTATAATCATCTATCTAATTAAAAAAGTAGAAAGGGTGAGCCCTATCATTGTGTTATAGGTACAATCATTGAGTGGGTGGGGGTGAATCAGTGATGCAAGATAATCTAATTCAATTCCCAACTCTTTAAATATTTAGTATACATCAACTTTATCAAGCAATATAAACATGAAAACACATACATCCAAAGCATACATATACATCACATGAACACATCACATATGTGGAAAACCCTCTTGGGGGATAAAACTCAAAAAACCCTCCAAGATGGAATACAATCTTATAAAAAAAGATCCAAAATTTATACTAGCACCCATTGATCAAAGAACACCCATCCCTTAATTTAGTCAAGCACCCACTCGACCTTTAGCTATCACCAACTAGCAAGGAGGCTACAACCCCATATGCAACCAACCACCTACTTAGCTACCTTGAAAATGAGATCACCTTTGAACACATATTGTTAATCTTCAACTGATGATGATCACCTTTATTTTCACTCTTCACCTCTAATCTCTCTCAAGTTGTCTCTAGGGCTAACTTACTCAAACTACCTCTTCTAGGCTCATTAGGTCTAATGACCTATGTGTTTTCCTACAAAAAATTAATTAGATAAGTATGACTGATCCTCTTCAATCTCTTTTGGTATTTAATGACATGTACCTTCTCTTTCAAAGGTTCTCTCCTCTTGAATCCTTGCTCATTCAACTGCTCAACTCTTCTCGCTCAAGTCACACACCTCTATTCAATAAGCCCCCTAGAAAACATCACTTTTGGTTTCACATTTTATATAATATTCATGATTATTATGATCACAACATTACTTATTGGCCACAACACTTTTTCACCCTTAAGGCACTTAACATGGGTCACCTTTAAGCACAACCCTCTTTCAAATAAGCTTAAGTCACCTTTTAGGTCCTATGAAGACCCATTCACCTCTTTGACACTGATCTGAGAAAAATAAGAACACAAGAACACTTTAAAATACATGGATCCATGAAACACAATCTATATGTACCCCTTAAATGATAACAACCATCACAATACCTTGTTTCTCAAGCTCAATTCCTTCAAATAACATTCTGTAAACAACCACATGAACAAACACATAGTTACCTTATAATCCTTTGATCATACTAAATATGAATGATCAAATCTTAATAATCCACACAGATGGTCCTCATGGATTATAAAACACTTCTATATTTATCTCATCTTGAAACATCAAAAATTCATCAAGAATAATTCTATTACCCTTCTCGGATTACTTGCAGATTATGAACAAACACATAGTCAACTTTAGAGCTCAATAACTTTGATTGTATAAACATTTAGGCCTTTAAATGAATATTTATAGATGTGATTTAAATTAATATACAAATTTTATTTTTACTATAACATTAAATTCTACAAGATCAAAATTTATGGCTCAAAAACCAAGCACTAGTCTTTCCTTTGTTAAATTCAAATATTTAAATCCAAACTGTCACAGTTAAACCTCAGTCACTTAGAACACATCTTGTGCTCTTCACACATCTTGCTCAACTTGAACCATCTATCTTATTCAAAATTATCTCAGACTTTAACTCACAGTGCCCCACTACCCAAACATTAAACTTCTATCAGTTTGACCTCATCTTGTGCACTCTAAGAAATTTGACTAAATATGCACCATCAATCTCTATGGATTAACCAGATATTTATCTTGCAGTGCTCACCATTGATATAATATATAATTTAATATTATTGTACCACTTGGCATCCCCACATGCCTTCTACACATTTTACTCTTTGAATTTTCCCACATGTTGATCTTTGTCAGTATGAACCACCGCTCAACGTTGATCTTCTATCATACTAGCGAGCTTATGACACTTATCACTAGCATGTGCAACCTTTGACATGTTGAATTCATACACACCATTGATCTAAATATATATAATTAAGTTCTCACCATTGGATCTTCCATACCAATTACCTCATACTTTGATGAGGTTAAACATGATGGTCTCTGGCCCATCATAGTCTGCTAGAGCAACTTTGAAGCTTTATAACTTGAGCTAGACAACACTTCAAGACTCCAAATTTTTAGGGTAGCTTATTGGAACTATAAATAATATATCCATGTAATAATTTGAAAAATATTTACTTTCTTATTACCTAAAATAAATTCTCAAGCTTGTTGGATCTTTCATATTTGCATGATGTGTAGTGAAAGTCTGGCTAAGTATAAGAACTTAGTGAACTTTTGTCTGAGAGGCCAACTTTGAAAATGCATATATTTAGCTACGATAAATATCATGACTTAAAATTTAAACCAAAAAAACTTGGGATTAATTTTATCACACCCATATTACCAAATCCCCCTAAATAATCCATACGTGGTAATGGTGATGTCATCAAATTCTCTACTCAAATTTTTTTGCCACTAGACCTAAAATGTCTAGATGAAAACTATGAACTACCATATGAAATACACTCATGCACACAAGAATTAAAAATATATGAAACCTCTTATGGGACCTCTTTCATAGCCTCAAATTAACATACTCATCCCTAAACATCCCTAACCATGCCAAAACTGAAGATCAACCAAGCTTACTTCAAGCATACAAGGACAAGCACACTACACACTTTATTATTAACACTTAGACTATCAATACACTTTATCCACTCACCTAGACACCTATATGACATCACTAAAAACTCTCCAATAATCTCTCTCTTTTTAATTTATGTCCACACCCATCATATATCTCACATTCCTTCTCTCTCTTCAAGCACTCTCATAATAGGAACCTTCTCCCCCTTTGACACAATGACAAAGTGGGCACAAACTAATCCTAAGGACCTAAAGAGACCACCAACAAGAGAGGACCACCTTATAAATATGATACAAACTCCCCCTCACCTTGATCCTACCTCTTCTTACCTTGACAGCTTCCTCTTGTTACATATCAATACTCTCTTCAACCAAGCACTGTAACCAATAAAGAAAAAACACACAAAAACACTAAAATCTTATAGAACTCACCAAAAAACATATAATAGGGACTCCCCCTAAGATATCTGATCCATTACACCTCTTTATCATCTTCAAATATTCTTACACCATGAAGAACCACCACACAGGTTCACTAGCCTTCTCTCTCAAGCCACCTCAAAAACACCCATTTTGATCCTAAAAAAATTGTATACATATAAAAAACACCTTATGACATCACTCTAACCTCATCAAAGCACTTTTACCATCTTGACACACCAATTCCAACTGGAAACACTCATCTCTTGCCTTCTAATACCTTATGAAGAAAACCACAACAACACTTTCTTCTCCATTGAAAGGAGTCTCTTAAGAAGCATAGACAAAGACCTCCTTTACACCACAATGTTCTTAAAACAAAGTGAAGCTAGGAGTGGCCCACATCTCCATATTAACCATTGGAATCCTTTTATATCTATAATACTTCTTGTTCTTATTCTCCTTATTTTGAACTTTGACAACTTGTTCCTTTTCTACATCACTCACTTTTTCTTCTATGATAGAATATACAACATTTGGAGTAATTATGGAATCTTGACATATCTTGATCACTGATGTAGCTTCTTTACATTAAATAACATCACCTTCAAACCATGACAACATAAGAACCAAGCTTAAAAATTTATCACACACGTCAGGTTGTTCATTAGCATCCAAAACACACCTCAAAACTATCCTTAACCAGAACTTTGGTCTTCTCGTTGAGCTTGGTCTCTTTATTCACAATATGAGCAGACAATGAGAACTCTTGACACTCTCCAATTTCTATATCATTCTCCACCATAAAAAATAAATTACTTAGACCTATAGACTCATCATGACTCACACTACCACATTTGGTTTCCATGAGTTAACTTGCCTTATTTATTGCACTCTAGGAATCTAATTAAACCTATTTTGCCTTGTAGGCCTTTACTTGTAGAATCTAGAAATGTGTCATCTCTATTGATAGTTGAAGCACACTATACCTATTTCAAGAATCTTATCCTACCTTTCCCGATTAAAAAAAAACTTTCAATATGTCTGTTCTTTTGACAATTGAAACAAACTACTCCTTTTGAAGAAGACTCACCTTTTAACTGATGACCCCCATCATAGTTCCATGTAGACTCATTTCTAACAAGTCTCTTTCATTCTCTATATCTATGCCCAAATTGATTACATGTGTAACATCAACCATTAAAACTTGCATACCTCATGGCATTTGGTTCTCTGATCTGATTTGTCTTCATTCTACCAGCATCTTCATTCTTTGACTGATTGTTGACCTTGAAGGTCTAATTTACATTAGTCTTCATCTTGTCTTGAGTTGCATTTTCTAGTTCTTCTTTTTATCCAAGACCAGTTCTATCACTTGCATGATTTTAACCACTCAAAATATTTTATAGATCACTTGAGCTCTTTTCAAATCTCATAAATGACTACATCTTACTAGATGTCTTCTTTAACTTAGCTTTTAATGACTCATTTTTAATTACATACCTTGAACATTCATCTTCTTTAGCTTCCAGGCTTGTAGACATGATTTTTAATTGACAATTGAGATACTTGACTATATCTACATGTTCCTTAGTGTCTATTCATTCTTACCTCAAAGAAACTGAATTGCTCTTCATGGTCCTTGATTTGAGACTTCATATTCTTGTTAATCTTCTTCTCAATCTTCAGTTCTTCAAGAGCATTAATCAATTCAGTTTCAAAGTCCACCTCATCTTTTTCATCATCTAAATCACTCCAAGTAGACTCCTTTTGATATGAAAAACTTCATTCCTCAGCCATGAAGATGGATCTATCTTCAACAGGACCATCATTTTCATGATCATACTCTGAGTCACTATATTCACTCTCATATGATGAGTTGCAATCTTCTTTGGTGTAGAGACTCTTCTTGTCCTTGAAGTACTTGTTGTCAAACCTTTTGGATCCCTTCTTTATTTTATCAAACTTGAATGATATATTGTCTTCATCTAAGCATCATTCTTCTTAAGCTTATGATATCACTTATTATCAAAATGTCCTACCTCTCCACAATTGAAGCATTTTAAGGGTAGTTTACCCTTATACCTATCTGACCCTATTTTCAATTTCTTTGTAAACAAAGCAATTAGTTCATCTTCATCAATATCAGATATGTCATCTTCCTTGAATTTATTACCTTGAAACTTCTTCTTTGGCTTTATTTATATCTTAAATGTTACTTCCTTCTTTAGTGGTATATCATCATTTACTCTCATCTCATAGGTAGTAAGGATGTCATGCAATTCATCCATCTTCAATTGAGTAAGATCATGACTTTTTTATATAGAAAATACTTTATAATCAAAATTAAGAGAGAGACCTTAATACCTTTTGAACTACAATATCTTCTTCAAGATTCTCTCCAAGACCTATGATGATTTTCACAATCTCATCAACTCTCTATAGAAATGATGCCACATAATCTTATTCCTTCATCTTAAAACTCTCAAATTATCTTTGGTGAGTCTTCAAAATTTTCCAACTTAACCTTTGAATCTCCATCATAAATATTCTTCAATTTATCTCACATTTCCTTGGTAGATATGCAATGGATTACCTTTGTGTATTCAGTCTTTGAAAGACCATAAGTGATAGCATTCATTGCCTTAGAATTGTTCTCAAACAACTTCTTATATGTAGTATTCGATGGAGGAATAGTAGGTGAAAAATAACCATCCATAACATATTTCCAAGTGTCAAACCCTAGGGACATGATTTAGGTCCTCATCCTTGCACTCCAAAAACCATAATTGGATTCACTGAACATTGATGCTTGCTTTGTGGAAAAACCTCCTCGCATTTGATGGCTACCCATATTGTACCTTGGATCTCCTTAAAACTATCAAGCCTTTACCAAAGGAACTACTCTAATACTAATTGTTAGAGGTATAATCATTGAGAGGGGGGTTGAATCAATTATGCAAGATAATCTAATTCAATTCCCAACTATTTAACTATTCAGTATACATCATCTTGATCAAGCAATATAAACATGAAAGTATATGCATCCAAAGCATACATGAACATATCACATATGTGGGAAACCCTCTTGGGGGATTAAACCCACTAAACCCTACAAGATGGAATATAGTCTTATAACACAAGATCTAATATTTAGACCAGCATCCATTGATCAAGGAACACTCATCCCTTAATTTAGTCAATCACATATTTGACCTTTATCTAGCACCAACTAGCAAGGAGGATATAACCCCCTAGGCAAGAAAAAACCCACTCAAATACCTTGAAAATCATATCACCTTTGAACACCTATTTCTACTCTTCAACTGATAATGATTACCTCTATCTACAATCTTCACCTCTAATTTCTCTCAAGCTACCTCTAGGGCTAGCTTGCTCAAACTACCTCTTCTAGGCTCATTAGGTCTAATGATTTATGTGTTCTCCTACAACAACTTAATTAGACAAGCATGAATAATGATATTCACTATGTAATGGTATTTAATGACCTACACCTTCTCTTTAAAAGGTTCTCTCCTTCACTTTAATCGTTGCTCATTCAACTGCTCAACTCTTCTCGCTCAAGTCACACACCTCTATTTAACAATCCCCCTAGAAACCATCAAATTTGGTTTCACCTTTTACAAAGTATTCATTATTATTATGATCACAAAATTCCTTGTCATCCACAACACATGCCTTCACCCTTAAGGCATCTAACATGAGTCACCTTTAAGCACAACCCTCTTTCAAATAGGTTTAAGTCACATTTTAGGTCCTATGAAGACCCATTCACCTCTTTAACACTTCTCTAAGCAAACTAAGAACACAAAAACATTTCAAAATCCATGGACCCATGCCACACAATATATATGTCCTCTTTAAGTTATAACAACCATCACATCACCCTTCTATTAAAGCTCAATTCGTTCAAACAACATTCTGTGCACACATCCACCATGAACGAATTCATAGTCACCTTCTAAGCCTTTGATCATACTAAATATGATTTATCAAACCTTCATAATCCATATATATGGTAATAATGGAGTCTTAAACACTCTTTGATAGTTATCTTATCTCAAAACATTGAAATACCATCAAGAACAACTCTATTACCCTTCTCAGATTACTTGTAGAGCAAGAATGAACACATAGTTAACTTTGAAGCTCAATAAATTTGAATGTACAAATATTTAAACATTAAAATGAATATTTTTAAATGTGACTTGAATTCCTATACAGATTTTATTTTTATTTAAACATTTAATTCTACATAGATCAAAATTTATGGATCAAAAACTAAACACTAGTCTTTCCTTTGTTAAATTCAAATATTTAAATCCAAACGGTCAAAGTTAAACCTCAGTCACTTAGAACACATCTCATGCTCTTAACTTAGCTCACTCAACTCAAACCATAAATATTATTCATAATTATCTCAAAATTTAACTCACATTACTCCACTATCCAGATGTTAAACCTCTATTAGTTTGACCTCATCTTGTGCACTCTAGAAAATTTGATTAAATATGCACTGTCAATCTTTATGGATTAACCAAATCTTTATCTTGAAATGCTCACCATTGATCTAAGCTCTGATCTCCCATGGTTTTTCCACTTGGTATCCCCATGTTCTTTTTTCACATTTTACTCTTCAACTTATCCCACACCATTGATCTTTGTCAGTATGAACTGCCGCTCACCATTGATCTTCTGTCAGACTAGTGAGCTTGGGACACTTATCAACAACACGTGCAATCTTTGACATGTTCAATTCATGCAAATTATTGATCTAAATATTTATAATTAATTTATCACCATTTAATATTCTATAACAATGACCTCAAACTTTGATGAGGCTAAATATGATGGTCTCTGGCCCATCACAGTCTGCTAAAGCAACTTTGAAGCTTTATAACTTGAGCTAGACAACACTTCAAGACTCCAAATTTTGAGGGTATCTTATTGGAAATATATAAAATATCTCTAAGTAATAATTTGACCAATATCTTTTTTTTTTACCTAAAATAAATTCTCAAACTTTCTAGATCTTTCATATTTATATGACATGTAGTGACGGTCTGGCTAAGTACAGGAACTCAATGAACTTATGTCTGAGAGGCCAAATATACACATGCATATCTTTAGCTATGATCAAAATCATGACCTAAAATTTAAATCATATAAAATTAAGACTAATTTTATCACACCCGTATGACCAACTCCCACTGACTCATCCATATGTGGTAATGGTGACATCATCAAACTACCTACTCAGATTTTTTTGCCACTAGACCCAAAATGTCTAGATGAAAGATATGAACTACCAAATGAAATGCACTCATGAAAAAAATAATTAAAATAATATAATACCTCTTATGGTACCTATTACATATCCTCAAATCACCATACTCATCCCTAAACATCCCTAACCATGTCAAAACTGAAGATTAACCAATCCTACTTCAAGCATACAAAGATAAGATATCGCATACTTTGTCATTGACATTTAAACTATCAAGACACTTCATCCACTCACCTATATACCTCCATGACATCACTAAAAACTCTCTAACACATTATGCAACCAAATAAAATAGGGGAGATTTAGGTGTGTGTGGACTACCGTGCACTCAATGATGTCTACATCAATGACCCATTCCCAATACCATTCACCAATAAATTTCTTAAATATGTCATAGTACATGAAGTGTATTCATTCACAAATGGATTCAGTGGATATGATAAAATTCCAATCACAAAGGAGGACTAAACTAAAACTACCTTCACAACTAAATTGGGATCATTTTCATTTAAGGTAATGTCTTTTGGTTTAAAGAATGTGCCCACGGTATTTCTAGAGATGTAGTAAATGCATTAAAAGACTTCATCCATGAATTTTTGGAATTTTATTTGGATGACTGGGTTATTTTTTCTTTTTTAAAAAATATTTTTAAAAACTATGATTAATGTTGGAATGGTGTCATACTTTGCACATTGCTTTAAATCTATAGAAGTGATTTTTATTTACACCTTTTGGTGTTTTGATGGTCCATGTAGTATGTAGTGATGGTATTTTAGTTGATATAGTTAAGATTATTGTAATAATAGGAATTCCACCTTCAAATAGCTCTACATAAGTGAGTAAATTTATCGATCGTATAGGATATTATATAAATTTTATCAAAGGATATGCATCTATATCAAAACCAATGGAGAAACTACTATGTAAAGATGCATGCTTTGAATGGATAGCATAATTTCAAGTGACTTTCATTGAGCTAAAACAAAGGCTAGTAATAGCACCAATTCTAGTTTTTTTTAAATAAAAGAAGCCATTCCATGTATATGAAAATGCTTCTGGTACTACAGTATGAGTTATTATAGCGTAGCCAGGTGAAGATGGGTTTGACCATCCCATAAGTTTTGCCAGTAGGAAACTATTAGCTACAAAAAAAAACTATACAACTACCAAGAGAGTTATTATCTATGGCATTTTCACTATAAATGTTTTGGCATTACTTTTTGGCCACATCATTTGAGTTCTTTATAGATCACCAAGCACTAGATACTAGGTGTTGGTAATATGATTGTCATTGATGTCAAAAAGGAAACTATGGATGTCATTGATGTCAAACGGATAAAGCATGATTGATGGAGAGAAGAACATGTTTCACAATTACACTGAGAAAAGTTATCATGCTTTTATAGAGGCCATTTATAGATTTTTAAAGTCAAACAGATAGAAGATCCATTATGGATTTTTCATGTACATTCTAGAAATATCCTCAAAGGAGAAAGAATGAGCTAAAAACTAAATTATCTTTGCTCTCATATTAGATAGGGTTTCTCAATAAAACCCTAAGGGTTTAAGTCATGGTGTCAATAGGAACATTTTATTTTAATTGTGATTGGCTATAGCTTGGACTTGGTAGTTTAAGTTATAACTTAAGCCTTTATCATCATTTTGAAATTGGCCCCTTGACCTAGCAATTATTGGCTCGAGTAATGATCAAAGGACTTAATATTTATTAAGTCTTAGACTTTATATTATATCCCAACTTGATCAACGGCCCATGCTTCATTGTACATAGATGATCCAATGAAATGAAACAAAATCAAATTTTCAAAGGCTCCTCTGAGTAAATGCACTACTAACAAGTGTCACAGTCATGGAGCTTATAAGATAGAGACCTAATGAGTGTAATATTGTTAGAGGCAAAAGTTTGAGCTAGTTGGAAGATCAATAGTTCATGCTTAATCAAACATTGGAGATCTAATGGAACATGATGAACTCAAAGTGTCAAAGGTCCCTCCAAGTGAATGCACTAATGCCAAGTGTCACAAGAACATGAGTCTATCAGATAGAGAACCAATGAGAATGAGCCTATCAAATATAAAGATCAATCTTTTCATAAGATCTGAAAGTGCATGGGTGATCATGTAAAGGATATCAAATGGAGTGAATGGACTCAAATGCTATAAAGTGATAGATGTTTATCGATACAATGGAAAATTAAAGATCGACTAGGTTCAAGAAGATTGATAGAGTAAAAGCGATCTAATGTAGGAAAAAGTGAGATGAGGTCAAAATGTTGAAGATTAATGACCAAGTCAAGATAAAGGTCATGTATCTTTGGAGATTGAATGGCACATAGAAGCTAGGATTTGGAGATCGACAAATACATTTTAAAGAGTAGAGCATTAAAGTTTAGTAGTAAATAGAGATATGATAGAGTGAGAGAGCTTGGATATGGCATGAAGAAAGAGATCAAAATATAGTATTTAAAGTGTTTAAATTCCAATAGTCTAGTGGAAAAACATGCAAGAACTTGTACATAATCTTTATATCTCAACACAGATAACGAGATTGATTGATCCAATCAATCAAATCCATATTAAAGAGCCTATGCATCAAAACTTGAGTCTAATAGGTGCCATAAATAGTAAATATACCTACAATTATGGCATGATGTATGGAATCGAGATGTGGTAAACTTAAAGTTAAAGTCTTAATGAATTAGAGTCCAAAATTGGTGTGATGTGTTAAATTTTGAGTGTGAACGCACTGAAGATATGGAACCCTAGATTCATTTCTTATATATATGACATTTAGGGCATATGTAGATGTTTTTGGAGCCATTTAAATTATGTCAAACAAAAAATATAGTGACACATAGGTTACAGAGAGAGATGAAGTGTGTCACATAAATACATATACAGACATAGAGAGAGAGGGGCAGAGATGAAGAAAGGCACAAAGATAATGCGTAAAGAATGAGAAGTTATAGATTATACTTGTAATAAAGTGAAAAAATTTGCATTCATTTATGAATCTATTTTGTATATTGGATTAGTAGCTCCATAGATCTAATTAGTTGGTGTCATCAGACAAGTTGAGTTGGTGCTCAGTTAGGGTATTGGTGTCTCCTTAGGGTTGGTGCCCTTAAACATTAGAATCAGTGAGGTTAAGCTAATTTATTGCTTATTTAAGGTATTTTTATCTCCTTAGGATTGGTGTCCTTAAATGTAACCAATGAGGTTTTGCCAGTGAGGCTTGTAGCTAGTGAGGCTTGTAATCAGTGAGGTTTTGCCAAGTAAGGTGTTGACTATGAGGTTGGATTAGAATAGTAGATTATATTAGCTATTCTTACCATCATTTTTAACTTTGGGTTTTCCATGTATAAATTTGGTTTCATGTGTACTTGTGCGTGTATGTGATCTCTGCATTTATCTTTTAATCTGCATAAACTTTTGAATTTACTTTAAAAATATTAAAGGACTAGTTTTAGTTGATCTATTGATTCAATCCCCTTATTAATAGATAGTTGTGTTCCAAAAATTAGTATCAAAATCTAAGGTTTATTGAAATAATAGTAATCAACTCAAATAGGTCTTGGAATAGTGAACACAATGGCTAGTCAAGAAGGATCTTCATCAAACAAAGCACCTCTCTTTGATGGATATAATTATGCATTATGGAGCATAAGAATGAGAGCTTATTTATCCTCATTACAGTTTGATGTATGGATGTTTGTAGTAAATGGATATACATTCTTTGCTAAAACTTCTACTGATCAAGCTTCAAAGAAGGCATATAAGAGCAATGCCAAGGCAAAGAATGTTATTCTCTATGGATTATCCAAATCAGAGTTTGTCAAAGTGATGCATTATCAAACTGCACAAGATATCTAGAATAAATCGAAGAGCATCTATGAAGGTGATGACAAGGTAAAGAAATACAAGGTATAAACATATAGAGGCTAGTTTGAAAGTCTCAAAATAGATGAAGAGGAGAAAATTATAGATTTCCTTCTCAGAGTAGATGAAATAGTCAATACAATTAGAGGCCTTGGAGAAGAAATAAAATAATCAGTCATTGTCAAAAAGGTCCTAATATCTTTGACAATAAGATATTATTCTAAAATATCTCTTATAGAGGAAGCAAGAGATCAAGATAAACTCACTATAGATGAGTTGCATGGAGCCTTTATTGCTTATGAGATGCAAATGGGAGAAGCAGATACTCCTAAGAGAGAAGTTGCATTCAAAGCATCCAGGAAAGTAAAATCAGAAGCATCTGCATCTAGATCTGAGGAGATTGATGAAGAAGCCAACTTTGTTAGAAGATTGAAAAGGGGATCTAGAAAGTACAAAGGTAAGTTTCCCTTTAAATGTTTTATTTGTGATAAAGTAGGACATTTTGTTGTTAAATGCCCTTATGAGAAAAAGGATAACTCTGAGCAAGAAGAGGATGTCAAAAGGATGAAGCCCCACTATTCCAAAAGGAGGAACTTCTTTAAAAATAACAAAATCTTGTATAAAAGAGAAGATAGTGACTCATTAAATGATAGTGATAGCTCAGATGATGACCATGACTGTGCCTTTGTGTATGAAGGAATTTAATCCATGTTCATGGCATTAGAATCAAATTCTATAGACCTAGATCAAGAAGAAGTTGAAGACTCTCATGAAGAAGAGGAAGGAGAAGTGGACCTTGAGTGTGAACTCATCTGTGCTCTAGATGAGATTGATAACTTGAGAAAAGAGAACTCAAGGTTGAATAAGCTTGGACAAAAAGAAATTGCAAAATTGTCTAAAAGTCTTGAAAGATCTAATCAGATGATAGTAGGCTTTAAGACTAAGGTTGAAGAGGCTACAAGAATAGATGATATAGTCAAAATTAAACTATAATTCAAATTTGATTAGTGTATGAGGCTAGAATTAGAGATAGTGGCTTTGAGAAAAGAGCTTGAAAAGACTAAAAAACATATAGACAAAGGTTTAAAGTTAAAAGGAGGATCAAATATTATTCATGAGTTGATTAGCTCTCAAAATCCATCAAAAGGGAAATTTGGTCTCGGTTATGAAAAGGGGAAAAGTCCCATAACTAGTACATCTGCTAAGTTATATGAAAATTTCAAAGTAGAAGGATCAAGAGCAAAGAAAAGGAATGTCTACAGAGATATAAAGATAAATAGTAGCATTGTTGATGAGAAGAAGGCTAAAGGAGAAAAGAAGCCTGAGGAAATGAAAAAGAATAATGAGTCCATCTTTGAAAACTCAAGGAAGATGCACAAGACAAAGGTAGTTGATGCAGATGGTTACACAAGGGTAAGCAAATTGAAGAAGCAAGAGTTGAGAAGAACTCCTCATCCTGCACAAAGAAAAGCTATGACCAGGTATTCCTCATCTTTCTATGGTTATTTTTAGAGTTGTAATTATTTTGGTCATAAGGCTAGTAATTATAGAGTTGTACCTACAAGGAGAACCATTTTTGTAAGCAAAAATTTATGTGTACCCTTGTTAGATAAAAATTTAATGTGTTATAATGGAAATAATTTTGGTCACATATCTAAACATTGTCAAACAAGATTTGTAAGATCAAAATTATAGAGTAAGAAGAAAGGTATGCCTCCCAGTGTTAGCAAAGTTTCACAAATATCTGAAAAAGAGAAAAATAAGCCCGACAAGACATATAAGCAACCCAAGCATGTATGGAAAGTGAAAGATCAAGCCATGATGAATAATGCTACAGAGGTTGGAAAATGTCAAGAGCTCTCAATGTTTGCACATGTTGAGAATGAGAAGATAAATCTCAAGGAGAAGTCCAAGGTGTTGGCTGAGAATAATTTTGAGGTATGTATAGATTCAAGTGAACATCATATTATTACTGAGCAACTTTCATGCATAAAACATCAATTTTTTATGCCGAGTGATGAGATTCTAAGCTGCAAAGAAGATTCATCAGATTAAAAGGTATGTCATGAATCCATGTTGTCTCCATGTATTGTTAATCCAAAGAAGAATATCATAGTGGATGAGCATGCTACTTCTTACTGAAAGCACAAGATGACCAAGGAGGAGAAGGAATATGAGGAGTTATGGGCAAATCTTGATTTCACATTATTTTAAGGCATTGTGAATTAAGGTGTCTCTATTTATGCTTCTTAAGAGATCCCTTTTAGTAAATAAGTAAGTGGTGTTCTTTAGAATATTTTGAAGGCAAGAAACGAGTGCTCCTAGTTGAAGTTAGTGTGCCAAGATGAGAAGATTACTATGTATCCAGTGTCTGTAGGGATAGAATGAGTGTGCCAATAATGTGTTCATGGACTCTAGTTCTAAAGGCAGGATATGGATACTTCCAAGTGTGGAAGTAAGTGTGTTTACTCTAGATCATAATACCAATCAGTACAAAGGTAAGTATATTATTGATTGGTCTTTTAGACCAATACTATTTTGATATAGAATAAATGATCCTATGTTGTAAAGTCTTGTATGGATCATTAGTATGTTAGTGAAGTTAGGGGGAGCTAACTCAGATAGCTTGAGTGTCTTGAAGAGCTATGTATGATGTTAAAAGGATCATATGTGAGATGATTTAGTCATGATTTAAAGTTAAGGTGTTGTCTTTTATAGATGTTAACTCAAGCAGGTTGAGATGATGACTTGAACAAACCAAGTCAGGTGCTTAGATAGTATATTGAATCCTCATGCATAAATAAAGTGGGAGCTTTGTAATTCATCATGTCTTAGGATCATAAGACTATGCGTGGAGACCTAAAGATGCTCAAGTGTTACAATGAGACAAAATTTGGGAGTGATAGCTCCTACATCACATCACTAGATACTAATGATGGAGCATAAGTCTATAGGAAGGATCGTAAAAGCCTTGTTGATCCCTAAAAGAAGAGAAAAGGCAACTTAGGTATGTATATTTTTCAAATTTATAATGAGTTTATGGTTTCAAGTTCTTGGACAAACTCCTTTATCTGATAAAGGGGGAGAGATAGTTGGACAAACAATCAACTAGAGTCCCTTTGCCATTGATGTCAAATGGGGATAAAAAGGGCAAATTCTCTTTGTAACATTTTGGATATAAAGTGCAAATGTTCTCTATAAAAGTTTGGAAGAGCAGATCAAGTGTCCAAAATTGGTGTGATGTGTTAAAGTCCAAGTGTGAACACCCTAAAGATATGGAACCCTAGATATATTACTTATATATATGACATCTAGGACATAGGTAGATATTGTTGGAGCCATTCAAATTATGTCAAATAGAAAATATAGTGACACAGAGGCTGTAGAGAGAGAGAGATGAAGTGTGTCATATATATATATATATATACACACACACACACACACACAGAGGTAAAGAGGAAGAAAGGCACAAAGATAATGTGCAAAGAATGAGCAGTTACAGATTAGAATTGTAATAGAGAGAATAGATTTGGATTCATTTATGAATCTATTTTATATACTAGAGTTATAGATCCATAGATTTTATTGGTTGGTGCCATTAGACATGCTGAGTTCGTGCTCAGTTAGGGGAATAGTGTCTCCTTAGGGTTGGTGCCCTTAAACATTGTAACGAATGAGGTTAAGCTGAGTTGGTACTCAGTTAAGGGATTGGTGTCCCCTTAGGATTGGTGTCATTAAATATAACCAGTGAGGTTTTACCAGTGAGGATTTTAGCTAGTAAGGCTTGTAACTAGTGAGGTTTTGCCAAGTGAGGCATTGATTGTGAGGCTATATTAGAATAGTAGATTCTAGCAGTTATTCTCACTGTGGTTTTTCCATGTATAAATCTAGTTTCATGTGTACTTATGTATGTATGTGATCTTTGAAATTATATTTTAATCTACATAAGCTTTTGAATTTGCTTTAAAAAGATTAAAGGACTTGTTTTAGTTGATCTATTGATTCACCCCCCTCTCAGTAGATAGTTGTGTTCCAACACTTGGTTAACAAGCCAATATTGGGAGGATGCATATCTAGGTGGCTTATGTTATTTTAAGAATTTTAATTCTACATCAATGTCAATCCAGGCCAAGAAAATGTTGGGCCAAATCATCTAATCAGGCTACATAATGGGGAGGAACAAGAAGAATTAGAAGATGAATCCCCAAATGCACACTTAATCAGGGTTATTGTAATTCCAAAAAATATGGAAGATATTGCTAACTTATTGGAGCATGAAACTTTCCATGCACACTATTTGGAAAGGGACAAAATCAAATGGTTACCTAGGGTACACCATATAGTCTCATCAATAGATTTTTGTACAAGCTAGGCAAAGATGATGAACTACACAGAATGGCACTAGAGCATGAATGACCACAACTTTTTCAAGAAGCTCATCAAGGAATTGTAAGATCTCGCTTTATAGGTGAAGCCACTCCAAATAAAATCTTACAAAGTGGTCTTTGGTGACCTATATTATTTCAAGATGTACATAGAGTATCCAAACATTATGATGTATGACAACAAATGGGCAAACCAAATTAACATGATGAGATGTCATTGGTCCCAATGTTCATGGAGCAACCATTTGAATAATGGGGAACTAACTTTAATGGGCTTATATGTCCCCATAGTAAGTAAAGTCATTCATGGTATATTATTACTGCAATTGATTGTTTCACCAAATGGGTGGAAGTAAGTGTGACCCTAAGTTGTGGTGCAAAGGATGTTGCCAAGTTTTTACATAAAAATATCATCATAAAGTTTAGATGCCCTATTAAGTTTTTCAGTGACAGAGGAACACATTTCCTCAATAATACTATCAAGACTCTAACTGGAGAGTTCATGATTTTTCATCACAAAAGTACATCATTTCATCTTCAAAAAAATGGGCAGGCTAAATCATCAAATAAGGTGTTGGAGAAAATGCTAACAAAGATTTGGAATGTGAAAAGGGATGAATGGGAGGATTGCATTCCTATAGTTCTTTGGGCATACAGAATAAATTACAAGTTTGCAATTGGTTTCACTCCCTTTCATCATATTTATGGTCTAAAAGTAGTAATGCCTATGTAATATATAGTTCTGAACTTGAGCATTGCAATGATTATGAAGCTGGGTGATCATGACTCTCTGAAATAAAGGTTGTTGGATTTGAGTAAGATGGAATAAAGTCAACATAGGGAATTATGGACACATAAGATACACAAGTTAATTTAAAAGGCATGGCATGATCATAACTTGAAATTTAAATAAATTTATCCAAAGTAAGTCATATTGCTATATGATAGCAGATTTAGAGCATTCCAATAAAAATGGTGTATTAAAAGGAAGGACCCTATGTTATACATGAGGTTTCTTAATAGGATACTATTGTGTTAAAATATTTTCAAGGAATCATACTACCAAAATGCATAAATGGTTCTAGGCTTAAGCCTTATTGCCTTTAATCTCTATCATTTTATTGATAATATGAATGGGTGTTGAGTGGCACCATGTACTTTATATTTTATTTAATGTTGTTTATTTTTTTGTTTGTGTTTTTTCTCATATGATAGTATGTTGGTGTAGTGTGATCTTGGCATCACATCACATCACAACCAATAAGAAGCAGTTATAGTTACAACTTGCGATTGGCTTCCAAAATAGACTAAGGACAGATAACTAGAACCAACTATGAAAGGCCATAAAATAAGTCTAGGAAGGTAGTGGTAAAAATTTAGGTACAGTAAAAGGATAAGCAATGGTCATTCAAGAATATTAAATACATGGCATTTTAAGAGGTTGTATCTTTATCAAGGTGGATTGAGTGGCAAATGGATAGTTGGAGTCATAAAATAAATAGGGGAGATGGAAGGATTTCACATCACATCAAGTAATTGTCGAGAGATGCATCATAAATATTGATCTAAAAAGGGTCAAAATCACATCAAGCAAGTATCAAGTCATATTAATTCTAGATTAAAACTCATGTGCCCCAGTTAATTGCATTTAAAATAGTTGGTTACATGGAATTGGGCACCAAAAGCTATAAAAAAAAGATCTCGAAAACACTCAAACATTACACACTCTGTTTAACAAGAAAATTTTATGATCTACCTTCAAAATACCTTATCACACACAGATTGCATACCAGAGTCTGAATCATCAAATCAAGTGTTCATCCCAAGCTACAAAAACCACCATAGATCAATCCCAATTATTGATCCCTTTGACATATGCATAGAAATAATAAATGGGGATTGGCTTGTGTTTATAGTAGTCTAAATACATTGACCCAAATCCTTTTAATTTTTCAACCAAGTAGAATCTAACATGTTTGTTCCAAGACCATAAAAAGCTATATAAATTAGAGCCTTAGTGCTCCCACATCCATTATGAGGCTCATATATAGAGAGGTTGGCAAATATTTGTATATTTGGGTAGCTATATGAATTCATGATCACTCTTTTTAGTCATTATAATCATGGGGCTATCCATTTGTCCCAAGATATTAAAATCTGGATTGATGTTCCAACTATGGTAAGAGCCATAGACCTCACCAATCATGGAAAATCGCTCATTCAATATAAATCTACTGCACCACTTATCTATTTAGGTATTCAAGAGAAGTATACCAAAAGAGCAAGCAAAATAATCTAGATTGATGCAATAGAGGACACTTTAGAGCACCTTCTAGTGGAATGCATCATAAAAAGATTTTGGCAGACTACTAAACATGTTAAGCAAGAAATGAAGGGGGTAATTGATATTATGTATCGCATGATATGTCTATGGGAGAATTTTAATTAGACCAATTTTTTAGCATTATAACTCCCCACCAATATCGAGAAGGTACTTGCAGGTGGTTCACAAACATTTCAATATCAATTTTTGGTTTTACTGTTGTGCTTTATGCAGTGGAAATCTCCACTAGAACCAGTCAATGCCAATTTGACTTAGTCAATGTTAATTTGACTTATTCAATGTTAATTTGACTTAGTCAATGTTAATTTGACTTTTTGGCCTACCATTGCCTTTGAAAACATTTTATGGATGAAAATAGGGTATTACTATGAGAAATTGGGGTAGTTTAATACATGGTGAATGGAAGTCTTATCCTTGATCAAAACATACCCAAGAATCCCATAAAATTTCATGCAATATTTGGGACAATATGCATTGATTACAAAGCTACATAATGGTATTCAGATCAAATTAGCCTTTCCAACTACGACCTTGATGTCATTTTTCATTAAAATGGTAAAGTTACAAGATGAAGTATGGAGACAAAAAGCTCTAACTACAAGGAAGGCTCCACCTCTTCGATCCATTCCTTTATAAGGGAAACAACTAGCATCAGAGTAGTCATAAACACAACTAAAAGTGCAACCACATGTAACACCACAAGCTTCATCAACCCCATCTCAACACAAAAAAGTAAAAATAAGGTACCTATGCAGATAGCCTCACCTCCACCCAAGAAGCATACATAGAGAATAAAGTCCTAGTTAGATAATTTTCATGTTTCAAGTATATCAACTCAGTGTAACTTGCCATAAATGGGAGTGGAGGAACAAGAAGTATCGAAGACCATACTTGAGGACATTGGCATTGAAATCTATGATAAAGAGGAGGAGAAAGAACTTTTATTTTAAAAATCAATGTGCACTTGCCGAGTACAAAATTAGGTAAGGCAAGATCTCTGGGTTGACATCATGCAACCCCCCTTCCATCATTGTTGATACTATAGGATAAAAATTTGTGCAAAAAAAATTGGTGGCCAAGATACTTCACATAGATCTAGCTGATACATCTTCAATTATGCAAGAACAAGAGAAAATGACACAAAAAATTCCATTACCAGCTTTGAATTGTAATCCAAGGACTCATTTTTTTAAAAGGCTAGTAGAACATGTTGGCAAAAGGATGGTGTCTTTTGTTGAAGTGGTATAAGGGATTGGTGTATAGCAAACACAAGCTTCACAGTAGTAACCATAGACCAAAGCTACATAAAGAGTCAAGGAGTCCCTAACTCCTTTGACATTATCAAGGAAGAAGAATTTTGTGCCATGATTTAATGTGATAGAATTAGCCTCTTCAGAGGAAACAAAATCAGTCAATAGGCTAAATGCACTAGAATAAATGGAGGAGATAATAGCAACAAGTTTATCTTAGGCTGAGCCACATGAATAAGCTATGCAATAAAAATAAGACACAAAAGAACAACAGAAGATGGATTAAAAGAAGATAATAAAGGAGGATAAAAATAAAAATAAAGAAGAAGTTGAACAATAAGCAACTACATAGGAGGTGTGATGCCAACAATGCCAAGATATATAAAATCAATAGTAGAAATAGCAGGCCAAAGAAGCAAAGGCTGCATAGAAGCAGGTAAAGAAGTTGAAGATGCCAAGAAATAGGTCAAGGAAATTTAGGCTATGAAAAATAAATATGAATGAGAAGAAGCCCACAATAAACAAGTCGAGGAAGCAGAGGCTCACATAAATCAAGCTGAAGAAGTAGAGGTAAAGAGAAAATAGCAAGAGGAAGCAGAAAAAACAATAAGAAGCATAATCTACACAATGATAGAGAGAGAAAGCAAAACAAAAGGCCAAGGAAGCACAAATGAAGAAAACAGCTAAGGACTAAGCAGCTTGAGAGAAACTTAAGGCTGAGGTTGAGACCAAAGTTAAGGATGAAACAGATGTAAAATCCAAAGGTAAAGCTAAAGCTAAGGCTCAGGCCAAGGAGCAAACCAAAAATCAAGCCAAGGCAGATGTTAAAGCCAAAGCTGAGGTTGAAGCCAAAAATGAAATGGAGTCTTCATCATAGCATAAGCTGACAACATAATCAGGGGCATAGGAGGAGCCCTCACACATAAAACCTTAGATTGCTAGCCAGTGATTGTGGGATGTTCCTACAACATCCATCAGAGGAACCACTTTTGCTCTTCTATTAGCATAATTCACAATGACTCTATTTGTAACTCTTACCACATCCATGAAACTTTCCTATACTACTTTGGAAATAAATTTGGATGTGTCTCAGCTACCATTGTTAATGTAAATTAAAGGTCCAATTGTGTTTCAAAATTCAATTATGTATAAGGCATCAAACTTGGAATTAGAAGTGTTGAGGCTTTAAGATGATAATGAAAACCTCAATAATAACCTATCAAATGCACACCAACTGATATATTTTACTTTTCCTAATTTGGTTACACAAATGTTAGGTGATTATTTAATGTTTCAAAATAAAAAAATTATATGCAATCAGAAATGTCGTAGATCTATAAATCAATCCTAGCTTAGAAAAGATAAATCTTACTTACACTTCTGATTGGGGATGCATTATATAATTAGGTTCATGACCAATATGGATCCGTTTTACCTAGCCAATATATCTCTTACCATAATAATATCATTAGGGAGGATTCCAAAGCCTCTAATCAAGAAAAACTATGCAATAACCCTAACTAGGTCCTATGTTTTCATATTCACTATACTAATAACAAGTAAAGCAAAATTCTAATCTAGTGCTCACTAAATCTTGTGGCACAACATGGGGGTTAGTAAACATAAACTAAACATGCATAAGAGAATCCTATTTAAGCTATGTATAGGTAAAATCTAATGCATGGAGAGAAATATATTCAAAATCCATTACTTATGCTACTTCTATCTACTAAAGAGAGGATAAAAGTTAGAGATACTTACCTTGAAGACAAACCCATCGAGACTCAATCTCTCCCTTGGAAAAGAGTGTTTCAAAGGAGGTTTTTGTGGTTTATAAGGATCACTAATAAATTCCAAAGCATCCAAGACTTCTCCACAAGACTAGATTCTTCTCCAAGTGCAAACCCTAAGCTAAGACTCCTCAAGTAGAATGGTAGAAGAGAAGATTATAAAGGAGCATAAATGAATAATTAACTCTTGTTATTTCTCTAAGAATGGCACAATATATGTGTTTATATAGGTGGATCTAACCCAAAACCCTTTCAAAAATTCAGGTCAACCCAATAGAGCTAGTATTTAAATTGGCAAAAAACTATGTTATGAACTATGTCATCCATGGCCGACCTAGTTTCTAGTAAGCTTTGTAAATAACAATATAAGGTTGATGTGGCTGACATAGTTATGTAAACTACCAAAAAGGGGTTTAGGTTATGGAATGGGCTAATGAAGGTGTTAAAATACTATAAGAGGATAAAAAATAGGAGGCAAAGCTTAGGAGAATGTTTTCAGAAGTTATTTGGATTGGTGATAATTGGTAATAAGGGACAACAATCATGTGAAACACTAATGGTCTACACACCCCTTTCCTGGTGTACCCATTAGGGTGTGCACTCAAGGAGATTAAGATGGGTTCTTGCAACAAAAAAATGTCAGTGATTAATAAGTTTTAAAAATATTATGTGTATACATATGCCCCACTCGAAGCTTATCAAGTGCCACTCAGGTGAAATAGGGGATAGTGCTTCAATAAAATATCATAGCAACACACAACATTGAGGCTAAATTTTTTTTTAGCATTTTAAATCAAAAATAAATGAACTTAAATGATGGAAAGGGGAAGTAACTAAAAAATTAAAATTAATGTGTATCTTGACTTACCTTTATCATTGGATGGTTGTCTGTTGTGTTTGTAGTTTTGATCGTGGAGGGCATAGAGACTACTTTAGACAAACCCAGGGATACAAAACTAAAGAGAAAAAACAAACAAACATAGGAAATCCAAGATAATTGGTGTTATGTGGATGGGACGTACTTAGAAATTTGTGTAGGGGGAATCCAAGAACAAACACACCTGTTCTGATTCCTCTTGTTAGGATCTTGCTCCTCAAAAAGAGCACAATATGATTACCAAATATAAGCAATTAAATATGTAGAAATAACCAGAAACACAAGTAACTAGAATTCACCAATAGCATAGAATATGAGAGACAATACACTATCTTGTATTAACACTTTACAGAAAAAAATACTACAAAGAGCCGCCACACTCTTCCACCTTACAGAGGTTTCCCACACCTCAAGTGTACAGTAATTCTACTACACAACACTCTCCTACACAAAAAAGGTCCCAACAACCAACTCACACACAGAATTGGTGTTCACCTCACCAACCAGTCAGTAATAACCCTGCCGGTACACCAAGCACTCTATAGCACTTCAAGTTGATCTCCCATGAACCTGCAACCTGCAATTCAATAGACCAAACTTACATGTAGATCCCCTATGAGCTTGCAACAACCTGCAACTCAATGATCTTAAAATATGGAAGGAACTCTTCCTTTCTATCTCATACATATACAATACATGCCAATGGGTCTATAAATAGATCCCTAACTTAAACAATAACTTAGACTCTTAATTTAGACAATTATCCTCGCAGCTCAAGACTCTAACTGGTATTTACATGCAAACTCTTCATTCACTTAACTAACGGTCTGTGCAACAAGCAGTTCTGGAACACACAGGCGACCGACGCCAGTCCCTGCTTGCTTGGTTCTGCCGACGTCGGCCGATTTCCTGCCATCGCCGGTGGCCTTCTGCACTGGTCACAACTGACATCGGTCCTGATGCCGATGCCGGTGCTCCTAGATCTCAGCAACCTTATGTTCCTACTATTTGCAAAGAGTTGAAGCTTTTAGCTCCACAACCTAACAATTTGGCAAGCTAGGGTGAAAGTGTTATGTTAGACCAAATGACCAAGTCAAAATTTAGAGTAAATCGGGCAACCAAAAATCTAAGGCTACTAAAAACTAAAAAACTCAAATAAATAAACCTTAAGTAAGAAAGGAAAACTCATCAAGTCAAACCAAGGATAGATGTCAAAAGGATGGTAATCAAACATCAATGTGCAAGTAGTAACAATCTTTACTTAAGCAAAGATGGGCAAGAAAAAATGGTAAAACAACATTCATGAATAAGCAGTAACAATCCTTAATCATAAAAGGGAAAAGGTGCATAAAAGAGAAAACAACATTAGTAAGTGAGAAGTAACAAGCCAACCTCACTCAACAATGTAAAAAGTACATGAAAGTATAAATGGACTCAGGTGTTTAAAAAAAAGGTAGTATAACAATGACAAATGGTAAACTAAATCAAGATGCATATAAAAATGTAGAGCCATAGTGTAAAGAAAGTAATCCTAGTCACTGAAACACGTTGTTTTGTTCTAAGGATAGATAAAACTAAAACAAAGTAGTGTTAGCATGTTTTTAATATGTGAAGAATAGGGAAGTAAAGAATAATGGAAAACAAATTTATAATCACACTTTCCCTATCAAGGGGGAAATGAAATGGGTGGAGTGGAGAATGAAGGAAAAAATAAGGTAGAGGAACTCTTTATCAAAGTTAAGACACTCAAATTAGTTTTATCAAAATAAAAGGATTTTTGACCTTAAGGACTCTGAGGAACTTATCCTAGCCACACAAGTCATAGGTCAACAAATGAAGTATGTAGATCATATCATGAAAGCAATATGCATGAAAATTAAAATGGACCTACCTTCCCACAATGTGTTCCCTATTTCTCAGGACCCCTTATAGAGTTTTTGGTCTACTGTAAAGAATGGTTACTTTCATAAGAAAGTAGGTAGCACCATAGAGTTTATTGAATTCTTCTATTCTAATCTACTGGTCTACCAGACCCCAATGGACCTCGGCTCTAGTATGAGGCCAACTATGGATTTTGAGCTTCGATTGGAGATAGGATATGTACTTGTAATCATGTTTTTTGGTGTGATTTTGAATTTTAAGATTTTTATGTTGCCTTTTGTATATCATTGCCTTTTATTTTAAATGATTTGGCTTTTAACTTTCTTGATGGCATTTTCTATTCCTCCTCCATACATATTCAAAAAACCAAACATGGGTATTAAAGATGACTTTCATTTCAATACTTGGAACTTGGTTGCTAAGAGAGAGAACTTAGAGATCATGGTGTCTAAGAGTCTCGTAAAGTTAGGTGAAATAGAAGTGTTATCTTGACTTCATCCTTCTTTTATATGATGTGGAGTGAAAGGAATGGAAATCAAGATGAGTGACACATGAAACAATTTTAATTACTTCAAATCACAAAAAAATTGACAAAGGGTGAAAGTAAAGGGATACAATGATAGTAAAGTGTGATTCATTACCATAAGAATGAGATAAATGTAAGAAAACATGCTAACATAGTTTGTTTATGCAAATTTCATCTATCAAAAAGAAAAAAAGCTAAAGTTAAGAACAAGGATCAAAAACTCATAGCCATTTGTAAAACACATTCTAGATAAGAAATGAAAAGATGGTGATTTTATGGTCTTATACTACAAATCAAAAATTAAAAAACTCACGAGGGTGTACAAATCATGTGAAAAATAAATGGAATAAAAAAAATATGGTATTTTTTAGGAAGGCTAGGTCCTATCCATGGTCTTATACTCCAACTCACAAAGAGAAACCCAAGGGGTGCCAAAAAGTGTGTAAAAAGTATGAAAGAAAAGATAAGGAAATCATGAGGAAGACCAGATCCTATCCACAGTTTTACAATGCAAATCATGAGAAAAAAGGAAACCAAAAGAGCAAAGGGAAGGACTAAGGTTTGTAAAAATAGAGAACTGTTGTAGAAGGTGAGACCCATGTAAGTATCCTATAAAAAGTGTTAAATAGATAACATATATAAAGTATAAAAAGAAGGGAATGATTTAGGCAAAATACTTCTTGAGAGGTTACGCATTAGTGGGTTCTTTAAAAATATGGCCTTCATTAGTTTGAAGGCAATAGATGCTTGGACCAAGAATTTATTTGACTAATTAAGGCCCCACCATTTTTGGGCGTATTTGCCTTCTTTGTCATGAGTATAATCTAATTTAGAGACAAGATCACCAAAATTAAATGTGTGAACTTTAACTCATTTGTTATGTTGTTTGGAAATATAGGCCTTATATTGGTGATTTTATTGCAAAGTAGAAAGATGGCACTCATCAAAGAGATCGAGAGCATGAAGCTGAGCTACATGTAATTCTTCATTAGTTATGATACCATGAAGAGAATGCAGAGAGAAGGAAGTTCCACTTCTAGTGGGAGGACTAATTCAAAACCGTAGATGAGAGATAATGATGTTGCCCCAATGGCAGTGTGTATACTAGTGTGATAGAGCCAAAGAGCATAATAGAGATGAAAGTGCTGATATATGTGGGTTTCATGGATTATCTTTTGGATAATTTTATTAAAAAATTTATTGGTGGCCTCAGCTTGGCCATTACATTGTGGATGATATGGTGTGGATAATTTATGATTTATTTTAAATTTATAATAGAGTTGTTTAACATTTTTGTTTTTGAAATTATCGCCATTGTCTAAAATGATAGTATAAGGAACACCAAAGCATCAAGTTATTTGATTAAGGATGAATTTTGATATGGTGGTATCAATGACATTAATGAGGGGCATATCCTCAACCCATTTGGTAAAATATTCTATGGTTGTGATTATAAAGACATGTCTATCTTGAGATTGAGATAATTTTCCTATGAGATCTAATCCCCGCATGGAAAATGGCCAAGGAGATTCTATGGTTTAAAGTTTAGTTGGAGGTGAATGAATCAAATAATCATGAAGCTAGTAAGGAGTACACTTTTTATGAAATTTTATGGCATCCTTTTCAAGAGTGGGCCAAAATTACACCATGCTTAAGCATTTTCAGGTTGTCGTGTGTCCGCTACAGTGGCCACCATAAATGCCCCCATGTGTTTGTTTAAGAAGAGGAGGAACCTATTATTTCATAACACAGCAGAGTAAGGTACCTTAAACATTGAGATAATATAGGATTTTATATTTAAATACATACTTAAAATATTTTTTGTAAATTTGAGTCTTTTCATGGGAATCGAGGTTGGGAAGATAATTTTAGTGTTTTAAAAATTGAATGATGTCTTTATACCATAGGATTTATATAATGGTGATGGCCTCAATGTGGTAGATAAGTGAATATTTTGGTTTAATATAAGATGGGGATTTTCTTATTTATATATTAAAAGTGGGATCAGGAGGAACTTGGTGCTAATGAAAAAGAGATGGTAAAAAGGCAAGGGAATCAGCAATAGAATTTTAATCTCAAGGGATAGGTTCGATGGTGAAAGAAATGAAGTCTTTGGTGAGATTGGTTACAATTTGATGATAAGAAATGAGTTTTTTTATTTTTCATTGGTAATCACTATTAACTTGGCAAAAAATAAGTTGGGAATCACCTAAAACATGCAGGTATTAGACATATGAATGAAGGGTAGCTCTCATGCCTAAGATTAAAGATTTGTACTCTGCCATGTTTTTAGTGACATCAAATGTTAGGAAAAAATCTAATGGGATAATTTTTCCAAGAGGGCTCATAAGGATACAACTTTCCCTAGTTCTTTGAAGGCATTTAGCACCATCAAAATGAAGGGTCCAAGTATCTTCGTGTAAATTGACATTGATTTTAGGAAGTTCTTCGATAATTACTTTTGGTTTAGTAGTATTAGTGAATATAGAAGATTCATTGAGATAACTTTCTTTAAGATCAGCAGTGAAGTTATGGAAGTAATATTTAAATGATATGGCTTGGTTGAGACCTTCAATATATAAAATGTTGTCATCGATAAGACTATCTTGAAGGTGGTTGATAGTGGGCACAAGAGCTGTGACAAGTTGACTAATGATGGTTTTTTCTTTGATAACTTTTTGAGTAATAATTCAGAGATCAAATTCCATGAGAAGGACCATCCACTTGCAAATTTTTTCTCCAAAAAGAAAGTCTTTGGAGAAGAAGTGACAAAGGAGATCGAAATGGATGATAAGATAAGTGGTTTGATAAAGCATATAATGTCAAAGTTTTTTAGTGGTAAAATATATGGTGAGGCAATCACGTTTAACTTTTGTGTAAAATTGTTCATAATAAATAAAGCCTTGATTGATATAATAGATGGCATATTCTCTTCCAGTATCATCTTGTTGGCAAGCATTACCCCAATTGATATGGGTGTGTAAGAGGTATATAGGATCAAAGGTCAATTGTTTGAAGGGGGATGAAGAGTAGGTGGGTGAAGTAATGATTCTTTCATATTATCAAATGTTTATTGATAGGGATCTATTCATTCTAAAGCATTACCTTTCTTAAGAAGAGAATTGATGGAAGAGATACGATAAGCCATTTTGGGAATGAAGAGTCTAATTACCCCAAGTTTATCAAGGTAATTAAAAATGTCCAAAATGGATTAATGGATGGGCATGTTGATGATAGCATTAATCTTGGTAGGTTTAACATCAATGCCATGGATAGAAACTAAGAATCCTAACAATTTTCCAAATGTGACACTAAAAACACATTTGTAAGGATGTAGTCTAACTTTGTATTTAAGAAGGTGGTCGAAGATGATGGAAGGATTATAAAGATGAATTTTGTGACATTTAGAATTATCAATGAGATCATCCACATAGGTTTCTAGTATTTTGTGAATAAGATCATGAAAGATGTGATTCATTTCCCGTTGATAGGTAGCTCTAACATTTTTGAGGTCAAAGGGAATTTTAACAAAGCAATAGGTGCCCCATTATGTGGTGAAATTTATCTTTTGTTGGTATTTTGAGGATAATGTGAATTTAGTTATAGCTCAAAAAACCATCCTTAAAAGACAATATTTCATAACCAATTGTGGAATCGATAATGTCATCTATTGAAGGTAGAGGGAAATTATCCTTAGGATAAGCAAGATTAAGATTATGGAAATCTATGCAAATGCGAATGACCATGGTGACCTTTCTTCGAATAGGGACTAAGTTAGAAACCCATTCGAAGTAGTCCACTGGTTTGATAACTTAGCATCAAGAATTTTGATGATTTATTTATGGCATAAGGTGGAAATTTACGCTGATATTGGCACACAGGTTTGGCATCAGGATAAGTAATGATATTGTGCACCATAATGCTAGGTTCAATACCAAGCATGTCTTTATAGGACCAAGTAACTATCTCATGAAATTTATCAAAAAATAAGATAAAATTATATGTTCCTCAGGTGTGAATTCATAATAAATTGTAATAGGTCGAGGGCATGATGGAGTACTGATGCAAGAGCATCACTACCTCATTGTAAATATGATCTATTTATTGAAGGTACAAGATGACTAAGAGGGGGTGAATTGGTAAGCCAATCTTTCACTTTTAGATCACTTATCATTCGTTCATTGACATTCATGAATCAACTCAATAAGCATATGAAACTAGATTACCATCAAAGCAAGGAGACCACATACAACGCATGAATAAAAGAAACACATCATAAAACCACATCTAATGTGGAAAACCCTCATGGGGAATAAAACCCACTCTCAAGCCTACAAACATATAGACTACATGTCCTATAAGAAGTATGAAAACATGAGACTTTATTAAAACACCTATTCCACAAGGATCACCTAACCCTAGGATGCTCAAGTCCTTCTAACCTATATTTAGTGAAATACATGCTTCACAAGGAGCACCTGCCCATAGGATGGTTAAGTCCTTCTAACCTAAATTTAGTGAAACGCCTATTTCATAAGGAGCACCTGCCCATAAATATGGTCAAGTCCTTTTGACCTAGATGTTGAGTACCCTCCAAACACCTATTAAATAGACATCTCCATCTTTTAACTGATGTCTTCAATACCTGATGATGAACCTCTAATTTTCTAACCCCTACAAAACACCCTCTCTATCTCATAAAAGCCTCTCACATAGACATGCCAAAATATCTCTTCTTTCACTTATACTCAATATTTAAACCTACATGAGCACTATTCAAACATCAAAAATATGACCTATATATCATACACATAGTCATCAACTTTCTCTTTTCTATAACCCATCCACCAGGCACACACCCTTTCTTCTTTCCTTTGTTTGATAACTCTCACACATGCCTCTCTGTCACAAGTCTTCAAACCTATAAGAACACTATTTTGACATCATAAATATGACCTACAAGTCATACACATAGTCATCAACCTGATATTCTCTATAACCCATCTAATGGGCACACTCCCTTTCTTCTTTCCATCTCTCCACAACTCTCACACATGCCCTCTCTTCTCCAAGTCTCACACATCTAGAAATCACCACTTTGATTTCACTATTTATAGATCCTTCATGAATATCACCATCTAGGTCAGCCATAATACTTTTCTTAACCCTTAATACATCTTACATATCTCAATACCATCCACATAGATTGGCCATAACAACTATGGATCACACTTAAGCAGTTGCGCCTTTCAATTAGGCCTTATTAGCCCTTATAGGTCTCATGGAGACCTATTCACCCATTTAGCACTCCATTGAGTAAAAATAAGAACACAAGGTCACTTTCAAATACATGGGTCCACTCCATATGACCCTTATGACATCTTTAGGTCATTACTCCTACCATAACACTCTTCTACTAAAGCACAATTTGCTCAAACAACATTTTGTACACAATAGCACCATTAATAAACAAATATTCAACTTTGAAGAATTTGTTCATAATAAATATGGATTATCAAACATCCAAAATCCATATAGATATCCAATATTTATTTCATCTTGAAACATCAAAATTCTACCAAGAAAAACTCAATTGTCCTTCTTGGGTCACTTGCAAAGCATGGTCAAACACACAGTCTACTTTGGATCTCAATAACTTTGATTGTACAAATATTTAGACCTTCTAACCTAACTCACTAGATGTGCCTTGAAATACTCTAAAACTTTATTTTTTATTTCATCAACAAATTCTTCTTGGATCAAAATTTATAGTTCAACAACTAAGCACTAGTTTTTCCCTTTGTTAAATTGAATGCCAATGGTCACTATTAAACATTGAACACTTTATCATCATCTCATGCCCTCTCATATATTTGAAAAATATGCATCATTGATCTTACTCTAAAGTATCCTGGTCTTTACCTTTGCTAAACATTTGACTCTTTGACCTCATCTCGTACTTTCCGAAAACTTTGAACAAATATGCACATTCAATTTTCTTAGAAGTAGCTTGGTATTTACCTTTGGTCACTGTTAAACATCAAACACTTGTTATCATCTCATTGATTATTAAAAAATTTAAAAAAATGTGATCCATCAATCTATTTGAGATTATCCTAGACTTTAACCTGCTAAACATCAGACATTTTAAAATATTTGACTCGATACGCATTATTGCTCTACATCTGTATGAACACCCATTCGTCGTTAGATCCTTATATAGCCCTATCTTTAAATTCATTAAATTTGGCTAAGTATGGGAACCACACAAATATTCTTAGAAGGCCAAGTTTGAACCTTAATAATTTTTTCTACACTCAATATCATGTCCCAAAATTTAAACTATATGATCTTCTTTCATAGGAGAATCCATCCATATATCAAGTTGCTCCTGGAACTTTCACACGTGTGAAATATGATGCCATCAAACTACTTACTTGGATATACTTGAACTTATAAATTTAACATAATTAATCTTAGATTAATTTATCACCATAGATTTGTGATGCGATTAAATGTGCATTGTTAGATCTCCCTTTGTAAATTTGGATAATAATGGGAAAACATTGCAATCTACCTAGGAAGCCAACTTTGCACAGTTATATCTTTTGTTATACACAACCTAAAACTTAGAACATAGAAACTTGGGACTATTGTGATCACACCCATATGACCAACTCCCCCTGACACATCTATACATGGAAATGGTGATGTCAATAAAATGCCTACTCAGATTTTTCTACTATAGAACCAACTATGCCTAAGTAAACATAATAAAGATCCAAATGAAAACTATGAATTCCCATAAGCATTTTAATCACTCTTGACACCCCATAGGACCTCTACAACATGATCTCATCATCCATAACATTCATCAACTTCTTATTAAATCATATACAAAAGATCCATTCTTACATACTAGGCTACCAAGCCTATGCCAACACACTATTCACATGCTTGTCTTCTCTCCTTAACCACGTCAACATGATAGATACAATATAATAAGCCTCAAACAATACTTACCTTAGTTCATATGCATCCAAATACTACTTTTCAAAACTTTAGGCTCAAACTCATCATCATCATGACATCACCACTTTATTGTTACCTTTGACATCAATGCACACATGACATCAATGAAAATACTTGAAAATAATATCCCCCTTTGTCATTTATGGAAACCTCTTCTTTTCCTTCTCCCCTTTTGCCATTAATGATAAAGTGGACTAAACAACCACCAAGCAACTCTTAACATCATGAATGTATTCAAACAAACTTTTAGCTGCTCAAGATACGTACATAACTCACATGAAACAATTGATCCCCTTTTGACATACACCAATATAAACTTGGGATTCTCTAATCCTTGGACCTATTAACCTACAAAACTCACAAGTTCCCTTTTCTTATGCATGAAAATTTAACATATTTTCTCAATGACTGGAACATCTCACATATGCTCCATGATAGTACTCTTTTCAACCAAGCACTGTAACCAATGAAGAAAGAACACACAAAAGCACTAAAATCTGATGGAACTCACGAAGAAACATCTAATAAGGACTCCCCCTAAGATCTCTGAGCCATTGCACCTCTTGAGCATCTTCATATATCAACACACCATGAAGAACCACCACATAGGCTTACTAGCCTTCTCTCTCAAGCCACCTCAAGGAACACAAACAAAAATTCATGACACTAAACCTATAGCAAGCTACTCTACTCAAATCCTTCTTGATCCTTGGACTTGAAAAACTAAACAATCTATCTCCCCCTTTGATCATGCAAACTTCTAAAGCCATCTGAGTTAGCTTCCCCTAACTCCATGCTCCTCCTTATGTCAACCTGAAAGACTCCCCCTTGATCTTCATCACCAAAGCTCACCTAAAAAAATTTTGAGAACACCTTTATGGTCTCAACAATATGAAAACATAAAACTCAGAACAATATACTGCTTTGGGTCTTCAAATAACACCACTCTACTTTCTTACTCTCACTTAAAAGCCACCTCCAATAATACCAATATATATTCAAGCCACACACTAAATAGGAAAGATATTCTAAATCAACCATAAAACTTAAATTGAAACACTCATACCATTTTATTTTTTAAAAACTGATCAAAAACAAAACTTCACATTAGGCCTGTCTAGACTCCTTGTAACCCTACCTAGAACTTGTAGAGCACATAATTTTTAGTAAACATATCTTCAATAACTAAAACTTTATATATAGAGCACTCTCATATGCCCCCTCAAGCACACCAATTTTCATCACCTATATCATCCTCTACAACATACTTCCTTCACAAACCTACTAGCCAATTAGGCCTCTATCTTGACAAAAACTTGAAAATTTTGAAAACCAAAAACATTTAAATCTCTATGAAGCTTGATTTGACAACATGTACATCCTATAATTCATTTTAGGCCTAATTTACCTTAAGAAAAAATTAAAAAAACTGAGAGCACTCAAAAATCTCTAATTTGACTTCAACAATACCTTCAAACCACAAATCCACCAGGAGCATGCTAGAATAAGGTCAACATACCTTTTTATTCAAAAATATCATCTTGACAAATCATATATCCTCCTTTTCCACTTGGAAACCTTCAATATGACCCTACAAACTAAGCATACACAACTATCAACATGCCTAAAGGGCAAAAACATATTATGACATCATTCTGACACCACCACAACATATCTTCCACCTAGACATATATGCTCCAATTGAAAGCAACCTTACAATACCACATACTTCTTAAAACTAAGAAATGTCTTCATGAATCACAACAAATACATCTCTACTTCATGAGGACCTATAATAGAGGAACATACCAGTCCTCATCATAGGACTAAAGAACGTTCTTCTTCTTCCTTTTCTTAACTGAAACAACTTGCTTGGAATCCATATCTTCTTTGGTTTCCTTGACAATGCATGATGAAAACATAAATTATTGTCATATATCTTCAACTAAAACCTTCTCCTCTTTGAAAGCAAACAACAAGAACTCTTGGCAATCACAAAATTCCTTCTTACCTAAAAATTCTTCGACTACAGCAAATAAACCATCAGATTGAGATCCTTCTTTTAGATTCTCCTTGGCCTTGAATGGTACAACTGACTTGATTCTTTGATCATCCACCTTATTGTCCATTTGGGCTGAGATCAAGCTTTCTTGGCACTCTTGATAAACCTCCAAAACCAATTCCTTTTCTATAGTATCAGAAGTTTACTCATTGAGCTCAACAGGACTAACCTTCATAGCCTTAGGTCTCCACATCATGTTTTGACTTTGATATGTTTTCTAGGAGTCTCTCACTTCTTCAAATTACTTGAGGTCTTATCAAATTTACTAAGAAAAATTCTATCAATATGAAATTTCTTATCACAAATGAAACAAATAACATCATTTATACCTTTTGACAGATTTGAACTATGATCAATCTTTTGCCAAAAACTCCTTTTATCATATCTCCATGAATGTCCATACTTGACTAACTTCCTTATACAGTCCTTATCTCTATAACCATACTTATTACATGTATAAAAATTACCATGGAATAAACTAGCATACCTTAAAGCATTTGGTTTAATAACAAACCTTCTTGTATAACTTTCAAAGCTTGCATTATCCTTGACATACTCAAGCTTCTCATGCTTCTTTTTCAGCTTGTCCAACTTGACTACAACAAGTTCATGTTCACACTTCAATGAATCCATTTCAACCTTCAAATAAGTACACTCATCTTCTTTAGCATGTTATTATTTCTTATTATCTTTGATGGTCTCTTTATCCTCATTGGCTTGTTTATCCAAATCATTCTTCAATTTACAAACTTTCTTTTCAAGAGACTTGATCAGCCCTTGATTCTTATTCTCATCTCTCTTGGTCTTTCCTAATAAACTTCCCTCAAGAGAATCGATTTATGCTTCAATACCTTTGATCGCATACCTAATTTTTTGATTCCTCTTTATGAGCCCAACTTCTAGATCTGCTTCTTTTTCCTCGTTGTCATAGAACACTTCTTCGTCATACATGATATCCTTTTATTTTGAATAAATTTGCTCTTTTGAACTCAAACTTACCTTAGCATATTCTAGATAAAAATTGAGATCATTGATAACTTTCTCATCCTCTTTGGCATATTTCTGTGAAGTACATATCGGCTCTTCAAGTGCCTTAATCACATCCTTCCACTATTGATTCTATTTCGTCAACTGCTTAGCCATCTTGTGGTACTTAGGATTTCCTTCAATCTTTTAAGCTTCCTCCAAAGGACCTTATTTGATACCAGTTATTGAAGGTACAATATGAATGAGAGGGGATGTGAATAATTCAACTAATCTTTCACTTTCATTTCACTTATCATTCATTCATTAACATTCATTAATCAACTCAACAAGCATATGTAACTAGATTACCATCAAAGCGAGGAGACCACATATAAAGCATGAATAAGAGAAGCACATCATAACACCACATCTAATATGAGAAACCCTCATGGGGAATAAAACCCATTCAATCCTAGAAACATATATACTACATGTCCTATAATAAATATGCAAATATGAGACTTTAGTGAAACACCTGCTCTATAAGGGACACCTTCCCCTAGGATGGTCAAGTCCTTATGACCTAAATTTAGTGAAACATCTATTTCATAAGGAGCACTTGCCCCTAAGGATGGTCAATTCCTTTTGACCTATATGTTGAGCACCCTCCCAACACCTATGAAATAAACATCTCAACATTTGAACTAATGTCTTCAACACTTGATGATGGACCTCTGATTTTCTAACCCCTTTAAAACACCCTCTCTATATCATACAAGCCTCTCATATAAGCATGCCACAATCTCTCTTCTTTCAATTATACTCAATATTTAGACCTGCATGAGCACTATTTAAACATCAATATTATGACCTATAGGTCATACACACAGTCATCAACCTATTCTTCTCTATAACCCATCCACTGGGCACACACCCTTTCTTCTTTCCTTCACTATATAACTCTCACACATGCCTCTCTTTCACAAGTATTCAAAACTACAATAGCACTATTTTGACATCAAAAATATGGCCTATAATTCATACACAGTGTCATCAACCTACTCTTCTCTATAACCCATCCATTGGGCACACTCCCTTTCTTCTTTCCATCTCTCCACAACTCTCACACATGCCCTCTCTTCTCCAAGTCTCACATGTCTGTAAATCATCATATTTGATTTCACTATTTATAGAGCCTTCATTTATATCACCATATATATCAGCCATAATATTTGTCTTAACCCTTAATACATCTTATATAGAACAATACCATCCACACAGGTCAACCATAGCAATTATGGGTCACACTTAAGCAGCTACACCTTTTAATTAGGCTTAGTAGCCCTTATAGGTCTCATGGAGACCTATTCACCCATTTAGCACTCCATTGAGTAAAAATAAGAACACAAGGTCACTTTCAAATACATGGGTCCACTCCATATGACCCTTATGACATTTACAAGTGATTACTCCCACCAAAACACTCTTCTACTAAAGCACAATTTGCTCAAACAACATTTTGTACATAGTAGCACCATTAATGAATAAATAGACAACTTTAAAGCATTTTTCATATTGAATATGGATTGGTCAAACCTCCAAAATCCATACAAATCATCCTCATAGATTTTATAACACTCTTCAATAGTTAGTTCATCTTGAAACATCAAAATGCTACCAAAAACAACTCAATTGTCCTTTTTGGGTCACTTACAGAACATGGTCAAACACAAAGTTAATTTTGGAGCTCAATAAATTTGACTATACAAACATTCAGACCTTCTAACTATATTCAATATATGTGCCTTGAATTCCTTTATAACTTTTATTTTTACTACATCAATAAATTTGTCCTGAATCAAAAGTTATAGCTCAAAAACTAATTTTTCCCTTTGTTAAATTGAATGCCAACCATCATTGTTAAACATCGAATGCTTTGTAATCATCTTGTGCCCTCTCATAGCTTAAAAAAATATGCATCTTCAACCTTCTTCAAAATTATCATAGTATTTACCTTTACTAAACATCTGACACTTTGACATCATCTTGTGCTTCTTGGTAACATTGAACAAATATGCGACGTCGATTTTCTTAAAAGTAGCTCGGTCTTTACCTTTGCTCACTGTTAAACATCGAACACTTTTTATCATCTTATTGCTTCCTAAAAATTTGGAACAAACTTACTCCATTGATCTCTTAGATATTATCCTAGACTTTAACCTACTAAACATCAGACACTTTAACCTATTTAACTTAATATGCATCATTGATTTGCATTTGTACGAGCACCCACTCATTGTTAGTTCCTTATCTGGTCTCGGTCTTTAACTTCATTAAATTTGGCTCAGTATGGGAACTACTACAATATTCCTAGAAGGCCAACTTTGAACCTTAATATATTTTTCTATGCTCAATCTCATGTCCTAAAATTTAAACCATATGATGTTCTTTCATAGGGGAATACATCCATATATCAAGTTGATCTTGGAACCTTCACGCGTGTGAAATATGATGCCATAAAATTAATTACTCAATTTTACTTGAACTTAGACATTTAACATAGTTAATCTCATATTAATTTTGCATCATAGATTTGTGATGCCATTAAACATGCACCATTAGATCTCCCTTTGAAAATTTGTCTAAGTATGGAAAGACATTACAATCTACCTGGGAAACAAACTTTTCACAATTATATCTTTTGCTATACATAACCTCACGACCTAAAACTTGGAACATAACAACTTGCGACTAATTTTATCACACCCATATGACCAAATCCCTCTGACTTATCCATACATGTTAATGGTGATGTTAGCAAATTATCTACTCAAATTTTTTTATCATAGAACCATGCGTAGGTGAACATAATGAAGAACCAGATGAACATCATGCATTCCCATAATCATTTAAATCACTCTTGACACCCCATAGTACCTATAAAACATTATTTCATCATCCATAACATTAATTAACTTCTTATTCAAGCATATACAGAAGATCCATGCTTACATACTAGGCCACCAAGCCTATGCCAACACACTGTTCACATGCTTGTCTTATCTCCTTGACCTAAAACCACATCAACATGCTAGATACAATATGATAAGACTCAAACAATACATACCTTATCTCATATTCATCTAAATACTGACTTACACAAATTCAAACTCAAACTCATCATCATAATAACATCACCACTTTGACATTACCTTTTACATCAACGACAACATTTGCCAACACTATTTTACATGTCTAGAGTATTTAGTAAGTTTTTTTGGTCTTAGGAGGTCTTTAGGAGTCCATATTAGGTGTTATGTCCTTGTGAAATTTGAATTAGGGTCATACAAGCCTTTTCCCACCAAATCCATTATTTAAATTTTTGAAATTCCTTGTTATGTTTTGGAGACTTCAAACTTGTTTCAAGAAGCTCCAATGTTGTATTTGGTGTGGTTATGTTTTATAAATATGGTCAAATTTATTATTATTCAATAATGGACTTCATCATTGAAATGGCCATGTTAGTAGGTAGTTAGCATTTTCAACGTACAAAATAAGTTAGGAGTTAGTTATGAGTCTTTTGAGATAAATAGTTATTTTGGTGTGAAATGATTCATTCAAGATAGGATAATTTATGGGGTTTATATTTGAAGGTGTAATTGAATAACCCCAAGAATATGAATATACAGTTACTTATTTGAACACAATTTTGTTGGCAAACCTTGTGATTTATGCATAAGCAACAATGTTGAATGTGTAACAGAGTATGAAAAGAGAATCATGATAAAGACCTATTTTTGTTCTCAATATGATCTCATTGGTAAGTTTTTTTCACTGTGTTGTTTAATTTCTCTATATACCATGAAGTATCTTTCATATTGGTGAATGAGAAATGTAAGGCAAACTATTATGTACCCTGTTGTTGAGTGTTGATAGTGAGGATGACTAAAACTGATCGAATGTTGTAAACCAGTCAGTATAAAGAAATTATCCTTATGTTCATGACATTTGGTAAGATTTATACATTTTTTTGAGTAACTAGTTGATAGACAAGAATTATCACAGTCCTGCATACCCTGCATAAGATAATTTGTGTTTGATTATAAGAAGAAGGATCTTTTATGTATTGGAGTTGATATTCAATGGGACGTATGGGTAAGTGGTCATTGTAACCCACCAAGGTTTCTCTAATAATTTTAGGGTACTAATTTCAAACTAATTTGTATAAACCCCAATAAACTTGTAGAGATAATGAAAACTCACACAATCAATTGAAGATATTGCTAGAAAGTTAAAGTAGAGGTGTAGAAAGGATTGTTTCCTAAATAGAGAAGGTGGTGAATATCATACAAAGGTTTTCAAAACTTTAAGTGGTCTTCAAATCCTTTTTGGAGCATAGGAAACCAAATAGACTCTTTTCAGGGCTTGACAGTCTATTATAAACCCTGTTTCTAGGGTTTCAAATAAGAATTGGATTTTTAAGAGATTAAACCATTAAAAATTATTAATTATTTGTCATTAGATAAGTTTGAATTCAAACACATTTATTTTTAATTTTTAAAGTTTTTTCAAGTATGGGAAGGTACGAAACCAAGTGACTCTGCAGAGACAGACCTAGAGGAGGCCTAATTAGGCTAGACAATGACCTAAAATGGTTGAATAGAAGTCCCTAGAAGAAGAGTTATCACTTGAAACTTTAGTGAGAGAAACCTTGGGATAGAGGATAATATAATCTAAGGTTATATTCTTCAATGTATTCTATACACATCCATACATGCAAGAAATGCTTTTAAAAAGGCTACTAGGGACTGTGTGTTGAATAGACAGAGTTTTGTATGAAGGGAGTTGGAGCTTAGAGGGATTTGTACATAGAATAAAGAGTAATAAAAGACTAGAAAGAGAATGGAAAATGTGATTAAAACTATTTAACCCAAATAGTGAGTTTGAAACTAATGGGTGATCATTAAAACCCATTCTCAAGAAGTGTAACTTGTAACAAGGTTAAGTGAGATAAGTTGTACTCCCTCTGCATCAAGTACCATATTTGATATGAGTATTTTCTTCTATAAGCATAGAATTTTCATATTGTAAATGACATGGTGCATTAGGTAAAGAATAAATTGTATTAGCTTTAGGATCGATACTAGAGATGAAGTTGTTGAAACAGGGGGCTTTGTTTTTGAAATTCCTAAGTTTATGACGTTACCAAGGAAGTTGAGGTTCTTAGGCATGAATAAATTCAAAAATGGATTCATCGCTAGGAAAAGTGGGAAGAGATCCATAATACTCAACATCTACTTTGAGATCAAGAATTTGATTTTTATAGCAATCATATTTAGAATGTATTTGACAGACATTTGTGGCCTTGGCATCTAAAGTAATCTTGAGAATATAAGGAGGTTGATCGAATGAGATTGGTATATCATTAGTTTCTTTGATGAGGTAATAATTGGATGTAATGTTGGGTTATTTAGGTGGTTGAGAAGATGAAATAATTTATGGATGTTTAGAAGGTATGATTTGTTTGACCACCCAAGGAGTATCAAGAAGCAGAGTATTAACGGTAGGCACATGACCTTCGAGAGCTCATTAAAAATCCATGGAAATGGTGTGAACATCAAAGTTGAAATCATGTATTTGAGATAAAGTTTTTTGATAATGTTGAACATCTAAGTATCAAAATTGATCTTAATCCATGATATATTTATCATCATAGGTTGGATAAATGGTACATGCTTGAGACTTGGGGAGAGTTTCAGAAGGTGAAATTATGAGATCACTAAACTTGAACAGAGACAAGATTAGAGGATCTTAGAATAATTTTTCCACTCCATAATCATTGCATGTGAATGCATAATTTAGGTAAGAAGGTTCTTGAGCATTGCATGGAGGGGGAGAATCATTGATCTCATCAATGAGAGGAATAGTGTGATCACAAGGTAATAAAGATGGAGGAAGCCACTCCAAGATATCATAAAGTAGTGTAGTAGTGTTGCCAGTATGTTTCAAGTTATTAAGTTCATCATCATCCAAATCAACAAGAGTAACATGTAAGTCTATATTGATGTTGATGAATTCAGGTAAGGGAGCACTGTTGATGGTAGGAATGGTAGGAATACGATACTAAGATTTTAGATTGGGAAGTTGAATACTCCAAGGGTTGGGATCGGCCTCATGTTTATACTATCTATTGTTATGGAAGAATTTAATACATTGGCTACTAGAAGATGTGATGGCCCTCATTTGATGAGTCCAAGGGTGGCATAGGAGTATGTTATAAGATAGGGGTAAATCAATTACCATAAGTTTAGTTTGAATGGTCTTAGGTCTGATTGTAAGGGGAATCCAAATATAACCAAGTGGATTTTGATCAGTTTTATCAAATCTATGATAGGTGAGGTGGGTTTGCTTGAGATGATCCTTATTATATCTAAGTTGTTGGATGAGCCACAAAGATGTCACATTAATATTGGACACTTCGTCAACTAAGACTTTATGAATAAGTGTATTATTAATGGCTATTTTAATGAATAGGGTTAGATCATCAGCATGGAAAATGATTTCATCATTAATCATGTCCTCTTAAAGAAATTTAATGGGCAATTTGGAAGAGAGACAAATGGATTCAATGGTATGCACATTGGTAGGTTGAGGCTCAATAGAGGGTGGTTCTTCATCTATAGAAGATGGATCTTCAATTTTTTATAATTATTTCATGAGTAATTTGTGATGATAAGGGGAGGTAAAAACTAACTCCATAATGAGAATCTTGCAAGACATAGATTTAAGTTCTTTGAGAAAGTTTCAATGGGATTTAGAAGAAAAACCATTGTGAGGTTTAAAAGGTAAGGTAGATTCTAAAGGAATGGAATCAGTTACAGGTTCACAAGAAGGAGGGGGTTTCTCACTAACTTTTGAATCTAAATGATTGGTTGTAGTATCTTTAAGAAGTTGTTCTTCCAAAGATGGTTTCTTAAGTTTTGTGATTGGATCTTTGTGAGTTGGTTTGCAATGATAGTTGACCTTAGTTGCGTTAACATATTGAGAATTGTTATAATATTGGTCATAGTTGGCATCAATAACACAAACATCCTTGGTATTTTCTTGATTATTAGATATGGGAAAGGATTTTTGGTTATTAGAAGAAGCTTTTGGAGTTTTTCATTTTTGAGAATTGGCATTGTTCTCTTGACAACAAAGTTAGATTATGGCTTCATGATTGAAGGAATCACCAAGCATATAAGAGATAAAAAAATTAGTAAGCCCTTGACAAGTTTCATGGGAAAGACCAATGTTGACGTGGAACCAACAAAATTGATTTGGGTCATACCATTTAAGATGATTATTAGGATAAGTAAAGGGTTTAGAGGAAACTAAGAATTATTTCATTTGTTGCATAATTAATGGTAAGTGAGAATATTGTGGATTGTCAGCTTTGGCAACTCCTGGCTTGGATTGAGGAGTATTGTTAGTGATGGAATTAGTAGAAGTTTGAAAAATTCCTTTAAGGAATTTGGTATTAGGTTCAAATTGCTTCATGATAAAGTCTTGATGTTTGTCTTGGTTAAGAGATTTGTTAAGCATTTGAGGAGTAAAATTTTGAACCTTATATTGAAGCGAAGGAGTTAAAGCAGTTATAAAGAGTTTGAACAATTTATAAAGCAGTTATAAAGAGTTTGAACAATTTATCATTAGTCATTTTATGATCAACATTACGGGCCAGATATTTCCATCATTTGATAAAATCATGACTTGATTCGGTGGGAGATTGCTTAGCATTGATGAAATGACTAAGACAATTTTTTGGAAGGTCATTATGTTAAAAATATTTAACTAGAGGATTGACTAAATCCTCAAGTTGCTAGATGGAATGATTGGTAAGTTGGTCATACCATTCTAATACATTACTAGTGAAGGTTTTAACTGGAAGTTTAGTTTTGGTGAAAGTATTAGTTTGGATCCATTCTTTATAAAGATTTTTAAATGTTTTGAGAAAGGATGCAAGGCATTTAGTCCCATCATACTTGATAGTTGGATATATATTACCAATATCAATGGACATGATGAAAGAACTAAAGGCTCATTTTGGATATTTTGAAGCATTTTTTTATTCATGATAGGTTGAGGAATAACATTTCCTGAGGCATCTCTAAGAGGTGGAGGAATAAAATTTAGATTAGCTTGAGAATTTAGAAAAGGAGATTGATTAGCCATATTGATCAAATGACATTGTAATTACATCATTTGAGAGGTGTTAGAAGTTTTCATTATGTTAATTTGTTGTGTGACTTGTGCAAGAAGTTGAGTCATATCAATTGGCAGGTTGGTGTTTGTAGGATAACTACCTGAATTGGTATTAAGGGGAGGGTTATTAAAAGGTGGATTACCAGTGGGATTATTAGATAGACTTGTGTCAATTGCTCCCACAATATGATGAAAAGCTTGAAGATGAGAATTGTCTTGATAGCTAGAAATAATATTAGATCCACCCACTTCATCTTGAGGTGTGATTTGAACCATGTTATAATCCATAGATGGAGGAGGGGAAGAGGTGCTCTAAGTGAGGGTTCTCTTGGGAGGTAAAGAAAGGGAGAAAAGAATACCCCATATAATGTTTAAATAGATTTAAGTTATCCAAAAATATTCTAATAGGGGATTTCATGATGTTTTGAGGAAATGAATAGAGTTTTAAGCAAGAATATAGAGAAATCAATGACCAAAAACTAAGTCAGCTAAATAGAAGAGTAAGGTCATCAATTAGATACAATGTTGATTAGGTCGACTATGTATTGCTAAAAAAGGAATTGAGAAGAATACAAAGTCGACTGAGTCAACTTAATACTATTGGACAGAAGGCAAAAAAGGATATAGGGTCAACTAGGTTGATTTAGTACTATAAATAGGGAGAATCACATTCTAATAAGGATACAGGGATGACCAGGTCAACTTAGTACTACAAATAGGGAAAAACATAGTTTGATAAGGATATAAGGTCAACCACGTTGACTTAATACTATATATAGGGAGAAACATAGGCTAATAAGGATATAGGGTTGACCAAGTTGACTTAGTAATACAAACAAGGAGAAACATAGTATGATAAGGATACAAGGTTGACTAGGTCGACTTAGTATTGTAACTTGGCTGGTAAAAAAGAATATAGAGCTGACTAGGTCAACTTAGTACTAAAAATAGGGGAAAACACAGTCTATAAGAGATTGTGTTGAATAGAATTATAGTGTGCTAAAATAGGTAAATTTTTTACAATGTAATTGAAGAAAGAAATGGAAGCAAACACAAAAATAATTAGATTAATGATAATTATCAAATTGGGGCACACAACACAAAACCTTGCACCAACATTGTCCAATACAAGTTTTTGAAACACAACACAAAATGATCAGAGAACAAGCAGTTAACTAAAAAGTAAGGGCTAACTAAGTGGTCATCCTAAGGGTTTTTAGATTATTGTAAAGAGTTATTTTAATTGTGATAGGGAAGATGGCTAAAAATATGGAACTAGAAAGTAATCTATGGATGGTTTCAGGATATTTATGTTGAAAGGGATCTATATTGACAATGTTACTAGCTTAGTATTGGGGCCTACCCCCTCACTTCATAATATTTTAGTGATAAGGGTGTTGGGTGCTTTGCCAATATATATCATTAACCACTTGTTTATACTTGGCTAGAAAACCAAGTCAGTTTTTCCCTTGGTGATGAAATCCAAGTAGGTAGGCCTTGGGAAGACAAATTTTAAATGCATTTTGAATATTATGTGATTTGATAGATGTGAAAAAAGATAAAAATAGTGTAAATAAATGGAAATTTGAAAAATCACATAATTAGACTATGTGAGCTACTCTAGGCATGCAAATAGCTAAAAATGAAAGTGTGAAATAACTACTAGCAAATAGTTGTTAATTATCAATTTAAGAATGGTAAAGAGTCAATTTAGATGACATTGTATTCAAATAGTATAGAACAAAGTCAACTAGGTCACTACTATTCTGTGAAACCAAGAGTCTTTAAGAACAAAGTCAACCAGGTCGAATTAGTCTTTTAGATAGAAGATAGGATACATAACTAAGTTGACCAAGTCAACTTAGTTTGTTGTAGGATTGTAGTTTTAAAGATTACAAACTTGTACAAAACAAAACTATAATGAAGTATTGAATTGATAGAGAAAGAAAGAGAGGAACCTTGTTGGGTTGAAAGATGATGAGGATCACAATTTTTTGCTAAAGTGTCTTGAATACTACTTTCAAGTTATATAAACTAAGTCAACTAGTTCGACCTAGTTCTGCAAAATCTTATATATTGAGACAAGATAAGATGAATAAGTCAACTTTTTTAACTTAGTTTTTTGATTTGGATGTTGACTAAAAGACTAAGTCAACGTGTCTAACTTAGTTTGTTGATCTGGATGTTGATCGAAGGACTAAGTTGACCTGTTTGAATTAGTTTGTTGAATTGGATGTTAATTGAAAGACTAAGTCAACCTATTCAACCTAGTTTTTTGATATGGATGCTGACTAAAGGACTAAGTTGACCTAATTGACATAGTTTATTATCTTAGATTTAAGAAGAGTATTGTGTTGACCTATCTGATCTAGTAACCTATATCTAATGAAGTCCTACACAAAAAGAATAGAGTCATTTTGATATGATTATGTGTTAAACATGTACACAGGAGTAAGAACTATACCAATTGGTTTGACATAGTATCACAAATATAGAAACATAATAAAATGATAGAAATGAAAGTATGAAATAAAACTTGCAAGGGTTAAATTCACATTAGGTTTACCAGCATGTGTGTAATGAAAAATGCAACAGATCTATAAATTAATCTTAGCTCGAAGAAGATAAATCCTACTTACATTTTCAATTGGAGATACATTAGATAAACATGATCATGACCAATATGGATCTGCTATACCTAGCCAAGAGATCTTTTACCATAATAATATCACTAAAGAGGGTTCCAAAGCCTCCAATCAAATAAAACTATGTAATAACCCTAACCAGGTCCTATGTTTTCATATTCACTATACTAGTAACAAGTAAATCCAAAGTCTAATCTAGTGCTCACCAAATCTTGTAGCACAACATGGAGGCTAGTAAACATGAAAAGAGAATCATATTTAATCTATGTATAGGTAAAACCCTGATGCATGGAGAGAAAAATATATTCACAATCCATTACTTATGCTACTTCTATCTACTAAAGAGAGGAGTAATGTTAGAGATACTTACCTTGAAGATGAACCCATGAAGACTCAATCTCTCATTTAGCCAAAGGTTCTTTGTAATAGGTTTTTATGGTTTGTATTGATCACTAAGAAATTCCAAAGCATCCAAGACTTATCCACAAGACTATATTTTTCTCCAAGTAGAAACCTTAAGCTAAGACTCCTCAATTAGAATGGTAAAAGAGAAGATTGTAAATAAGTGCAAATGAATAATTAACTCTTATCGTCTCTCTAAGAATATAAAAATGTATGTGTTTATATAATCATATCTAACTCTAAACCCTTCAAAAAATTTAGGCTAACAAGGTCGACCCAATCGATCTAGTATTGTAATTGGCAAAAAACTAACTAGGTTATGAACTATATTTGCCATGGCCAACCTAGTTCCTAGTAACCCTTGTAAATAACAATACAAGGTCGATGTAGCCAACATAGTTAGGTAAACTACCAAAAAGGGGTTTAGGTTAGGGAAAGGGCTAATGAAGGTGGTAAAATATTAGAGGGTGGTGAAAATAAGAGGCAAAGCTTAGGGGAATGTTTTTAGGAGTTTATTGGATTGGTAACAAGTGAAAATAAGGGATAATAATTTTGTAAAGCACAAATGGTCTGACCCCCTTCCTCGATGCACCCCTAAGGGCATGTACTCAGAGAGATTAAGACTCGATGGATTCCTACCAGATAAAAAGTATCAGTGATTGATAAAGTTTTAAAATATTATGTGTATACACAACTCATTTCCTTATTGATGTAGCTTACTAAACATTGATTACTCATGTAATGACTACAAACACTATGCACATAGGATCAGGCCTTAAGCATGGAGATAAAGGTAATTTTTGATTTGTTGGAAGAATATGATTAAGTTGTGGAGACTATTGCACATCAGGTTAAATAAATAAGCCAAGGAATGATCAATTGAAGGTAGCACCTCAATCAATCATTGGATACTGTGAAACTTGAGTTCACATCAGTTGATAAATCCAAAGAGGTATTATATGATCAAACAAATACTCTAGGCACAATGAGCACTACACTCAAGCAATGCTAGATGTTAGCGATAACACTATGAAAAATCTCCAAATATGGCATAATAAGATAATGTGTAACACATTTATAGGCATTCAAGCTCAAAGGGTTACAAACTGATTGGATCAGCCGACATTGGACATTTAGATCAAAAACTCATTTCCATTGTAGAATATTATGATGTGTAAAGTTTGATGTTGATCTAGAAAGCACTACAACTCTTACTTTCCTTAGTGCGTGAAGCCCTCATAGATTAGAAGATGTTAACTCAATATCTTGCAGAGATTGATATTTTTATTGCTCAACTAGTGGAGATACTTCAATTTATTCCACCATAATAACTCTAGCATATATTTCAACAAATGAAAGTAGTTATGTAGATTCAAGTAGGCACCACGTAACAACAAACTCCTCCAACACAACCTACACACCTAGCAGATTTAATTGTAGCTAGGTAGAACCAATAATGTAGAAACCTCCATCTCATCCAATCTAAAACACACCACCACCTTCTTAATAGGTATTATGCACTTCACTTTTGTATCTTGCACTAGTTTTGTACAAATAATATAGGATAGTCTTAAATATTAGAAGTGGGGATAGAGTGGTTGAAAACCCATAAGGGGTGACCACCTAGTTATGCTAGTCTGTTAAAACCTAAAAGGGTGGTAGACTAGTATGCTACTTATTTAAAAACCCAAAAGAGAAAAAATGTTAAATGGCATATAGAGTGATAACTTCAACTATTTTTCATGACTCATCCTCTCAGATTCAAAGAAGATTTCAGGGTGTGAATTTGTGTCGAGATGAGACAAGAAATTAAGTCCAAAAAAATGTTGGGTATATATCGAGGTCATCAAAACTATGAAATATAATTGACCAGACATGTGTTCAAAATATATGATTTTTTTTATAGTATTTCAGTTGTATTTAACCTTGTAAGCTTAATCAAAGGTATAAAAATGTGAAGAGTCTTTCCTTTTGAGTATATCGAAAGGTTGGAATGTAAATAGAGTGCTCTAGAATAATATATATATAACACTCAGTGTAATGAAATATGGTTCTAATATGATACAGATTAATATAATAGTCATGATATGGTTCTTCTAAATATCTTTTATTATTTTATTATGCATAGTGATTACTCTATTGTGCTTTAATATATGTTACTCATTTAGTATATGTTAGCTTTTTCTGTATTTATTGTTTTTATGATTACTATGTTAATAAGTACATCTATGTTTTCAAATATCAACTTAGAATTATGACTTATTTGTCATGTTTTCTCTATTTCTATATTTTCACAAGCTATCCCTATAATTATCATGTTCTAGAGTCTTCTAGGAACATTTGCAAACATCCACCAATGCCTCATACACCACCTTCAGATCCTTCAACCAAACCATTATCAGTACCACATCTCATGCCTCCTTTGGAAATATAAGCACCTGATACATTGGGCACATAAATAGGTTGATAAACTATAGAATTCATAGTACTCTTCCCACTAGATATACTTGGTCCACTAAGGATTTCAAAGTGAGTGATAAGGTTGACTTGTAATAAAAAATAAATTAATAACAAACTACTATTTGGATTTTGTACTTCAAAAGTTTCTTTGACAGGTTCAGACTCAGACTCTACACTATCTATATCCCAATTTATTACAAGAACACCATCTAACTCAAGGGTATGATCATGCATTATGGGTGTGGAATTGGACCTATCTATATTGTGTTCTACAATCACCAATTCTTGACTTATTTCTCCTATGCATACATGTGCCATTATAGGGTGTGATCTTATGGTTGGGGAGTCCTCATTATGACTTTATACCTCCTTATTGATCCTTATGGAACTTATAGAGTCCTTTCATCCCATCCTTAAATCACTTCCAATTATAACCCTTCACCTAGCCTCATCATACTTGCACTTATGCAACTCATACTGACTGGATGCCATGTTGAACCAACAATCTTATATCAATGTGTGCCCCTTCATTTCCCCACTGACTATGTTGCTCATGTGAGGTAGAGTTTAGTCATCTATGTGGAAGTCTTCCAGTCATGAGTCAACTATAAGCTTCTTAATCTTTAATATAAACTACCTAATATACCTTCTATGTGGATCCAAGAGGAATTTAAACTGAGGTTCCTCTAGATGAGAGTATTAGAGACTGTGTATTCCAAATTATTGATGGGACCGAAACTCCCCAAAGCTCTGACACAACTTGTCATATTTAAGAGCACACATGATTACCAATGTATAAGCAACTAAACATGTGGAATAACTAGAAGAACAAATAACTATCAATGAGAAGACACACAGAATATGAGAGGCAATATACAATTATATTCAACTCATTACGAAGGAATTTACAACAAAGAGGTGGCACTCTTTCTTCCACTTCATGGGCTTACAGTAAACTTCCCTCCAGAGTAATCTTCTCTCATAGGTCACAACACACAGCTAACACAAGCTGTTGTTCACCTCATTGCACATCTGTACAATCGAGTACACAACTGTACTCCAAGTAGATCTCTCCATGATCATGCTGATGTATTGTTTTCACCTTGGATCTAGCTTCCCCGCTGATCTCCTTTCTGACCCTCGCATCCACACATCCCTGCATATCAAACTTGATCTTACTTATCCATACATGGGGAATCCTACTTGATTCCACCATGGGAAGAACTCTCCAAGCTTCACATAGCTCTTCTCAAAATTCTCCACTTAACAATACAGCCCATGAGTCTATTATATAGATCTCATGCATACACTGATTAGACTTGCGGCTCAAGACTTCGAACAAGCCTTTAACATGCAAACTCCGCGTTCACTTAACTGAGTGTTTGTCAACAGTAGTTCAGACCGCTACAGGCGATCGACGTTGGTCCCTGCCCTCTTGGAGGTGACCGACGCTGGCCGATCCTCTGCCGATGTCAGTTTCCCTTCTGCGTCCCCTGACCGATGTCGATGTAGCCTGTTGACGCCGGTGACTGCAAATGCCAGAAACCCTCATGTTTGCCTTAAGGTGTAGCTTTTAGCTCCACACCCTAACAATCTCCCACTTGGAGATAAAGAGCTGCACCTGTACCCAAAACCAGTACTCTATCCAATCTGCATCCTGGCTTGTATTCCTCTTCAAGCTCCCACTTGAAGACAACCCACCACACTCCTTGTGGTGATAAACCTGTGCCTAATTTCTTCATTCTCATTGTACCATCTTATGCCTTGCTATACTCCCACTCAAACAGCAACCCCTGTGAGTAACCTGTAATCAACAAACACTTAACAGTTCTGGGACATCTGTTAGTCAAACTCGCTCTGAGAACGTCCAACCTTGCTCTGATACCAATTGATGGGACCGAAACTCCCCAAAGCTCTGACACAACTTGTCAGATTTAAGAGCACACATGATTACCAATGTATAAGCAACTAAACATGCGGAATAACCAGAAGAACAAATAACTATCAATGAGAAGACACACAGAATATGAGAGGCAAATACAATTATATTCAACTCATTACGAAGGAATTTACAACAAAGAGGTGGCACTCTTTCTTCCACTTTGTGGGCTTACAGTAAACTTCCCTCCAGAGTAATCTTCTCTCATAGGTCACAACACACAACTAACAAAAGCTGTTATTCACCTCATTTCACATCTGTACAATTGAGTACACAACCGTACTCCAAGTAGATCTCTCCATGATCCTGTTGATGTATTGTTGTCACCTTGGATCTAGCTTCCCCGTTGATCTCCTTTCTGACCCTCGCATCCACACATCCCTGCATATCAAACTTGATCTTACTTATACATGGGGAATCCTACTTGATTCCACCATGGGAAGAACTCTCCAAGATTCACATAGCTCTTCTCAAAATTCTCCACTTAACAATACAGCCCATGAGTCTATTATATAGATCTCATGCATACACTGATTAGACTTGCAGCTCAAGACTTCGAACAAGCCTTTAACATGCAAACTCTGTGTTCACTTAACTGACTGTTCGTCAACAGCAGTTCAGACCGCTACAGGCAACCGATGTCAGTCCCTGCCCTCCTGGAGGTGACCGACGCCGGCCGATCCTTTGCCGATGCCGGTTTCCCTTCTACGTCCCCTGACTGACGTCGGTGTGGCCTGCCGACGCCGGCGACTGCAAACGCCAGAAACCCTCCTGTTTGCCTTAAGGTGTAGCTTTTAGCTCCACACCCTAACAATTATAACTATTAAGTGTTCCTCACCACTAAATATCCACTACACACATCCAAGGTGCTCCCAATCTTGCCAAGGTCAACTGACACTCTACTAACCAAGAGATCTTCTAATCATAATTCCTAGAATGATCTTGTGTAAATGCCAAAAACCATGCATGCAAGTGAACAGGCACTTTTATAAATAAAGTTTCATAAAGTGAGTCATAAAGGTGTTTTTCTACCCATACATGCATATAAACTCTTGGTCCAAGATACTGAAGTGCAAAATTCTCTTCTACAATAGTAACCCAATGTTTGACATTTTTTAGATATAATCATTCGATTATTTTCCCACCATCGTGCAAAAAATTGTAATGGGTCCTAAAAATGGAACCAAAATTTTGGGATCTTTTCCTTTAGCCTAGCATATCTTTCTCTAGTTATGTGCCTAAGAGAACAAGAGTTACAATGAGTTACTGTGTTAGCATATTACATGAGAAAATGTTATTTTGTGCTCACTTGAAGCACATAGGTTTCATGATGCAAAGATGTATTCATATAGTTTTTTAATCAAGGGCACCCGAATAGGCACTTAGTTATAAATTCATACTTAGTTCCATGTATAACTCTTTAACTATTCATTTTCTACTTAACTAATCAAAGAACAAAAAGTTGGGCACAAACTGACAACAAAATAGTAATAACTCCATTATACACATAAACAAATTATATAAGTATTTCATCCAAACATAAGCTTCCTTTCATTACATTCATATTTTTATGTTGACATGTTGATGTCATTGATGTCAAAAGGGTGTATCATACAAAGGCATAATGGTCATTGATGTCAAAGATGTATCATGTTAAGATTATATTATCAAGGTTGATGTCAAAGGTGACTAAGGACATATGGTAGTTTGTGATATGTCAATGCACATAAGAGTGTTCCATTGATGAGAATTTTTATGAGTGGTGTGAGCATAGAAGGTATAGGTCATGGAAGATGTTTGAAGATAACTAATGTTTGCATAGGAAGCCATGTGACGAGATGCATTTGAAGGAAAGAGAGAATTTGAAGACAAGAGAGAATTTTAAGGCAAGAAATAATTTAAAGGAAACTAATATATTATGGTTGCATAAAGGCATAGGTTAAGGTGTCAAAGGTTTTCAAGTTCATGGAAGAGAGATGTCAAGTCATATGATGCTTGGTCATATGGTTTTAGGTCTGCATGAGGCTATGGAAGATTATTGTCATCAGAAAGAGAATGGTGTAGTGATATGATTGAGGTGTAATGTATTATATCTACTTGTTTGATGGTGTTTTTAGGTCATTAAATATAAGGAAAAATTAAAGGCATCAAGTGCTTAAGTAGCCTAAGCCTAGTCATGGCATGAAGAGACCTTGTGAGAAGGGTTGAGCATGGTGGCTTGATAATATGAGTGCACACAGGAATGAGTGGTTGTATGAGTTTTTTTTATCATGTATGTGATGCATTGGAAAACTCATGATATTTTTAAGATGAGCCTACAAGTGTAAGACCTTTAGTCTAGGTCTTCATCTAGACCTCTCTTAAACCATGCCTAGCCTAATGAGGTATCATGATTTATTTTCAAGGCATGTGAAGGATGTATGGTAGTATTTAATCATGATAGAGTTTTTATGTAATGATAATGAGATGTTGATAATGACAGTTAGGTGTTGAGAACATGGAAAGAGGCATGAAGGTCAATTCAAAGCCTCGTAAGGTATAAACATTATGGTGTAAAGAGAGAGTGTAGCCTAATGGGGTATCAAGATCAGTTTCCAAGGAAATTGTGACTATGTGAGCATTAAAAAAATTTATTCAAGTTATTTTAGGCATGTTCATGAATTTTGAGGTTCTAGTTTGAAGGACAAGGCATAAAAAGTTGTTTGGAGGTCTCTCAAGTGCTCAGAATGAAGGGTTCTCAACCCAAGAAGGATTTTCTTGTGCTCATTAGCTTGTAAAACCTTTGAATAAGAACCTAATAAGTCATGGTATATTTTAAAGTTTCCTATATCAAAATTCTATATATTATTTTTTGGATTGAGGGGTTGTGCTTTATGAACAATCGTTAAGAGTGGAAACAAGTTTAAACCCTCTTAGAACACTAATAAAGACCTGATGTTGAAGATGTTGATCAAAAGTGCCAAAAATAGATTTATATTCTTAGGTAATATATTTTATATTTTATTGGACTCTCCCAAGTACCTCCAAGTGGTATTGGTTAGAGAGAGGATAGATAAAATGTTGAGTTACATGCTTGTTTCTAGAGAAGTTATTGTAGAAGTCAAAAGTCACATTGGACATAGTAATAAAATTGATGGAGGAATAAGGTAGAGACTCATGTTTCATGTCCATGAAGTTTTATTTATAGGTTATATTCCTCAATTTTTCTAAACCAGTCATCCAAGTTAGCCAATCACTAAGAGGCCTAATGGTGCAAACAATGAAAAACCTAAACAACAGTGAGAAGATAGATTGGAATATGTTTTTATGATAGAATGATGAAACCAAATACATGGAGATGTTTTTTAATATTGGTATGTCTTATTAATTATTTTTATATATCTTGGAAGTTAGGTATATTGGTTAAAATGATGAAGCCAAAATGGCTTGTCTGATTCAGTGAGGTATGTGTGTAGTGAGGTCAACAAATTGGTCTGTAAGACCAATAGTTGCCACTAGACCATATGATGTTAATATTTGAAGATGATTTGGATATGTCATAGGATAATTTTTATACATTTTAATTCATTTAAAATTTCTATACATGTGTTGGAGGTCTGAGTCACTATGATTGTGTTTTAAGGTAATCTAGCAGTTCTGAGTAAATGAGTTGCAGAGGTGTTCTTAAAGCCTTATATTTTGATTAAAAGTGTTTAATACATTTTTTAATGAACATAAGTTAATTTATACTCTATATATATTTATTTAATCATAATTTAGTGTCTTAAGTATGGTTGAGCTTCATACTTGCAAGACAATTTTTTGAGACACACAGGCCTAATAGGGTAATTTGTCCTAAAGAAGGTTTCAAGGTATGAACAAAGGATGAATATCTAAATAATAATAGAGGAGGTAAAAAGGGTTATTTAAATAATATTTTTAATTGTTTTAAATTTTTTAAAAATCCATCTTGACCTAAGAGAATCAAGTTTTGGCATTAAGAGATAGACCTAATACAATTAGGTCTCCATGAGACCTAAAATAGAAATGAGGCCTAATTGAGTCATGACAAAGAAAAAGGGACTATAATATAATTTTATTCACGTAAAAAAAAATTCTAAGACCTATTATGTGTCTTACTTAAGAGGTTAAGGGTGTGTGTCTGACTAAGTGGTATATAAATAAGGAATGGTATATATACAAGGCAGTTTTAGGCCTATTTAAAAAAATGAAGTTGAAGCGAATAAAATATAAGATTGAAGAATAGATGGAGGCATTTTATACCATAATATAGGTGTATATAAACTATCATTAATATACAATATGAGTTTTGTGTATGAAAATCAAGGTCATATGACCTAGTCAGTCTTGAAGAGACCTAGTTGAGCGAAGATGGCTAGGAAGACAATTTGAGAGGGTTAAAGAGTGTGAAGAGATAAAAAAGTTTATCATCATATTTTGTGTGATAAAAATAGTGTTATGATTGTGATAAAATAAATTATGGGGCTGATTTGGTGTTGAGTCATCTATGAGGTTGGTGCCTCCTTGCAAGTGGGTGCTTGTTAAAGCCTAGTCAAGTGGGTGTTTGACTAGTTGGGGTTAGTGATCCATGTGGAGTTGGTGCTTCACTAAATTTGGTTTTTGTATTATAATAATATAGTCCATTTATATATATTAGTGGGTTTTATTCCCCTTGAGGTTTTCCCACATGTGTGATGTGTTCTTTTATTTCATGCTTATGTGGATAGCTACCTATACTTGCTGGATCCATATGTTTATTTAAACGATTCATGATTGCTTAAGTGTAATTGAAAGAAAAGTTTTTGAATATTTATTCACCCTCCCTTATTAATTATTCTTATAATATTTATATCTAATATTAATATGACTCTAATATTACAATTATCAATAACAACACTAAGTAAAATGAAGGAGTATATATACATGGGTCTACCCTAACCATTCAGTTACAGAAGTAATTATAAAAATATGACTCATCAACAACCATTAATATTAATGATTCATGTCAAGCCATTACATTGAATTCATAAATACATGGTCCTAATTGCCCCATATTCTCTCTCTCTATACTATATCAATCTTTGTGCACCTATCTTCTCACAGACTAGTATTGGATTCGTGTTTGACTATTCTTATCTGACATTCATGTAAACAGTTCCCTAACCATCTCTATTTTTTGTGTCTTTGCCCAAGTCTTTCACTATTGTTTTAGTCTTACATTATCAATTTATCTATGTTTGATGCTTCCTTATTCCACGTGGCTTGCCTCTTTTTTGTCATTATCTTCTGTGCCACGGTATTTTATGTCATGTCTCTAACACACCTATGTTTTATTCCACGATGTTATCTTCAAAAAGTACTTAGCCAAAATAGATTCAAAATTGAGGGCTCAAAAGTATTCTAAATTAAATGACAGTAGTAATGACAAAGGTAAGGGAAATACACTTTTTGCATTTGCATCCTAGCCTTACACATGGGTGATTAATCCATGTAGTTCACACCATGTGGCTTCATGACAAGATCTTTTCTAATCATTGGGCCCTATTATATGCCTTCCATTTTTATGGGTGATGATAATTTTGCATAAGTTTGTGGGAAAAAGTCTGTTGAAGTGAGTGATGTGATATTTTAGGATGTTTTGTGTTCCCTCATTATCGACTAATCTCTTATTTATTTATCAAATCACTCACATTGGTTCAATCAAGAGAGTTTTAACACATTATTCTATAGTTATTAATGAATTACATAGTAATTATACAATATCAAATGGGAAAATAGATCACCAATCATGGTTGTACACTTTCTCACATTTTTCTCTTGATCAACCCTTTATTACTCTACTCATTCATATAGATGGGGTGTGTAAATTATGGCATGAGTGATTTGTCCATCTTAACTATCACCACTTGGAGAAACTCAGTCATAGTGACATGCTTGCAAGGTCACCTCATGTCCATTTTTTTGATGGAATTTTCTAGGGTTGCATAATTGGTAATCATTCTGAAGAGAATTATGACAAGAAAATCATTGAGAGTTACATAGATTCTATAGCTAGTCCATAGTGATATTTTTGATCTTTTTATGCAACTTTCATTTAGCAAGACCAAATATATTCTTACCTTCATTTATAATTTTTCAAGGTATAGATAGGTTTATTTTCTTAAGTAGAATTTTGAGATCTTTGATCATCTTCAAGGCTTCAAGGCTCTTATATAAAAATAGTCATGTGAAGCCATCAAGATTTTATGCACGGATAATGGTGGTATGTCAACCATCATTCTAAGAAATTATGCACTTCAGAGGGGATTAAACTACAATGTACATTTCCATACAATCCTCAGTAGAATGCAAAAATAGTTCCTTGAAGGAAATTAAAAATCGTATGCTATACTCCAAATTTATTGCACCTTAGTATTACCCTGAGGCTATCAACTATGATTGTTATTTCTAGAATCCTCATAAAACATTGAAAGGAGTCACATTCCTAAGAAGAAATGACCCACAATTCAACACTTTTGAGTGTTTGGATCTCCTATTATGACCTGCATTCCTAAGAAGAAATGTAAGGCAATGAAACCATATAGTCGACCTTGTATCTTCATTGGATATCCTAACGGTGTTAAGGGATATAGGGTTCTCCATCTCACCACTCATGATTTGGTCATTAATAGAAGTTTTTATTTTTAGGAGGGTCCTTCAAAATCCACACTTGACACTTCTCCCTCTTCATTGGACTCATTTAGATTTGATGGTGACTATGATGATTTAGATTTGATGGTGATTATGATGATTTAGATCTGCATAAGCAACTTCCTAATGATATAGATTCTTTTATTAGTTCTAATGGTGAGAATAGTGATGTGGACTCACCTCCTCCATCTCCTATTTAATTTTCATGGGATTAGGAATCTCCCCCTAACTGTCCATATTCTAGTCCTATTTGGGCTAGACAGAGACTACAAAGTGTTGGCCATTGGGTTGGAGATCCATCAGACACCAGGCAGACACATTCACAGTTATAGAATGTCTCACATGCATTCAATACATCTACTTTTGATCCATAGTCATTTTATGAGGCATCTGACACTCTTGAGTGGCATGTTTCTATGGAAGAGGGGTATGGTTCCTTATTTAAAAACAACACTTGGGATTTAGTCCATTTTTCTAAAGGAAGAAAACTTATTCGAAGTAGATAGATCTATTGAAAAAAATTGTTATAGATGAGTTCATAGGCTAATTTTAGGAACATTTGGTTGCAAAAGTTTTTTCACAAATACTTGGCATTGATTATACTGATACTTTTGCCCCAAGTTTCCAAAATGAACTCAATCCAACTCACTCTTGCCATTTTCACAACACATCACTAGGATGTTCATCAAATGGATGTGAAGAGTGTTTTTATTCATGGTGACCTCAAGGAGGAGATATACATGCAGCAACCACAAGGTTTTGTGGAAGATTCTTTCTTAGATTTTAGACTTCAAAAATGTATCTATGGCCTCAAACAAGCTCCTCGACTTGGTATGTCAAGATGCACTCCTTTCTTCTTTCAATTGGGTTCACTAGATGTCATTATCCTAATGTCTACATTTATGACAAGAAGACTCAATTTTGATCCTTTATCTCTATGTGGATAAATTTTTGATCACAAAGAGTTATTCATCCTCCATTGCAACAGAGAAAATTACTTTTTCTAATGTAGATTCTCAATGACTGACTTAGTCTTGTTGCATTACTTTCTTGGGATTGAAATTTATCAGTCTGACTTTGGAATCATATTACACAATCTAAGTATGATCTTGATTTGTTTTCACAGTTTAACATGGTTGATTTTAAGTTAGTTCCAACTCCATTTCTATCTGGTGTGAAGCTTGAGGTTGAATGTAATTCTCATTTGGTTGATGTTATCTTGTATTGATAACTTATTGGCAATCTCATCTATATTACTCACACTAGTCCTAACGTTTCATATGCAGTAGACATGGTCTCTAGATTTATGCAGGAACCACATAAGTAGCATTGAAAAGAAACTAAGTGGATTCTCCATCAATTTTAGGGTACACATAGTTTTGGGATTCACTATGGAGCAGGCATTGACATTGACTTGATTGGGTATATAGATTCATATTAGGCTAGAGATATTTAGAATCGCAAGTCTACTTCAGGTTATAGTTTTTCCATTGGTTTAAGACCAACTATTTGGTCAAAAAAGTATCAAAATTTTATTGATTTATCTTCTACATAGACACAATACATAGGAGTTATTAATGTTTCTATTGAGGTTATTTGACTTCATGGGATTATCACAGAGTTCGGTATCTAGTTTTAATGACTAACAATCATTTTATGTGACATTCAAAGCACTGTCCTTATTTTTGAGAATTCGATCCTCCATCAATGGACAAATCATATCAAGATTTACATTTATTTCATTTTGGAGCTTATTCATAAGCAAGTCATTGATCTTCGCTACTACCAGAGTATGGATTAAATTACTAATATATTCACCATATCTTTCACTGAGAGAAAATATCTTCATTTGTGGGATCTTCTTGAGGTTGTGGAAGCTTCAACATCATCATCTAGGAGGGGATTTTTATTTCCTTCCTTATCTCTCTATATTCTTCTAGGTAGATTTTATATGTACTTGGGTACCTATCAGGACTTGTTGTTAGGACTCAATTATTTATTCCACCTAAGTTACATTTAAGGGGGGTGTTAGTGTAGGTTTTTAATACCATTATATAGCTTTTCCTACACATGTTGTTTAGATTGCTTAGGTGTTATAATAGGTCATTAATAAAATATTGCTTAACCTATTTTTTAATTTTGATTTGCACACCCACCTCTTTTTAGGGGCTTTTTGTCTCTCTATAAAAATACCTTTCCTAACATTATTTAGGCTAAATCAGATGATTCAATCTTTAATTATTGAATACAAGCTTCTCATTGCTCATTTTTATTTCACTTCTAAAATAGGCTATCTCTTCTATATATTTCATTTTTTCATGTTACAAAGATTGGTGCATTTGTGTATATCTAGTCCTGATCCTCGATTGTGACCTAGTTCGAAAGTGTCATGTGGGTGCGAGTCAAGATGTATTAATAAGTCCAGCATTTTTTGGGACTCAACTAGGCATGATCCAAATCTAAGGGATTTTAGACTAATAAATGTAAATAATAGGTTGTATACATGGTTTGAATAGCTCAACATTAAACACATTTTGCATGCCCATTTATGGAGAAAGATCTACGACGATTGTGTTCTCACCATAGTGTGAAGTATGGTGTAAATACCATATCATTGTGATTTGAACTTATAGTGAGGATCTAGGAAACACTTTTTCTACAAGTAATATTTAAAAAAAAACACCAATCCAAGGTGTGTGGTGCCCAATGCGAGCCATGAAATTCCTTTTACTTTTTTTTGTTAGCAATTGGAATCTATTGAACCTAAAGATGCATATTAGATTAAGTTAGTTAAGCTAGTTATATCATATATGTCTATTTACAATAAATCCTAATCTTGGCTTATTTTTTGTTATTGTATTTTTGTAAATGTTACGTGATAAGTTATCTCCATAAATTATAGGTTATTGTATGCCTATATATTCAGTGAATGTTATTTGTATTTACACGACTTGCATATTAATTATTTTACGGTATTAGAGCTTGGGTGAAGGATAGGACATGAGCCCAAGTGTCTTTGTTATGAGGAGTTTATGTCAAAGAGAGGCGTGGCAAGAGGAAGGAATTTGAGTGTTTCTTTTTTATGGTGACTTTTTTTAGTTGCATGAGTGTGATCTTCTCTACTAGAACGTTGTCTTCAAATACATTTAAAGAGTCTCTTAATCAGAGATTTTTACTTATGATTATTGTTGTACGAGCCAAGGGAGATAAAGTTATAGTATTTCTAAACTTAGTGGTATTGGAAGACAATGAAGTGCTCGTTAGAAGAAGCGTAACATGATACTTTTTGGTTGGGTGTGGTTTCTTTCTTGCTGAAACGTGGTTATTTTTTAGCTAGGTGTGGTTACCATCTTGATGAGCATGTATTATGATGTGGAGGTATAGTGTGGCACTAATGTTTTTTTTGTGAAAAGTGTGGCTTCTAGGGGATTTGCCAATGTTGAAGGCATTTTAAGGATGTGCTTGTCAAAGGAGTCACGTCATTGAAGCCATATTATGTCCATATGCACAAAAACAAAGTATTTTTTCTTTTTAAGCACAAAGCATTTTTTACGTCAAAGATCTTAAACTAGTAGGAAGGCTCTAAAGATTCATCTCGACATGTTTTGATGTTATTTATGTCTTTTCTACATGCCTAAATGTGCACATCTATATGTTTAACATGTTTATATTTATTGTCCAGGTGGGTCTACTAGAAGAATTTACTACCCCATGTACTCATTATTATAAGTATTGTATGCCAAAAATGTTTAGGTGTAATACATGATACATTGAAGGTTCCACGGTTTGCCTTTTTCATCCATGGGCATAACTTTCAATGGCATCCGTGAACTCATCAACACATTAGATGCCACTCATGTGATACAGTTACAGCTACATCATATAGTCTAGAGAGATAAATAGTACATGTTGAGGGCATTTATGGACCATAACAACGATTTATTGGATTTTATTCAATTTTTTCTCTATTAAAACTTTTTCCTCAATTTTTTATTCTATTTTTCAAGTTGGAAGGTTTTTTTTCCTTGGGACATTAGTGTTTAAGTGTTCATGGGGACCATTATACATTATTACTTGGTAACATCCTTAATGGTGACTTCCATGTTGAAAATTTTTAATGTTCTTATCCTAGTAAATTCATTCCATTATGTCCTTTTTTCCTAACACAATTTTTATTATTGGTTATCATTTTATTTTAATGTTTTTTAGGTTTTTTATATGATTTTTTTTTCTATTGAGGGAGATAAATGGGCATTTTTCATAGTTTCCATATAGAGATAGAGTAATTCCTAGCCAACCAACCCCCTCTCTATTTATAAGCCAATACCTTTTATGTATATTACAGCTTGTTTCCATCTGTTTGCACCCATCCTTCTCTACCCCAACCTTTCTATCATGTTGGAGTGGGCCACACTTGAGAATTGATAGTTGGATAAGATCAAATGCATGAATGTGAAACTATATGGAGTAGAAAAATCATAAACACATGAGAGGAAGAAACTTCAAAATGTGCAAAAATATTTAATGCAATAATATTCCAGGTTAATTAGCCAAATAGCCTAAGAAAGGTATGTATATAGGTGGAAGATAGACATGTCCTCACATCCTCATGAATGTGGGATTAGCTTGCCCAATTACCTTTCTTAAACACTTAAGTTACATCTAAACAAGCTAATTAAACTATGTAGATAAAACACATAGTGGGAAGAAGCCTACACCACCACCCCCCTTAAGCATATCTTAGGTGGGTAGGAGAATTGGGTCCTAACAATGAAGCCTAATAAGGTACCCAAGTACAAATTAAATAGGGAACAAATAAGTCCACATAGAATATGTTGAGGCTATCTACATTAGAACTCATAAAATGACCAAGGTCGATGATGAGATCCTCTGCCTGAATATTGAAAAAAATTCGTCCGCATCGAACAATGTTTCTTCCCTATTTAAGAGGATGAACAAAATAACTGCTCTAAAAATATATATATTCCATGATGAAATATGAAGGTAGCAGTATGATTATCTCTGAATATGGTCCAAATTTGAAGTATGGCATAGGTTTGGAAAGATCATGTAGAAGAATTGAAGGTAATGCCATTGAAGTGAACCTATCAGAAGAATGGCATGGAACATTCACTAAAAGAATGTCTATGTGAAGTGTAGAGCATGGCCTATCAACTAAAAAAGGATAATACATAGGAATAGATGAGTCGTATATGCTCTCAATAATTGCACTCACACTGTCCATAAAGATGAGATGATCCTCCAAAGACCAAATCTCTAATGGCTCTGGAAGAGCAACATACTGCATTGGAACTGATGTAGATTATGTAAAAGGACAACTAATATAGATTATGAAAAATGACAACTAAGGTCTGACAGAAACTCATCCACTAGTGGTGGATTGACATAAGGAAGATCACTATCCATTTTAAATGACTCATCATAAGAAATAGGAGTAGGAGGAGGGAGTACAACAATCTCTGAAGAGACAATAGGAAGACGACGAGTGATAAAAATCTCAGTAAGATCTCTAAAAAGAGTCTAAAGAGTGCTCTAAATAGTGGAGGGACATTCTGTGTGCTCCACATGGTGATGTAGATCTCATGAAACACACGTTAATAAGTGACCATAGACAATCATAAGAGTTGGCTCAGCCATTGTATTGACAAGGGTCAGTGGGGACAAGAATCTGTCCATATAGAAATGGAAGAAGGACCTATTCTATGAGAAAAGATTCCATGTACATCCACCATGAAGCATAGTTGGTCTTTCCAAAAATAACCACTGGATTAGAATTAGTTATCCGCATCTAGTGTCTCCCAATTGGAGATATGTGAGGCAACATGACCATAAGTAACCATGCACGCTCAGTGTGATGGACATCAGGGTTAGCCAAAAATACATCCAAATGAATAATCTATGTAATAGTCATCAAATTCCCCTTGATATTTCGAAAGTTGGGACTTTATATTTAGTGTATACATAATAAACACATTTAAGTGTGTATACAATCAACATATATATAGAAGCAAAATAAATATGCAAAAGAGAAGGGGAAATGCAACCCCCCATTAAATTAAAGAGGATCAACTTTACAATGCATGATAATATGACCAATACATAAAGCTCAAAAAAACTTGCACTTTCAAAATCTTTAACTCAACTTTTCATGGAAAATTTAAGCCCCATTTCATTGGTTGTGACCAAGGTCTAAACTCTCATGTGACTAGGGCTAAGGACTAGGATGAGTGCATCTATACAGTCAAAATCCACCATTGTTAGATCAAATGATCCTCACCCCTATTGTGATAGAGGTGGCTCATCCCCATCTGATATATATCAATATATAAATAGGGACATAGGGCCTCACAAAGAATGGATATAACCACCCCATATATAGAGGATAGTCCATGTATAGGAGTACACTCCCACCTATAGTTCGATGGTAGTTGACTCAACCAAATATATGGGATAGGAGTTGGTGTTAGGTTGGGGATCAGAGGTGTTCTACAACCCCTACCCTATTTATTAGTAGAGGGACACCCACCCCTATCATACCATATAGAGATAGGGGAGATAGGGTGGGCCTCTCTATCTATGAGGGAAATAAGCCAACCAATACCTCACCCTAGACATATATATAGGGGGTCGAGTATCATTCTATATGTTATGCTACACTTTGTTTAATATAGATAGGAGTCCTTACCAAATGGGTATAAAAAATTGAGTGCATGTATCTAATATGGGGGCCCTCGAGTCAACCCAAAAATTCTCTCGGGAGGTCGAATGCCCCAGTCCCATACCTATATAGGGATAGGGTCCCCTAACAACACCCCTTGTTTATATATATGGATACATCAAGGAAGAGGGAATACCTCAGCATAACCTATAGGCTAAGTGCATAAATGTCCTAACGTTGAACAAGTGCCCCATGTATAGATAATATAGGGGTCCTTAATTTATCAAATGTCTTTAAAATTAGGAGTATGACCTTTAGATCCTCATCCTCCTCTTTGAGAGCCTAAAGGCCCCTCCTCTTTCATTAGAAGAGGGAGAACCTTGATCTATCAATCAAGTTATAGATACTTGGACGATTTAAAGATATTATTTTATTTTTCTCATGTTTGAGACTAATTTTTTCTATATTTGGGGGTTTTTATTTTTCCTAAAAAAAATTCTTTTGTAAAGGAGTAGGAATAGGATTTTGGTTCAATAATTTTGAGGCTTAGCTAGAATAAATCCCTTGCTTAGTATGTTTTCTTTGCATTATTTCATCAAGCGGTGGGAAAATTTGTCAAGCCTTATTGTTTTTGGGTTGATCAAATTTGTTGGGCTAAAATTATAGGGAAATACTGCTAAATTTTTTATGGTTTTGCCTTGCCATGTTATAGAATGTTTTTTGTGTATACGGATCAAACATCATGGAATTGTTTCTAGCATTTCAAGTGTTTAATTGCGGTTATATTATTGCGTTTCTATCACTTTAGGGGGAATGTGTGTTGTATTTAGTGTTGAATGCATTTAATTGTGGCTATATTGTGTATTTAATGAGTTCAGAAACCTTTATTTCCATCTGTTGTGCAAGTTCTGGCAGAGTTTATGTAAAAAAAACCAAGATCCATTATTGTAAATCTAGTGGAGTTTGGACTTTTTTTTTATAATTTTAGTGTTATTGGTTTGGTTTTGTGTACCTACATTTATGATGTTGGAATTTATCTTATCATCTATTAGGATTAAAATAGTTCACTAAAGTGCAAAACATTGATATTTCCTATGCAATTTATTATTTGTACCATGTATTTTTCCTTTTTGCAGCATCAACATTCTTGAGTTTTATTATCAAATTGTGGGTATTTTCTATTATTTGCATATATTTGGCCTTTTGGGTTTTGAGTGTAGATCAGAATTTGGGGAAAGTAAAAATTGTTTTTTAGCATGACCATGGTCTAGAGAACAATTGTTATGGAGAGCATGTTCTACACCTCACAACATAGTAGGAAATATCTTTTGCATCTCCACCACTATTACAAACATCAAGATTAGATGGAAGAAGGTCTCTCAAGGGTGAATCTAGAGTGGTAGAGGACATTTCCAATCAATTTGACAAGGACAAAGGGGTTAATGTGCATTTAATATTGAGATGCATGTATGATAATATACCTATGTCTTTTGTGCCTTCTCAATTTTCATTACTACCAAATTTCAATTATTGATATTGTATCATTGTTATCTGGGTGTTCATTTTTTAGATACTTCTATTTGATAAAACTTTAGGTCCATTAACATAGAGGGTTGTGCATCATTGTTATGTGTTCAATGCTTTAGATGGTTCTCTTTGTCAAAATCTTAGTTCATTAATGAAGATGGTCATACTTAATTATGTTTTATTGGTGTTAATTTTTAAAATAATTATCTAAATAGAAATTACAAGTCATTTAACAAAGATGATAATGGACCATTGTTACGTTGGTGGTCAATTATTTAGATAGTTCTCTTTGCCAAAATTCTAGGTCATGTTAGAAAGATGGTTATGCATCATTGTTATGTTGGTAATTTAGAATTTACCTTGTATTGGTGATTTTATTAAAATATTCCATTCATTCTATTGGAACATTTAATGTCTAAGTGATGCCTTTTATGGACCCTTAGTATATGTCAATTAATTAAATAATAATATATTATTATTTATTAGTGCAAATTGAAAACCTCATATAAATAAATAATTAAACATATTATTATCATTGTTTTAAATGTTCTCGAAGAGATGTTGGACTTGTTTGTTACAATGGTCCATCTCCACACCCAATATAAAAAGGGTTCTACCCCTTTGGTAAATCTCTCACAAAAACAAATATTGATATTTTTATTATTGTGACATTGATATATTTGCTTGTGACAAATATTATTGAGAGAGTTATGTGAAGATTAGACAAAGAAGAAATAAAAAGATAAATATTTATGTATTGGGTTCTAATTTCTCTTATGTGAATATCAACTATGAGGATTTTACCTCTATTGTAGGTTTTCCTACCTATATATGTGCTCAATGATTTGTGTGCTTTTGTAAGTAATTATACATCTAGATATATCATGTACATTACATATTCAATATATATGTGGTATAAGAGCTATGGTGATGTGAGGATTAATTGATAAGGTTGATTACACTTCTTTTATGAGGATCCAGATTCATGTTCAAAGTTTCATTCAAAATTATATTTTAGTCTAAAATTTAATTTGTATGTCTTATGGTATGACCATCTGTGGCATATTGAAGGTTGAAAAACTCAAAAAAAATTGTTTAAATCTTTGGTGAAGCTCATATATCAGTTTTTTATTAACCAGAGCAAAAATAAAGCAACCAAATATCAATCTAAGACATTCATCAAGAAGAATTTCAGCCAAGGACACTATTATTGGATGTTGTACAACCTCCTACCTGAATAATTTTATTAAAAAAAAATCAAATGTTCTAGTGTTGTTTTATGGTGTTGAACATTGGTTTCATCAATTATATTGCCTATCAAAACCTCTGCCAGACCCTTAGAAGGATTCTTATTTGTTTTTGGTATTATCTAAAGCCCCATGGGTGCCATAGTACAATGTGTGTGCATTGGAAAACAATGTTTTTTGGCTTAAAATTACTTTTTAAATTCATTTTGTGTATTAGAGGAAGATTTACAGAAGAATTAAAGATTTTCAAGGCTTCTGATGGCTTGTATAAGCTACTTTGAGCTCCCTTACTCCACCTAGGTGTCATACCTATGTCATTACCAACTACATAAAATATTTAGGTTAGTATAAATTTTGTGAACTTTATTTAATAAATAATTATTTTATTAAAATTAATAAATTTTATGCATAGCAAACATGGGGCTAACCTTGGAAGTTGTTTTAATGAAAAAGTGAAAAAGAAGATTAGAATTTTTTACATGCACAGATTATTTATTTATTTATTTATTTAAATCAAATTAGTTTAAATAAGTTTTAAATATAATATATTGCATTTAGTGTTTCAAGTTATAGTGTAAAGGTGTTGGTAAGTGTTAGTTTGTGTAGTCATATAGAATACAAAAATTGGTAACTTGAGCATGGCTAATGACACCCAACCCATAGGTCTCTCTTGCTTGCTCTCATGACCCTCATAGGCTTGTTTTCACTAATTCCTAATCATCTGTATCCTTTTAGACCTGATTCTAGTTGAGCCAGGGCCCTATTTTCATGACCAATCCATCTCCTAGGTCACGTCTGCCTAGGACAATAGCGTCACACCAAAACAATAGTGCCAATGTCACTCCTATCTACTTTCAGTGTTATTGTCCAATCTCATTTCTAGCCCTAATGGTCAATTTATTCCAGTTCCCCATCCTTCTCCTTGTTGGCCTAACATGAGAAAATTCAATCTATGACCAATAGGTCCCTATAAAATCCCATTCAAAGATCATTTGAAATGGGTTAGTAAATATTATAAAGCAAGCAATAATACAAGTGAAACCACTCAGGAAATCTTCCCTATTCTCTGCATACAACCATCTAGTATAGTCTTAAGCACATCTAAATCTCCACACTAGTCCCTATCCACCTCAAGAACATTTAGTTTAGCATTTCTTACATGCTCATATCACAATTACACCAAGTAGTTTCAAAGGGAGAACTACATATGGCTTGATCCCTCTTCGGATTATTGGTATGTAGGCAGTGTGCCCACACATGGGGTGTGAATCATGTCCAGTGCATCTTACACATACTAACCCCTTTTTTCCTATTTCTCAAAGTTTTATTCAAGTACATTAAAGGCATAAAAATAAAGAAAATTAGTTTTATAGGGAGCACTGTTGATAACGAGGCTTCACAAATTCAGAGATAGTGTCACATAGACCTGGCGAACAAAACATAGAAAGCTTAGATCCTCAAGACAACAACATCAGATAAGGACTACAATGTCAGTGCCACTCCTATCCACTTTCGGTGCTCCTATCTAATTAGAAAATGAAAGCTAAAATCCTATTTGTGACAGTCTCCAAGGCCTACACAATGCATATCAGACCCTGTCTTAGTCAAATCAACACAGCTTAAGGTAAGTCTTATTTTCTCCCTCTTATTACTATTTTTAGAAAAAACACTAATTATAAATAAATTTCATAAATTAGTAACTTATTTATTGCATATTATTTATTGATTTATCAATCTAGACCCTTTAACTAAATTATGAATAAAACCCCAAAATTGTTAAATCATTTAGTGAACCTGACTTACTTCATTTGCACATAAAAACCTTAGAAACCCTAAAGTAAAATTCCTACTATTTTTTTTATAAATTTTTGAATTTTTACTTGAATATTTAAATCAAAAATTCATCTCAAATTTTGAAATTTAGTAGTAAATTTTAAAATAATTTTCTTCTAAACCCTAGTTGCCCATACTAGGTCCTAGTATTTTTCCAATCATTTTCTAAATTTTTACTAACATATTAAAATTATAAAATCCCTTCAAAATTCAATAGTAATTTTAGAAAAAAATTCAAACCCCTAGTTACACATATTAGGTCCTATTCAATCAAGAATTTTCCAATAATTTTTTAAAATTTTAAGTTGCATATTTAAATCAGAAATCCAATTTCAATTTCAAAATTTCATAGTAATTTTTCAAAATCATTATATGTCAAACTCTAGTTGCATATACTAGATCCCATTACTTCTTGAGGTATCACCATATATGTTTGTAAGCTCTGTATCTTTTTTATTCACATTCTAGTTCCTTGTTTAGATTATATCCATTTAATATTTTCCACTATTATCCAATTTGTTTTCCTTATGCCACCTAAGTTCCTTTCATCTCTTCCTTTAAGACAAAGTGCAAGACTTAGTGGCAATCCCCCTGAATTCACATAGATTATTTCAACTTGACCATATACTATGGATAAACAACTAGTTCAGACTCCAGCTATAGATTCTACGCATCCATATTATACTAATTTCAATGTGAATAATTCAAACAATGAGCAATATGAGAATACCAATGATGATGTACACACCAATGCTCATGCTCCACCACATTGGACTATTGATCCACTTCCACCCATTGTTGATAATGAAGTTGTACTCAACAACTATTTGATCCTCTAAAGTTTTAGAGAAAGACTCAGGGAATAGTGTCAAGATCATAATCTTATATTACAATCTCTCATAGAAATTAAAAAAACAAGTTGAGTTTTCCATTCCTATAGAGTAACCAGTTGTATAAGACACTATGGTGACAACTATGTCTCAATAACCCCCTATAGCAGTCTAACTTACCTCTATGCCACCAACTACAGCTAGTACATCCCTATTTCCTAATGTAATAGCCCTTGTGCAAGAGATAAGATCTCTTTAATCCAAGGTGCTACATCTTGAGCAAGGTGCCACTAGACCTACGCAGGCTTTATATTTTTTTGCTCTTGTGCATACACCATTGGCATGTCACAATGATTTTACACCCTTGCCATAAATTTTTTTTCAATCTAATCCTACTCTATATGATGGCAAGGGTGATCTAGAGACACATTTGAGATTTTTCATGTAGCATGCTTGGACTATGTACCCAATGACTAGTTACTTATCAAGTTATTTCCATGAAGCCTAAAAGATTATGTTTTAAAATGGTTTTATAGTTTATCAAATCAATCAGTCAATGCATTCAATCCTTTAGTCAACATGTTCTTATCTCACTTTAGTATCAACATTGGTGATAAGGTTTCATATGCTCAAGTTACACAAAGAAACAAAGGTCAAATGAGCATCTCACAAATTATGTTCTTCGATATAAAACTATCTTGGCTAAGATGGGTCGATCAAGAGTTATAGGATCTCTTCAAACAGAGCCTTCTATCAGCTTTGTATGAATTAATTATGTTCAAAAGATTCTCTTCCTTTATTGAATTGTGTCACACACTAAAGGAAAGAGAAGTTAAGTTAATTTCAATGGGCAAACTCAAGTACATAAGTATCTCAGAAACAACCAACAAGAGTAATAGTAAAGTCTCATACTAGGTCAAGGTCAATGATAACAAGACTCAAAATCAACCAATAGTTAATTCAAATTAAGATCCCCCTCAACGTGTAATTTTATCAACACCTCCTCAGCATACATTTACCAATCTATCAGTTTCTCCAGCTAGAGTTTTATAATAGTTATTGGAATGTAACATCATATCTCTTCCTCATATTTTGTAAGTTGACCCAACAAAGCCTCTTCCATGAGGATATGATTAGCATGCATTTTTTGAGTTTCATAGGACACCAAGCCATACAACAAATAGATACATCAGTTTGAGACACAAAATACAAGATTTAATCAATGGAAATCATATTGATCTTGGCACTTCATTTTATCCTCCTTAGGCAAAGCAAACATAGGCTAAAGCATTGAAAATATTTTTAGATCTTTTTTCATAGCATTCCAAATAGAAGATAGGGGACACATCAGGGGTTAACCATGCATATCATGCACATCCACTACCAGATACATATAGGGCACTTTTCGTTGAGACACATCCTTTGAGCAACATGATTGGTGTATACAATTCTAGAGTTCCAACTAGACCTTCTATCTCCTTCTCAGAGTATGGGATCATTAGGATGATACAGATTATCATGCACTCTTCATTTGAGCTCACATTCATAATCATCATATTCATAGTGTTTTTATAGACAATGAATCTAGTGTGAACATGTGCACTATGACATTATTACAACATTTGGGATATTTAGAGCAGGATATTACTATGATGGACATAGTTATCAACAGATTCAGTGGGCACATACAAAGTCCATTTGGTGAGATTGTAATTCCTTTACAGGTTAGTCCAATACATGTGGCCACACCATTCACTATTGTTCTCAGTTCAAGATTTTTTAATATGTTACTTGATCGACCATGGATTCAAAAACTTCAAGTAGTACCTTCTATAATTCATAGATGCATAAAATTCATTCATGTTAATTAGGTTGTTATAGTTGGTGGATTTTCATATGAATTATCATTCCCCACTTCAGATCCATCTTATACAGTACAGTCACCAGTTTCAATTAAACCTCCAATTTTATTATTTTCACTAGTTATAGTTTCTCCTCTAGTTCTGATTCAAACATAGTTGAGGCATCTTTCACAAGCATAGAGAGTTCATACACCTTCATAGATTCAAGATTATACATAGATGCTAGCTATAGTGTTCACATCCAGGGTAGTATCATTGAGATCTCATGCAAGCACATATTTAGAGAGCTTCTCCTACTAGCAGATGGGTCCCTAAGAGCTCTATAGTTGCATCCACTTCTTAGAGTTATAAGGGGACCCCACACTCAATTTCTACTTCAGATATTTTAGAGAATTTACATCATATTAGCTTTCAGAGCCACAGTCTCAATGTTTCCATCATGCTTCATGATCATGCATAATTCTTATCCTTGATACAGGACACCATGATAGGGATTCTCCCATGAGACTCATTGGTTAGTATCATCTTTTCTCCACTTACCTGTAAATAGTATCTTATGCTTGATTATATATAGCTTAAAATTTCAAAAATACCGAAAATAATACAAATTTTCAAAATACCAAAAACATTCACATATTTCAAAATACAAAAACATCAAATAATTCAAAAACAATAAAAATAATTTGATTGTATGCATCATCCATGCTTTACATTGTTATTATTATGCTAGTCTTACATTTGTTATTCTATGCTTATTTTTTATTTATCTACATTACCATGCTTCACTTGGTCTTCTTTGAGTGTGTGCAGTAATATCCATCTCCATGATTGCTTCATTCTACCCACTGAAGGGACATCCTACTTTCACATTCAAGACTTACATCGATATACATACCCCACTAGGGGCATCTTCTACGTGACTACACTAATTAGGTTATGTCATTCCTACACCACACACTCTAGTTATCATGTTGACATACATTATTCACTATCATACACAGATTACTCTATCGATACTCTCTAGTATATATCACTTATGTATTTTTTAGCATATACCTAGTCTTGCACTAACATGTCTTGCATACATTCACTTCTTACTTTGATTAGTTAGATGCATTTATAGTTCTAGTTTCTTACATGATTTCTTTTTTGCTTAGCATTAGCTTGATGTGATTACATTTTCTCAGTTCATGTTTGTCTCTTGTATGTGCCTTAGAACATTTGTCAATGTCCTTTGCCTGTATTTCTCTATGTGATTGTGGCTTCTACATCAATTTTGCTTGTTTCAAATTGTATGTGTATGTGGTATTTGAATATGCTTTGTGTTCTTTCTTTCTAGTTCAAATGACATGTGCCCATGTCCTTTATTTTTTTAGCCCCTTGGCCACTCTTATACATTTTTTGCTTCTTACCTTGTGTGTTTTTTGCTTGATTGTTTTCAATTGTTTGCAATGCCATGATTCATATCATGCATTATTCATATTTTCTTGGATGTCATGATGGACATCATGCTCCATCCCTCCAACTAAAAACTAATCAGACTTTAAATTTCAATTCAGTATATTGCACATGTTATTACATTGTTACATCTATCTCAGCATACCCATGTTGATCTAAAAATCTCTCAATAGAAATCATGATATATCTTGTTGATTCTTATTGTTATATCATGTATCCTTACAGCATAACAAACTTGCAAGGCTCTTTTTTATGAGGGTAGTCATTGCAGTGTCTTCATTCCTACCCTCAAAAGAGGGGACAACAAATAGGGGTTTTGTCATAGAGATCAGAGCTCCTAACAGTCGAAACAGTAGCATTAAAAACACTTAGAACAGTAATCAAACATCAAATTGATTAGAATAGATCAAGCAGACAGTCAAGAATCTAGAATAGTCATCATATCTATCCCAAGATAATAGTATCAAGATTGGACTATAATGCCAGTGGTGTTATTTTCCATTTCCAGCGCCCCTGTCCAAATAGTAAAAAAAATAGATTTTTTAGAAACAAACAGAAAGATAAGTTTAATTATAGTTTTATCAACTATAGTTCAAACCAGAATCAACAATTTCAATACAATTTTTTTAGAGAATTTAGAGATAGGGGGAATCATGTGTAGCATGATAGCTTTCACTTTTAGTTTCAGATAAGGTAGTTAGTATAACTTTCAATTCAGAATCCATGTTTCAAACACCAGTGATTACGAGCAATGTGCATGGTACATTTGTTTTCTTTCTTTCCAAGTTTAACATTACCCAGGCATTTTTAGCAGTTGCACACCTTATTTCATCTGTAAGTGGTTGGCATCATTTTGGTTTAGATTTCATACAAGCCTAACTTTAGAGTTCTCAATTTCTCGAGTGGCTTCCATATAAGCCTAGTTTTTAGTTTCGAAGTGGCTTTCATACAAGCCTAATCTTCATCTTTTGAAGTGGCCAAGAGTGGTCTAGTGTTTAGCATATATTTGGCTATCCAAGCCAACATTATCATATTATAGAGCATTCATGGGCTTCATTATCCATCTCATTCAATACATATTTCATATTGATATCAATTTATAGATTCACTTCATAAGATAATGATGGAGCAAAAGGACTAGCTAGTCTTTGTATCCTTGAGCCACTTATTCAGAGGGATTGGACACACAGTCTAAACATAGATCAACACATGTATGACAACCTAGATTCACTTAGTGGGTGATGATAGAGCCAAAGGGTCAGCCTTTACATTCTTGAGCCACTTTCATATAATTGAGCACTCAGCACCATTCATGATATTACGCTTGGTACAACATCATCTATCATTACTCAGCATCACAATAAGTTTTGTATTGGTCTATGTACTCAGTGAGGTGTATTTGTTTCTTTTTCTTTCTCTCTCTCTTATCCAACCTTGTACATTCTTATTTTAGATATAGTGTATCTAGTAATAACTGATCTACTTTTTATTTTATCTTATAGATTAACACTTTACAATGTGTTCTCTCTATGCAAACCTAACATCACGTAGTTTCATGAGATTCACCCTTACAAGTAATTTTAGGTACGCTTTTTATTTTTTTTATTCTAGTATTTCACTTGCTACATCACTAGAATAATTGGTAACTTAAGCATGGATAATGAGACCCAACCCATAGGTCCCTCTTAATTGCTCTCATGATCTTCATAGGCTTGTTTTCACTAATTCTTAATTATTTTTGATCTTTCATACCTAATTTTAGTTGAATAAAAACCCTCTTTTCATGACCAATCCATCCCTCTAGGTCTCGTCTACCCAGGACAATAGCACCACACTAGGACAATAGCATCAATGCCACTCTTGTCCTCTTTTGATGTTGTCCAAGGTCATTTTTGGCCCCAATGATCAATTTTTTCTAGTTTTCCATCCATCTCCTTATCGGTATAACGTGAGAAAATTCAATCCATGACCAATAGATCCCTCTAAAAGTTCATTCAAATATCATTTAGAAAGGGTTGGCAAATATTATCAAGCAAGCAAGAGTACAAGTGAAACCACTCAGGCAATCTTTCCTATTCTCTGCATACAACCATCCAGTACAATATTAAGCACATCTAAATCTTTACACCAATATCTAACCACCTCAATACCATTTATTTTAGTATTTTTTGTATTCTCATATCAAAATTATACCAAGCAGTTTCAAAAGGAGAACTACATATGGCTTGATCCCTCTTCAGAGTATTGGTATGTAGGCAACATGCTCACACACGAGGTGTGAATCATATCCAGTGCATATTACACACACTAGCCTCTTTTTTATTATTTTTCAAAGTTTTATTCAAGTAAATTGAAGACATAAAAATGAGAAAATCAGCTCTACAATGAGTATTGTTGATAGTGAGGCTTCACAAATTTAGAGATAGTGTCACACAAACTTGTTGAACAAAACCCAAAAAGCTTAGATCTTCAAGACAACAAAGTCAGATAAGGACTATAGTGTCGGTGCCACTCTTTTTCACTTTTGGTGCTCTTATCTAATCAAAGAATAAAATCTAGAATCATGTTTTACGATAGTGTCCTAGCCCTGTACAGTAAATATCAGACCCTATCTTAGTCGGATCAACATAGTTTAAGCTAAGTCTTATTTTCTCCCTCTTATTACTATTTTTTAAAAAGTTCTAATTACAAATAAATTTCACAAATCAATAGCTTATTTATTATATATTATTTACTAATTTATTAATCCAGACTCGTTAACTAAATTAGGAATAAAACTTCATTATTCTCAAAATTATTAAATCGATTTGTTAGGCACTTGTGAAAACCAAGTCTAGAGTTCAAATCCCTCCATCTTTATTTTTTTTGTCAATCTTAGATAAATATAATTTATTTTCTTCCAAATTATTAATTGTATATTTTTTTTATTTGTGTGTTTAGTATCTCACATTCAAAATCTTAGTTATTTTTTGACACTTGACCTATACTATTCTTTGTCAATCATGGTCATGTGACCAATCAATCTCTATATTTTTTGAGTGTTCTGAACACAATGATATGGTCTATTTATTGATTTAATTTTTCTTTATTCATTTTTTTCAACATGTTTAGTGTAAAAGTGTTTTGCAACACTTGAGACTATCATTTGTGTCGCTCTTTACATTTTTTAAATTATTTTGCATTCAAATAAGTGAATATTATTTTTTAAATCATAGAATATTTGTTTTCATTGTAGAATAAAGTATAATTTCACATTAAAGATCACTTTATAAGTGTTTTAGTGTCCTAGTATCCATTTTATAAGAAAGGTATGGCCTTTCTTTTTTTGTGCTTGATAAATCTCAAATGTTTAATAGGTCTAACTATAATATCTATAAAAATTGTACTAAAATTGAGTTTATGGATCTAAAATTATATAATATTATGGTCGAGATTGAAAAACCATGTCAGGGTAGAATGTTTCCACTGAGCTTACCAAAAAAATTCAGTAAAAATCGTATGAAGTTATAATTATTATTCTAATGAGTGTTAAGGATGAATTTTTACTCCATATCGACAATCAGGTGTCTCCTAATGATACGTAAAAACTCTTTGAGTCTATACACGAGGGCACTCATTTCTCTAAAATAATTAAACTTATTTTTGAATTGATAACTACACTTATGAAAGGTGATAAAAAATTATTAATTTTCTTGCTAAAATTAAAAATATTAAATCTCGGTTAGATGGTTGTAATTACAATTTTATTTAAAATCATTTATTTTATTACTCAATTAAATATTCATAAAAAAATTATAATTTTATTTCAATTATTAATTTATAATACTAAATAGAGTAAGATATCCCTGACCTCACTACTCTATCTACTCTTTTGATTCAAAAAGAGTAAGTAATGTCAAATTTTGATTCTAAAGAGAATGTCACTCAAGCATTTCTCGCTTTCAATCTTATTTTTAAAAATAATAAAAATCATAAATTTAACTTTAATTTTACAAATGGTAAAAATAGAAACAAAAAATTTAGTAATAAGAATCATAAAGTTAAGTTTAATAAGAATTGCAATCTGTAATAAATCTAGTCATAGAAGGGAATTTTTTTATAAAAATAAAGATAAAGCTAATCATAAAACCTCTAAAAATTAAAATAAAAAAAATCTAACCAAGATTATCAGCAGAATCAAAACCATAATCAAGGATAGAATTTTAATATTATTGTTTTATATGTTGCATTATTTACTTATAACGAAAATGAATGGATTCTAGATAGTGGTGCATTGCATTATATGACTTGTTTATTATATTTTTTATCAAACACTATAAATATATTTAAAAATATTTATTTAGGTGATAATTCATTTATAGAAGCTACTAAGCAAGGAAATATATAATTTATAAATATTATTATAAATGATTATTTATATGTTCTTAAACTTAATAAAAAATTATTATCATGTTCTCAGTTTACGAATGATAATTTAATTGTAACTTTGCTTAAGAATGAATGGTCTATAAAAAATAAATCTGATTTTCTAATTGTTGATGAAGGTATTAAATAAAATGGTTTATATTTTTTTTACTTGTTCTACATGTTTTCTTTTATCATAAAATAAGAATGAATTTCAATTATGTCATGAAAGATTAGGTCATGTTAATTTTAGAAGTTCATATGATATATCTTTTCATAATCCTTTTGTTTGGTCCTTTTTTTTTCATCTAATCATGAAACTTGTAAGAGATGCTTATGTGGTAACATACTAAATTATTTCATAAAAATTATGGTGTAAATTTTTCACATCCTTTAGAGTTAATTCATAATGATGTTATAAGACCATTTGAAGTTACATCTCTTAATGATTATTTGTATGTTGTTACTTTTATTGATGATCATACTAGAATGATTTGGTCATAATTTATAAAAAAAAATATTTTAAAATTGATTTAAATTCAAAGAATTTAAAGTTGTTGAAAATGATTCTAATTTTTTTATATTAAAAAATTAAGATTTGATAATGGTGGCGAATATATTAGTAAATAATTTAATTTTTTTTGTATTAGTTGTAGTATTTAAATAAAAATAACTCTCTATTCTCTATAGTAAAATAGTATTATTGAAAATAAAAATCACACCATTATTGAAATGGTTAAAACAATGTTGCATTCTATAAATGTTCTTAAATTTTTATGGGTCAAAACCTTGAACAATGTTTTTCATATTTTGAATGGAATCCCTACTAAAATTTTGTATCTTTTTACTTATTTAAAAATGTGGTATAAAAAAAAATTCGGTGTGGCTTATCTTAAGATTTTTTGTAGTCTTGCTTTCATCTTTATTCTTAAATCAAAAAGTAATAAGCATTATCATGCCTCTTATTCTCTTATTTTCGTAGGTTATGAAGGAAAAACCAAAGGATTAAGAGTGTATAATCCATCTAAAATACAAATCATTGAGGATAGGAATGTTTTGATCTTTGAAAAAAATTGTGAACCTTTTGTGAATACTCTAAAATGTGCTTCTTTTGATGAACCCAATTCTCATGTTTTTCTTCATTATAAAACTGAGGCCCTAGAGGAAGTTGATATAATCTTGGATAACTTCACATTTAAGGAACCCTATGAATTTCATGTTCAATTTAAAATATCTGAATAGAAAGAATCTTTAATTTAGACATCTAATCTTGATAATCTTAATAAATTGACTAGGAATCAACATTCTTATCATGTTTTAATGACTATGTATGAATGTGAACCTCAATCCTCTAAAGAATCTATTTAAGATGATAGATGTTGTTAAGCACGAGATTATACTGAAAGGAGGGGTGAATCAGTATATCATATATCTTATAAACTTTTACTTAATCAAATTTCACTTAACCATACATTCAATATATGTAATAAACTGAAACAATAATATGCACCACATAAGAGAGAGAGAGAGAGAGAGAGAGAGAGAGAGAGACCAAATTTTTACATAAAAATTCAATGTGAAAAAAACCACGAAGAACAATCTCAAGTATATGAATGAGCACCAACGTAAATTATAAAATTTTCAAGCACCAACTTGCAGGAGCACCAACCCCTTGCAAAGATTTATGAGCACCAACCCACAGGTGCACCAACCCCTCTTGTGTATAAAACACAACTATCTCTCAATGTTGTTTTCTCAACAAATGATAAAACTCTACAATATCTCTTTCTATTCTTTCCTCTTTTATTATATAAAACAATTACAAACCATGCACTCTTGCATATTACAAATGGTTTCTCAAGCCTTTATTTATAGTTTTCTAAATGACCTTTGGCATTCACCCTTTGTGACCCTTCACTCCTCATGAAAAATGGTGTCAAAATTGCATGACCCTTCGACTCCTTGCATTTTAAAAGTCACATGGTCACCCTTCATGAGTAAATGCATCATTTCCCATTTTATCTTTATGTTGGTAACCTTTTAAATTCCTTAAAGTATCCTTTCATGAGAAATTGTGCCCTTCCTCTTTTATCTTCACTTGGTGACTCTTGAAATTTCTCAAGATGACTCTTCATGGAAAAATGCATCCCATTTCTCTTTTGTCTTTACCCCATGACTCTTTAACTTCTCCATGGATTCTCTTTTAAATTTTATGCAACCAAAAATATATTCATAAATATTAAATAAATATCAACACATTTTAGCCAAAATATGAATATCAAAAACACTTTTAGATAATAAATTATATGAAAAATTTATCACCAATGTTAAATCTTTGACATCAATGACAATATTTCCAACAATCTTCCCCTTTATCATTGATGGCAATCTCAAACTGAAACTACCACATCTTGAAACTTGTATTGCACATGCCAACCTACACATACTATCATTCGATAAATATATAGTAAGTCCCTCTTATTATAGCATCTTATACCTATTATTTGTACCTATTTTTGTATTTATTCTTTATACTTGATTATATACCTATTTCTTGTATTTATTTCTATTTTTCTCCCCCTTTGACATTAATGGCAAAGGGCATATCTTAGAGTTAACACTTAGCTCTCCGTCAACTAATGTTGATCCTCAATGGCAAGAAGTAAAATAAATTACTCCTAACTTCTCTCATAGATATTTAAATGTGTCTTTTGGTAGTGCCTTTGTGAAAATATCTACAATCTATTTTTTAGTATTGATATATTCTATCTTAACTTGTTGATTTGCAACCTGCTATCTCAAAAAGTGATATATGATAGAAATATGTTTTGTTTTTGAATGCATCATTAGATTCTTAGAAATATTAATAGCACTTATGTTGTCACAAAAAGTAAAAATAGGTTCATCATATTTTACCTTGATATCGTGTAAAGTTTGCTTCATCTAAAGTACTGGAGTACAACATAATACCACTGTAATATATTCTACTTTAGTTGTAAAAAATGATACTAAATTTTGTTTTTTGCTTAGCCATGATACTAAGCTATCATCGAGAAAGAAATCTCCTCCACTTGTACTCTTTTTGTCATCCAAACAACTTACCTAATCTAAATCTGTATAAGCAACCAAAGTGAAATCTATGTCTATGGGATACCACAATCTATAATCTAATGTCCTCTCGACATATCTGAATATTTTTTTATCAATTGAACATGACTCTCCTTCAAGACTACCTGATATCTCACAATCATATCTACTGCATGCATGATATCTAGCCTCGATGTCATCAAATATAAAAGACTACTAATTATATATCTATATAAAGATTGATTTATAATAGGTGAATCTTCATCTCTACTCACCTTGTTTCTTGTATCCATTGGTGTGCCAACTGATACACAATCCCTAAAACCAAATTTTTTCAACATTTTCTTGACATATTTACTTTGAGATATGAAAATTATTTTATCTGACTAAAATATTTGCAACCTTAAAAAAATGATAATTTTTTAAGCATAGACATCTTAAATTCTTTTTGCATATTATCAAAAAAAAATTATCATCTTTTCAATATTTTCTCCAAAAATTATGTCATCAATGTATACCATAACAATCAATTGATTCTCACCTTCTATTTTGATGTAGAGATTACTATCAATAAAACATCTCTTGAAACCTTGATCTTACAGATACTTATCAAGTCTTGCATACCAAGCTCTGGGAGCTTGTTTCAATCTATACAGTGTTTTTTTTAATCTACACACATGGTTACTATCATTTGAGAAAATAAATCCCTCAGGCTATTCAGTGTAAACCTCCTCTTATAGATTCTCATTCAAGAAGGTAGACTTGGCATCCATATAAAACACTTAAAAAAATTTAAACATTGCATGTACAAGAAACATTCTAATAGCCTCTAGCCTTACCACTGATATAAAAGTTTCTTCAAAATATATACCTTCAATTTGAGCATATCATTTGCATACTAACCTTGTTTTATTCCTGGTAACTTCACCATCTTTATTCAACTTATTTATGTATACCTATTTTGTTTCTATCACATTTTAATCTTTTGATCTAGGCACTAATTTCCAAGTATCATTATTTTTTATCTGATTTAATTCTTCATCCATGGTCTTAACCTAATGCTCATCATGTCCAGCTTCTAAAAAAATTTAGGTTGAATTTTGGATAACAAAGAAAAATTTACTTGCTCAAATTCACTTACCATCATCCTTCTAGTGCAAATTTTTTTATTTATATTCTTGATGATGTCACTCTTATTATGATTTTTTTGAACATATTTAAATGAAGTTTTGGTGTATTTTTTCTTCTCCTTCTTATCTTCATCTGACTCTTCAAAATCTTCTTCTTCAATTATTTTAGGAGTGTCCACTGATCATTGGCTCTTTGTGCTACATCTTCATCTATCTTGACACTTGCACTTTCAACAATCTTCTTGGTTCTTTTGTTATAACATTTATAAGCTTTACTTTTACTAGAATATTCAATAAATATACCTTCATCTATTCTAAATTCAAATTTATTCAATTTTTTATCGATTATCTTTATGAAGCATTTATTGTCGAAGACTCTGAAGTAATCAATTATAGTTGGTTTATCTTTTCATAGCTCATAGGGAGTCTGATCACTATTGACTCTCAGCAACGCTCTATTCTAAATATGCAATGTTGTACCAACTACCTCTCTCCGATATTTATCTGATATCTTGGATTCATTTAGCATTGTCCTCGTCATCTCCTGAACTATTCTATTTTTCTACTCAACTACTCTATTTTATTGTGGAGTTCTGACTGTTGAATAATGTCTTTTTATCCTATGGTCTTCACAATACTCAATAAACTCATTTGATATGAATTCTCCTCTTTGATCTAATCTCAGGGACTTAATCTTCAAATTAGTTTTATTCTCAACAAAAGCCTTAAATGCTTTGAAGTGGTTGAAAGCTTATAATTTTTTTTCAAAAACATTACCTAAGTCATACGTGTAAAATCATCAATGAGAAACATAAAATATTTCTCACCTTGAGTACTTTGAGTTCTCATAGGTCCATACAAATCAGTGTGAACAAGATCTAAAATCTGAGTGATCAAGTATTTTTTTGTCTTGAACCATCTTTTGACCTGCTTCTTATGCTGACATGGTTCATAAAACATATTAGAAGGCTTTGTAATCTTTAGAAGATTTTTGATTACTTGTTTTTTACTGATATTGACAAGATTGTCAAAAATTTATGTATCATATTCTCATGTGTCAACTAACTTTTCTCAATCTAACTCAAATAATATCTTAAACCTTTAATATTTGATAACATATACAAATTATTGCATGTTCTCTGAACATCTGCAATCAACACATCTGAATTTTTTCTCTTAATTTCATAAATTTTTACATAAAACTTTAGTGTGTATCTCTGATCACACATTTGACTTACACTCAAAAGATTATGCTTAAGACCTTCTACATATAAAATATTTTTAGTCTTAGTTCTACCATTATCTAAATTTAATGTACCTTTTTTGGTAATTTTGACAGTAGTGTTATCTCTAAATTTCATTGTGTCACTATTGATCTTCTTTAGGTTTATGAACTTGCTCTTGTCTCCTGTCATGTGTTCCAAACATCCACTATCAATGAACCATGGTTTTTCTTCATTTTTTGCATGCAAAATTGTCTAGATCAACATAGACTTTTCAGGTTATTTTTTATGCCATGACCCTGTTTAAACTTTCTTCTTGATGAATGGAGCCTTGAAACTCTAGTCTTTTTTGACTGACTCAAACACATTTCTACAGTACCAGGGTATGTGTCCAAAGTTATTACACTTGTAACATATTATGGCTTCTTCATTAAAGCTTGATAGAGGAGCAAAAGAGTTATGGCTTCGGCTTGACTCTGCATGAGTTTTCTTCTCCTTATTTTTAAAATTGTTAGCCTTTTTTTATATTCTATTTTCTTATGACCATATCCATTACAAAAAAATAGTAACCATAAAAAGATAACCTATTTATGTATCTTTGACTTGATTACCTTTTGTAGCTATGTTCCTTCCAGTCTTTTTTGTTTGAAATGTCCTTTGTATTCTTAACTTTTTCTTTTTTTATTTCTTTTTTTTAAGAGTTTCAACATAGCTCTTTTTCTTTTCAAATATGATACCTATTTTATCTGATGTTAATTTTTGACTTTCTAATATCTTATTCAATATATCAGTGTTATTCTCAAATTTTGAATCATTGGCTACTTTATCATTGACTATTTTATTTATTTTTTCAAGATTTGCTTTTAAAGAAGCAATTCTAATAACATACTTTTCACATTAGTCACTTAAATTTTGCAACTGAGTTGTTAGATCTTCTTCAGTATTTTTGGCTTCTTCAATGTGTGCTTGTAGATCTTCAATTATTTTTTTTTTACTCTTTATTTTTCTCGATTTGTAGCTTCAATCTTTGATTCTTCTCAAGAGATTGTAATTCTTCTAAGGCACAAATGAGTTCTCCTTCCAGATTCACCTCAGCTTCAACATACTCTTCTTCTTGATCATCTGTACTTTTAATTATGGAGGCATCTTCATGTATGGTCATGAATAGAATCTCTTCTTCATCTGAATCACTAACTCCACTATCTTTCACTGAGCTAAAATATTTAGAGTATAAAATTTTCTTCTCGAATCTCTTTTTGAATTTGCTTTTGAAATTATTCTTATATGTAGACTTTCCTTCTTCATTATCACCATTACTCTTATCTGGGCACTTAGCTAAAAAATATCTAATCTTTTCACAATTAAAATATTTAAAATATAATTTTTCATGATATTTACATGTGCCTTTTTTTGGCTTGCAAATGAATAGAGCTCCATTGTCATCTTTATCATCGCTAGAGTAGTCATTTGATTCTTGAATCTTAGCCTTCTCTTTCTTTGATGTCTTAAAAGCAACTTCCCTCTTTGAAGGTTTCTCTTATTTAATCCACATCTCATATGCCATAAAAATATCATGTAGTTCATCCATCTTTAGCTTGGCTAGATCTTTCATCTCCTCAATTGCCGAAACCTTTGCATCATATCTCATTGGTAGAGATCTCAAAACCTTTGTACTACCGTTGATTCTTTTAACTTTTTTCCAAGGCCTTGAATATGATTTACTATTTGATCAACCCATAAAATATAACTTGTTATACTTTCTTTCTCTTTCATTTTTAAACTCTCAAACTATCTTCTAAAAGTCTGGAACTTAACTTGTTGAACCTTTCCATCACCTTTGTAAATATTTTCAAGCTTTACCCAAGTCTCATGAGCAGATTTACATTGCATAACTTTAAAAAAATTTGATTCACTTAAATCACATAAAATAATATTTAAATATTTAGCATTATTTTTACTTGCCTTCTTTTCTATTGAAGTAGTCACAAGTGTCTTTGACTCTTTATATTCCTCCACAACTACTTACCAAATGTTGAATCCAAGAGACATCAAATAAGTCCTCATCCTTATGCTCCAAAAATCATAATTTGTTCCATCAAACAAAGGTGTCTTATTTGTATAAAAACTTTCATGTGATCCAGCCATCGTGCTTTCCCTGATCTTCCTTCAAATTATAAATCTTTTTTCAAAAGAACCTGCTCTGATACCAATTGTTAAGCATGAGATATATTGAGAAAGGGAGGTGAATCAATATATCATATATCTTATAAATTTTAACTTAATTAAATTTCACTTAATCATACATTCAAGATATGCAATAAACTGAAACAATAATATGCACCACACGAGAGAGAGAGAGAGAGAGAGAGAGAGAAAGAGAGAGAGAGACCAGACTTTTACATGAAAATCTAATATAAAAAAAATCATGAAGAATAATCTCAAGTATATGAATGACCACTAACTCAAATTACAAAATTCATAAGCACCAACTTGCAGGAGCACCAACCCCTCTTGTGTATAAAACACAACTATCTCTCAATGTTACTTTCTCAACAAATGATAGAACTCTACAATATTTTTTTCTATTCTCTCCTCTTTTATTATATAAAATAATTACAAACTATGCACTCTCTTGCATATTAAAAATGGCTTCTCAAACCTTTATTTATAGCTTTTCAAATGACCTTTGGCATTCACCTTTTGTGACTCTTCATTCCTCATGAAAAATGGCATCAAAATTCCATGACCCTTTGACTCCTTGCATTTGAAAAGTCACATAGTGGCCCTTCATGATCAAATACATCATTTCCCCTTTTGTCTTTATCTTGGTGACCTTTCGAATTCTTCAAAGTGTCCCTTCATAAGAAATTGTGCCCTTCCTCTTTTGTCTTCACTTGGTGACTCTTGAAATTCCTCAAGATGACTTTTCATGGGAAAATACATCCCATTTCTCTTTTGTCTTTACCTCGTGACTCTTTGACTTTTCCATGGACCCTCTTTTGATTTTTATGCAACCAAAAAAATATTCGTCAATATTAAATAAATATCAATACATTTTAGTTAAAATATTAATATTAAAAACACTTTTAGACAATAAATGTTATGGACTTTTTATCATCAATGTTAGACCTTTGACATCAATGACAATATTTTTAACAGATGTAATATTGTTATGTAAGTTGAGTATAATACCTTAACTAAAATTTAGACTTGGAATCTTGTCTACCTCCATCTAAAATTCATAGTGTTAGTTGTAGGTGGATTTATAAAATCAAATATAAATTTAATTTATAAAATTGATAAATTTAAAGAAATATTAGTTGCTCGTAGTTTTACTCAAAAACCATGGATGCACTATATTGAAATATGTTATTCTATAACTAAAATGAGTACCATTAGACTACTCATTGCTCTTGCAGTTTGAAAGGGTTGGATTATACACCAAATAGATGTCAAAAATACCTTCTTAAATGGTGATTTATAAGAATATATATATATATATATATATATATATATATATATATATATATATATATATATATATATATATATATGTATCAGCCTAAAGGTTTCACTCACCTTAATAAACAGATTTAAAACAAACTTTTTGAGCTTGGTATTCTAAAATCATTAGTTATTAAACAACTAAGTTTCTCTAACTATTATTCTGAGAATAATATCTTTGTAAAAGTTTAAAATAGTCATATTATATTAATTGTATTTTATGTTGATGATATTATTACTGAAGATCTAATTAATTTAATTCTTAAATATAAAGATAAACTAAATCAAATATTTGAAATAATTGATTTAGATATTTTTCATCATTTTTTAAGAATGGTTATATTTCAAGATAAAAATTTAATTATTGTATCATAATCTCAGTATTCACATAATTTTCTTATTAAGTTTCATATGTTTGACTATAGTTCTACATCTACTCTTATAGAATTTGGTGTTAAACTTGATCTAAAATATGTGTGATAAATCTAACCCTATTTTTTATAGACAGTTTATTTTTAGTTTGATTTGTCTCACCATTACTAAGCCAAATACTTCATTTGATATAGATGTTACTTCCAGATTCATGTAAAAACCATATTTGGATTATTAGAAATTAGTAAAACGTATACTTCATTATATCAAAGAAATAATAAATTTTGATTTATTCTATTCTTCAATTGATAATGTTAAATTATATGGCTATTGTGATGTTGATCATGTTGGTGATGTTATAAATCACAAATCTACTTTTGGATATATGTTTAAGTTTGTTGCAGATGCTATCACTTGGAATAGCAAAAACTAACTGTCTATTTTTTCTACTAAAATAGACTACATAAGTGTTATAAAAATTATTAAAGAAGCCATGTGGCTGCAAATGTTGTTAGGAGTACTTTATTTATATCTTTCTCACATTACCACATTTTTACGTGATAATTAAAGTTGTATACCTCTAGATAAAAATCTAGTGTAGCACCAAAGGACTGAACATATTAAAGTTCATGTACATTTTATCTGAGAAAAAATGCTTAATAGTGATATTTATATATAGTTTTGTCTTATAGATGAACAAGTGGTATATATCTTCATAAAAATACTTGATGTTGCCAAGTTTTATCAGTTTTGTGCAGTGATGGGCCTCTTAGAATTTTCATTAAGGGGAGTGTGCATGCCAATGTCACTTCGTAACGGCCATGTGTTTCCTTATTCTCTATATTTTTTCTCAATATAAAGCATTGTAATATATCACATTATGTGATTTTTTGGTAATCTTTATGTGGAAGTTTTACTTTGTACTCATACTTAAAAGTGCATATTGTAATGGAGGTTCTTATGTTATAAAAGGCTCTAATAATTTTTAGTTGATTGTCCATGAAAAACTATGAGATGTAGTCTCAAGATCATGTTAGCCTACCTTATTTTAAGTAGTTTATGGATTATAATTTTTTGTGTTTCAAAAGGTGATTCTAGCACGATGACGATTTTGAAATCTTTCAATTTTACATTCTTCATAAAATCATTATAGTTGATTCTTGGAATAAATTCATTTATTAAGGTGACTATCACATGTATCTCTACTTAGCATTAAGGAGTGTCAAAATATTTAATGTCTAAGTGGTGCCTTTTATGGACCCCTAACAGATGTTGCTTGATTAAATAATAATGTTTTATTATTTATTACCATGGGTTGAAAGCCTCATGTAAATAACTAATAAAATATTTATTTATTATCATTGTTTTAATTGTTCTCGAGGAGAGGTTGGACTTGTTGGTTATAATGGTCCACCTCCACACCTTAATATAAAAAGGGTTATACCCCTTTGTTAAATCACTCACAAAACTCGGAGTAATATTTTTAATATTGTGACATTGATATATTTATGTGACAAATACTATTGAGAGAGTTATGTGAATATTGGACAAAGAAGAAGTGAAAAGAGAAGGATTTATGTATTGGGTTCTAGTTTCTCTTATATGAATATCAATTGTGGGTTTTTTACTTCAATTGAAATTTTTCTCACCTATATCTATGTTCATTGATTTGTGTGCCTTTGTCATTAATTACACATTTATATATATCATGTACATTGCACATTTAACATATATATTACATGTTTTTACATGTTCATTCATTTGAAATGAAATTATAATGTATTCTTATTCTTCTAGTTGAATACCTCTTTGATGGGCATTGAACCGTGATACCTTTAAATTTGACATTCGATCTTGCCCATCGAGTAAATTTTTTTATAAGGGTTACCCATCAACATCAACATTACCTTTAAAAATATAAAACAAATCATATTTAAACACACAAGACTAAATACATATTTACTATAGTCCTTAAAAAATTTGACAGTCCACTCAAAATTTATCCTTTTATCTCATAGTCTTTTGAAAAGTTCCACCTTATTTTACATTTTAAAATGTTCATAAAGCCATCAAATTTAAGTAAAATTGATTGTATTTTACTATTAAAAAATGTTTATATATGTTATAACCCTTGATTAAGTGATGTTATGTTTAGGCGAACACTAAGTGGTGCACAAAATGGTGTGGGTTTGTGTAATGAAGATTGTTTTTTAATTTATATAGTGTGCTTAACTTGGCTTAAATAACTGGTATACGCAGAGTGTACATACATTTCGAACTATGTGAAACGAACCTACACATTAGAGATTTACATCCCTTTAGTGTTCACACTGATTTTTGAAATGTTTAAACTAGCTCAAATCTACGGTGTACAGAGTGGAATGGTGTAGATTCATGGATGTATATACAACAATGGGTATACTAGGTATTTTTTCCACTTTGTTGTTGGGTGTTTACCTTAATTATTTGTAGCCAACGTGATTTTATAGATTATTGTTGTTATATTTCCTACCCATAAATATATTTTTATTATGGTTATTCATTTATTATTGTCATTCAAATGATGTAAAAATGTTACAGTTCATAGTTAAAAATGGAAACATCAAAAACAAAATATATATTTTCAATAGTTATTTAAAATTTGAGGGTCTACCCAAAGTTTCTCCTTTTCTTTGTCTTAAGAAAACATTGATTCTGGAATAATAGAATTTGTTTCTATTTTTTGTTATAATCATATCGGCCTTGCAATTTTATTTTATTTTTTTTGGTTATGGGTACTTTGGAATGAGGTGCCATATTGAGGATTCAAGGCATAACTTGAACCTATGCTAGTTATGGGAATTCCATATAAATATTAACCACTATTCTCCGTTATTGAATTAGAACACTGGAATGTGAGCTTTATCCCAAGATCTTATAAAAACTCTAGAACTTGAGCCTAGTGCCTTAGAACTAATGAATGAATATTGAGTTGGATTTGAATTTAATCCCTTTCAGATGAGAACCTTAAACTAGCACCGTATACCAACTCTGTCATCTCGCTGATAAACTTTATAAAATATTAATGGAATTTTTTAGAAGGGTGAATCTTTGAATTGCCAAGAAATGGGATAAAAAATGAGCTATACTAGGGTTATAAGATAAATCCTTTTAGGTTTACAATATTTTTCCTATTGATTGGACTAGACAAGGACCCTAATTGATTGGCAATTTTTTGGACGAATACTCCTAGGGGGGATTTCTCCCCATCCCAAAAAAAAACCATCCTTCAGACAAATGGTGATTGGAGAAAACAGTTCAATTTCAAAGATAAAGATTAACATCCTAATGAAGACCGCTGACAAGAAGAAGATCCAAGATCCTGATAAAGGAAGTAGAAGAACATGCATGCAAGCAACTGCAGAAAAATCGATCGCCCTACTAGATCCGACAGAAATCAGAAGGAATATAATGATATTGCATGGACGAAGCCTAATCTATAAATTTCTAGGAGTGCAACTAACTCTTTAGAAATTGCATGCATGAACCAAAAGAAACTAGAAGACAAATGGATAATATGAACTAAAACCCTATGCAAAAAGGTACTTCATAGGAATCTTCGCCATAAATCAGACAGAGACAAAGCATTTAGAGGAGGATCATACTTCTTCAAAAATGTTGGTCTCTTCATGAAGCACTGACACACAACATTCAAGTCAACGGAGGAACCCCCAACCACAGCACTATCTAGATCTGAATATATGCACTACCATAATAATTTATGTTTAAGTATGTCTTTGAAATCATTTATAATACTATTGGTAACCCTGTTGATATTTCAAAACCATATCATGGTAAGGGCCTTTCCAGCTATGCTATAAACAATGTGGAATTAGACCTCACCCAACCCATCCCCAAGAACATCATATTCAAACAAGAGAAATGGAGTGGATGCAAGATCTAGATTATGAGAGTATTCCTTTTTGCTGCAGAAGCTGCCATGAATACAGGCCTCTCATCAGAGAATGTCCTACAATATAGAAAATTAATATCATGGAGAAAGCCCCTAGAACTACTAATAAAGACTCAGATGGATTTTTTAAGCCAAAAAGAAAGCATGCAATCAAAAACAAGAATAAAATGGTAAAGAAATGTGCCAAAAGCTAGAAAAATAGCCATCAATGAAAATCCACCTTAATGAAACAAAATCTATTCCATAAACTCAACCCCAAGAGAAACAAAATGATATGGAAGTGGAAGAAATCACAATAGATTATGAATTCAATGAGGACCTAGAAAATCTCCTCGAAGAACCAAATAAAAGAAACTCAGATCAACAAAAGGTTAATTGTACTCGAGACAAGTAGACAAAAGGAAAAGTCATAATAAAAGGTTTGAAACCCAAGGAAAATTGGACAAGTCAAGATGAGGAAGATGAGTCAGATTCAGAAACGGAAGAGGATAACATGGGAATTATGGAAACCTCGAATCTAAACTCCAAAGGAATCTTCGAAAAGAGAAGAAGATGGAAACCTAGTAACAAGAAAAAAAGGCATGATGAATCAATGAAAAACATTTGAGCAAGGGGACATTCAAATAGATACCCTCTTGGCGAGCACCAAGCAAAATAATCTTCCCTAATGTAGATAATATCCTGGAATATAAGGAGTCTCAATGCCCCTCCCCGACCCCTAAAAAAAAGAGGAGAGCATTGAAGCAATTGATTACTTAGTATAACCCAAATGTATTGATGCTACAAGAAACAAATCTGGAACATTTGTCAGAGCATATCAAAGGTCTTTCAAGAAGTCTTAGAAGAGAGATGGTGGAGAGTGATGCCATAGGTACTACTGAAGGAATGACATTCCTATGGGATCCTGAACCAATCCACCTTCAAATTATTTAGGTCCATAATCAATATCTCATGTGCAATGTAGTGTCTCTTAGGTTAAAGCCCATCTTTTTTCTGATTAATACTTATGGTTCACAAAATAAGGGAGCAAGAGAACAAGCCTCACAACAGATAGAGGCCAAAATAAAATCAAACATGAACTCATATCGGATCATCATAGGTGACCTTAATTCTAGAATGGATGCTTCCGAAAAGAATGGAGGAAATATGAGAGATAAATACAATTTGAGCTTCCACAACTTTGTGGAGAACACAAAATTATGGGATCTAAAAACCAAACAATGGTGGTCCACATGGAGTAACATAAGAATAGGTTAAGGATCTCATCTTGGAAAGGCTTGATAGATTTTTGACCTCTAAAAATTGGATCGAAGGCAACAACATCTTGGAAATCGAGGTTCTTAAATCATCAAAGTCTGATCACTAGTCAATAACCCTACATATCATGCAAGATGAGCAATGAATCAAAGCTCCTTTCAAGTTTGAAAAAATGTGGCTTGAGCACATTGAGTTTGAAGATTTTGTTACGTAGTAATGGAAAACCCCTAATAACAAATATGGGACTAAGATGTACATATTCTCTCAGACGCTTAGAGATCTCAAAAATGCCTTAAATAAATGAATCAATGCATAATTTGAAATATTTTTCAGGCCAAAAATGACTTGGTGAAGAGAAGAGGGGAGATCCAGGGGATGAGAATGGAAGGTAACAATTCCATAGATATACCGGATGAAGAAGATTATATTGCGCAAAAACTAAAAGAAAATTACAAAAAGAAAAGAAATTTACTAGAAGCAAAAATATAGGGTAAGATAGTTGATGGAGGGAGATTGGAATACCAAGTTCTTTCATCTTTCATGTAAAATTAGAAGACAAAGAAACCATATCCAAAAACTAGAATCTATGGAAGGCACTAGTTTGTAAAAACCCAAGGAAATTAAAGATCACATGGTGAGATGCTAGGAAGATAATCTTAAGTAGGATATCAAGAAGTATTTTGTAAACAAATTCCCCAATTGGTCAGTCAAACAGAAAATAAAAACTTGATGGAGGATATCTCACTTGAAAAAGTCAAGAATGCAATCTTCGAGATGGCAAGAGATCAATCACCTAGTCTGGATGGGTTCCCTGCTCTCTTCTTTCAACACTTTTGGGATCTCATCGGAGAAGAAATCAGGGAAGTGGCACAGGCATCCAAAGAATCTCAAGGGATGCTAAAAGCATTGTACTCTACTTTCCTATTTCTCATTCCTAAAAAATAAAAAATCAGTTTTCTGAAAGATTTTTGCTACATTTCTCTTTGTAATACCATCTACAAAATCATCTCCAAAATCATTGTTAACAAGCTTCATAAAATCCTTCCTAAGCTCATCTCAAGGAACAAGGAGGCTTTGTAAACGAAAGACAAATTTCAAATGGTATTGTCATCGTTCATGAAATCATTCATTCCCTATATGTTAGCAAGAGACAAGGTATGTTGATTAAGTTAGACATATCTAAGGCCTATGACAAAGTCAACTAGTCCTTTCAAGATGGAGTGCTCCAAAGATTTGAGTTCAATCAAGAATGGAGAAGATGGATTTAGATCTATTACTCTTCCAAGTTCTCAGTGATGATTAATGGATTCCCGAAAGGATACTTCTCTTCCTCTAGGGATCTCAGGGTAGGTGATCTTCTCTCCCCTTATCTTTTCATCCTCATGGCGAATGAACAAGGTGTTAGAATAAATTTACCATAGTAATATTCTTATGTAAAAGTGAGGTCGTTATCTATAAAACAACTCATGTAATTTTTATATTAGTTTGTTAGTTGTTAAACTAAGTCAAATAAATCTATTATGGACCTATTTCATAATATAGAAGATTACAAATTGTTAATAGGTTATTTATTTGTCCTATTTTGTAGGACTATTATGAGCATATGTAGGGTTATAAAAACATCTCTATAATTGATAATCTATAAGCTCAATAAATCATATTAGATTTATGCTTAGATTTGGTATCAGAGCAAAGCATTTGCAAAGCATTACTCTATTAAAATTTCTATTGTGCAAGTTAGATTGCACTTGCAGAGATTATGGTGTGTTTTGACAGCTTTGAAGCTAACAAATTTAAGCTAGTCGTACAAGGTTCTTCCATTGTATATTGTACACACTCTACAAACAAGGAATTGCAGCTACAGGATATTATTTGGTATTAGAGATGGATTCTATGAAATGAGATTTTTACTGGATGAGCCTTGTGTGAATCCATTATACCAACAATGTTTGAGGTCATGTCCTGTATTTCTACAAATAAGATAAACATTTTGTGAACAAAATTTGTTCCCATGTTGGTGTTGTTGATTGTTCTGCTTAGGGTTATGTTTCTCTTGGTGATGACTCATCATACATTGTTTAGAGTGGAGTTGATATTTCTTTATAGCTTGGTAATCGCACTACCAAGATGACAGATGTCCTGTAAGTTTCAGGACTCACTAAGGACTTGTATGTAAATCAATTTCTCAATCATAATCTCAAAGTTGAGTTTAATTACAACCATGGTGTGAAGTTTTGCCTTATCAAGAACAAGTCTCGAGGCTCTATAACTATTGCACAAGCTTCGAATATAGGTAGGATGTTTCAGCTTGATCTTGTACACAATGACCATCAGACACTTGTGAAAGGTACAGAGAAATCTCAGTTATGGCACATAAGATATGGTCATTTGAGTTATGGGTATTTGTTTGCATTAAGCAAACGCAACAATGTTAGAGGTCTTCCCACACTCAAACAGTCTTCCGATAGATGTTCTAGTTGCTTAGCTAGTAAACAACGAAGATCTCCTTTTGATAAAAGTGAATATCGGTATTCTTATCCACTAGATCTAGTGCATACCGATCTGTGCAGACCTATGACTTCTAGCCTAAAAGGATATAAGTATTTCCAACTCTTTGTTGATGATCATTGCTACAAGATGTGGGTTTCCTTGTTGAAGACTAAGGCTCAGGGATTCCAAGCTTTCAAAGATTTCAAGGCCTATATTGAAAATGAAACTAGTTGTAAACTCAAGGTCCTCTGCTTAGATCATGGGGGGAATACACCAATAAAAATTTCATTGCATACCTTGCAGAGTATGGAATATCTCATCAATACACTACACCTTATACACCATAGCGGAATGGTGTTGCAAAAAGGCGTAACCATGTCATTGTAGAGATGTTTTGAAGCATGGTTGAAGATGCACAATTGCCTCGTTCATATTGGGTAGAAGTGTGTCTCATAGTTGTATATCTATTAAACAGGGCACCCACCAAATCTCTTGATGGAATTACACAACATAAAGCATGGACTAGGACAAAGCCAAAGGTCTCTCATCTTCGAGTTTTTGGTTGTAAGGCATACATGCATGTCCCAAAGAAGAAAAGGAAAAAATTGGATAAGAAGAATAGATTTTTGTGGGATACAGTAATGAGTCGAAAGCATATCAGCTCATTGATCCAAAGACTATGAAGATACTTATCATCAAGGATGTAGTATTTGATGAGAAAGGTGAAATCAATTCATCTTCCACACATACATCTGATACAAGCATCAAACATGTAAACTTTTCAAAATTAAATAGTGGTGATGGACAATCAAAAGCTCCAGCACCACCAACTCTACTCAAAGTATGCCTAAATGGTATACGAGTACAATTCGAGATACAAAACTAGATGGACCTTCAAACACTTCATCTACAAGACCAAGAACTCATAGTATGGCTTGTACAGAGCTAAATTTGGCCTTAATGAGCATTATTGCAGAAACATTGAGCCCTCTACAATTTTTGAATCCCTAGAGTCCAAAACTTGGGGAAATGCCATTGATGCAGAATATCATTCTCTCATGAAGAATGACACATAGCAGCTTGTTAATCTTCCACCAAGAAAGAAACCTATCAAATGCAAATGGATCTTTAAAACAAAATACAAAGCAAATAACAGTATAGACAACTACAAGGCAAGACTCAGAGCAAATGGTTATGCACAGAAAGAAGGTATAGACTATGAGGAGACTTTTGCTCCTATAGCGAAAATAAAAAAAATCAAAATAATCTTTTCAATGGCTACATAGTTTGGATGGAACGTTCATCAAAGGGATGTTTAAAGTGCCTTCTTAAATGGAGATCTAGAGGAAGAGGTCTACATGACTCAACCAAAAGGTTATGCCACACTAAATCAAAAGCAGAAAGTGTGTGAACTCATAAAATCTTTGTATGGTCTCAAACAGGTTCGTAGAGCTTGGTATATAAAAATTGATGAGCATCTCGTAAAGCATGGATTTCAAAGGAATCTATATGATCTCAATCTTTACCTCAAAAAACAAGGGGAAAGATTGTTATTATTGTTTATGTCAATGATCCAGTCATCACTGATAGCTCAATGAAAATGATTGATACAACAAAGAAAGATCTCAATCGATCATTTGACATGACAGATCTTGGACTACTGCACTATTGTCTTGGATTGGAAGTATGAAAAAAAGAGCACCAAATATTCGTGTCTCAGATGAAGTATACCAAGATATTGCTCGAGAGGTTTTGGATGATGGATTGCAAACCAATGGCTACACCTATGAAGATAAGGCTTCGGCTATCTCGCTTAGATCTATCACCACTAGCAGATGCCACTCTTTATCGTCAGTTGATTGGGGGTCTCATCTACCTCACATACACTAGGTCAGATATCAGTTATGTTGTCAGCGATCTTTCTCAGTTCATGCAGGGGCCAAAGGTAAGCCACTAGAAAGCAGCGAAGTGGGTATTACGATATATTCGAAGAACAATGGATTATGGCCTAACATACAAGAAGAATGATAATTTCTTGATAGGATACATGAACGCATATCATGCAGGTTCAATTGATGACAGAAAATCCACTTCTAGGTTTGTATTCTTTTTTGGATCTACTCTGATCTCATGGGGGAGCAAGAAGAGGAACTTTGGGAGTTGTCTACGAGGCGATATGACTACGTTGCACACTAACATGATTGGGAGTTCCACAAACTCAGCCAACAATTTTGAACTGCAATAATTAAGGTGTTCTTAAACTTGTTCGCAGTCCAGTTTTTCATGAACACACTAAGCACATTGAAGTTCAAGTCCATTTTATACGTGAATATATTCAACAACATAATATACAGCTCTAGTATTGTCCCACTGAAGATAAGTGTGCAAATGTCTTCATAAAGTCACTTATACGTGATAAGTTCAAGGCATTCATAAGTTCTCTCTCTTGTACTCTCCAAGCTATGATAAATTAAGGGATGGGATGTTAGAATAAATTTACCATAGTAATATGCTTATGTAAAAGTGAGGTTGTTATCTATAAAACAACTCACGTATTTTTTAAATTAGTTTGTTAGTTTTTAAACTGAGTTAAATAAATCTATTATGAACCTATTTCACAATATAGAAGATTACAAATTGTTAATAGGTTGTTTGCTTATCCTATTTTGTAGGACTATTATGAACATATGTAGGGTTATAAGAACATCTCTGTAATTGATAATATGTAAGCTCAATAAATTATATTAGATTTATGCTCTAACTAGGAAGACACATAAAGTCTCTAAAACAATAAAACATGATTAAAGGAATACAAGCTACCATTAAAAAACAACCCACACTCATCTACAATTTGTGGATGATACCATGCTTTTTGCCCTCACAATTTATCAGGCGGTTAGGGAAATAAGGAATTGTTGTGTACCTACAAAAAAGCCTTGGGACAATCAATAAACATGGTAAATCCAATATCTTCATCAATGTTACACCTAATTTTCAGAGTTTCCTTAGTAGGATTCTAAGTTTCGAAAAGGCATCTCTCCCAAACAATTCCTTGGGTTTCTCCCTCTTTAAAGGCAATGGTAAAAAGAGTATCTAAAACAAAATTATTGATAAGATGTGGAGAAAGCTAAGTAGCTTGAAAGGCAAACATTTGACATATGCAAGATGAATTATACTTATAAAGACAGTGTTGCAAGCCACCGCCATATATTGGTTTTCTCTTGAAGGCTCCTTCAAGAACCATCTTTGACATAAATAAAATCGTTCAAAACTTTCTCTAGCAAGGATCAGAGGACAAAGCTAAATTACCTCTCCTCACACGAGACAAAATCTGCAAACCAATCACACAAGGAGTAGGAATTAGGAACCTCAAAAAGGTTAGCATGGCTCTTGTCACTAAACTAATATGGAGAATTGGATCTAATCCCTTCAAAAAATGGAGCGAATTTTTAAGAAATAAATACATCGATGAGAGGAACCCAAAAAGAATCTTCACAACGAAGGAGTTTCCTTTTGGATCTGTTATATGGAATAGCATAAGGGAAGCTAGAAAAATACTCATGAAAGGCTTATTCTGACAAGTTCAAAACGGAGAAACAACAGGGTTCTGGGAAGATAGATGGATCATCCAAACACCTCTGAGATTGGAACCTAATTTTGACAGCATTAGAGAGGAAAGCATAAGAAAATGGGGCATAAAGTGAAAGATTATTGAATTGAAAATATTGACCAAGGTCATAGTACCTTGGCACTTGAAAACTTTCAAAAACGTTGATGGTACATAGGATGAATTCTAAAAGATATTAAATGGTATCCTTTGAGGTTTTCGGGTTCCCTGGAGTTCGGAAAAAGATTCTTTGAATTGGAACACTAGCGGCACAGGGGCTTATACAATAAAAGAAGGATATGAAGCTCAAATGGGAACTACTACCACTGTCTTTGAAAGATCTTTATGGAGCTCAAAAACATGGCCGAAATCTAAAGCTTTCCTTCACTTGGTCACGCACGAAAAGATTTTAACAAGAGAAAACTTAAAGAAGAAAGACTTCCAAGGACCCTCGAGATGTGTCATGTGTTATAAAAATGAAGAGAACATGGAGCACCTTCTTCTCCATTGTAACTATGCCTCAAGGCTATGGAATAAATTTCTAAACAAGTTCAACCTAAGTTAGACAATAAATTACACTCTCCACGATCATCGCAGAGCATTGCAATGTAACAAGAGACTAAACAACTTAAAGGATATATGGGAAATGGGACCAAGTCTTCTAACTTGGAAAGTCTGGATCGAAAGGAACTCTAGAATATTTGAAGACAACAACATACCAAACTCCAAGAGCAAGTTTGGAAAGAAATAGAAGTCGATATTAATCATATTGTCTTCTCTTCTAAGTAGAGGGGAAAAAAGGAGGCTAATCCAAAGGAAATAAAAATACCAAAAGTGGGGATCGATCAAAAACCACTTTGAAGTTGTGAAGCCAAGTAATACACAGAAGAAAGAGATGATAAGATAAAACATTAAATGATCCTTCAAAACAACGCTGACACAAAATTAACTTTGATGAGGCATCAAAAAATAATCCCAAAGAATCAAGACCAGGGGCAGTAATAAAGGATAATAAGAGTCAAGTGATAGCTTATAACTTGACCTATACTAGAACTAACACAAACATGGCAGACGCTAAGGGTCTCATTTTAGGGATGAAGCTAGGGTTGGAAAGCAAAATCAAGAACATCATCATTGAGGGGGTGTTCACTCATGGTTATCAAAGCCATGGAAAACCATAAAAACTTGAACTGTTGAATTAAATAGATAATCAAAGAAGGCAGAGGGCTTTTAAATTTATTTGAGGGAGTGAAACTTAATCATATCTTGAGAGAAGGCAATCAAGCGACAAATTGGTAGACTAACTATGGTCTTTAGTCCCACTCAAAGAACAAAAGGAAAAATGATAAATATCATTTTGAACCAGGGTATGGAGGAATTAAAGAATATTATTAAAAAATGATAGTCAATTTCTTAATCGAATGCCCCTAGACTTGGTCCTTTTTGGCAATTATCAACCAATAGCATGTGCATACATCATGAATGCTAACTCGTTTAGAAAACATGGTTAGTAGGTAGAACTACATGCAAAATGCATGGACATGCTTAAAAGAAAAGCAAAAATATGCTTATTATTTTTAGAAAGCATGCATAGGTTACCTTTTCAAGGTGTGAGATTAGAAAGTTAGCTTGTTATGAAAGCTAACTTCTTGTATTAGAAAGTTGTTAGTCGAAGAATTCTTAACATCAATAAAAATTTTAAATTATCACAAAATAAAATAAAATAAAGGTGCTTTGAAATCCCATTAACCTACTTTGATAAGTTGTGCACTTCAGCATAATTTCTTTCCTTCTTTCTTAATATGTTGCAATTATTATTTCATTCATAATTGGCATAAGAGAGATACGATGGGATTTGTCTCCCTCTTCGGAGCTCCCATCAACTCTTCCTCCAAATGTTCTATTGAGTCCCTAGATTTTTCCTTCATTCCTTTCATATAATAATGATATGTTATTATTATTATAGCAGTTGAAAGCAGATTCTCTACAACCCATCTCTATTTTGGCATTAATCACAAACTTCACTTGATCAAATATTTAATCATTTATCCAAATGTGTGATAGTTTAGGAGGCAATGAACATGTTAGAAGTATAGGCAGATATTTGTGAACATTTTGTTGTTGCATAGGAGAAACAAAAACAAGATGTTTATATTTAACTAGCTTCATGTTAGACATGGATCCTACATTATCAAAGGGTCCAATAATTTTATCCTTCGTATAAAAAAGGTATCAGGGGGATTGATCTAAGCATTAATGAAATGATTAAAAGCTAAGTTGAGGTACTCCTTGTAGGAGGCCGCCTCGACCTACCACTCTATGTTCTTTTAGGGATACATGCTTGGGTCTCGTTGACATGCAAAGTTCCCATTATGGAATGGTGCAAATGCAAACAATTTGTAAGTATTGCAATATCCTGGACAAGATAGCCCTTCCCATCATGATAAGGAATAGAAGAAGACCTTAAATTATACTTGATCAGATTTATAAAGGCACTAAAATATGAGGCACGTCTTCTTCTAATGGAGTCCTTTTTATGATACTCTGGCCAACATATACTCCAAAATAACAATAATGAGCTTCAGTTGACTTGCCAATAGCAACCAGCATATTATTAGGCCTGTTAAAACATGATAGGTCAACATGCAGATATCTATATATATATATAAAGGTCTCAACAACATACCTCTATATATATATAAATATATAGAGGTACAGGTAAAGGTAGTTTTTAAGGGTCACTACTAAACGAGATACCAATTTTGTGTTTTTCTAATTACCTTATCTATTGTCCAATAAGGTGTACAACCCTACCCCTCTTCAAATTTGAACTTGTGCCCCCTCTATGGAGTGTATTTTAAATGGAAATCCTAAAGATTATATCACAAATTGTGAACAGCTCCAGGCACAAGGAGATTCATGCTTCAAATCGAATTTTGGTAAATGGCCATCAGCATTATATGATAATAGCTTTAGGCCTCCTTGCATTTCAGTTAAGTGGGAGGGTTACCAACATCTACAGAGGGTTAGTTTCAATAAAATGATGAACAGAGGTGCAGAATGCTTGCTGCCAAAATAGTTTTCTATAATAATAGGAAACATTTGTGTCAGTAGTACAGATATGAATTTTAACAATAAGAACCACTCGAATTCAATCCTACACAATCCTACATACTTTGAGGACTCTTTTTCAAAAGGATGTCATCAGACTCGGTCACCACCATTAATAATGTCGTTTAGATTTCTCAACATGCCATACTTGATTACCCAGGTCTACAGTCAATTACCTTTCATAATATTAATGTATGTTTGAAGACTAGAAAGAAAAATGCATACCATACAACACTATGGCCTTCTATATTGAAGCCAAACCAAGGAATACACAAGAACTGATTTTAAAAAGCAAGTTCAATAAACAATGGAAGACTCGTTACTGTGCTTGCTGAATTTTATTGCAAATATCTGTTTTGAGCTATTGATGTCACAAGACTTTGAACTTTCAGTATTCAGTAAAAAATTCAGGGTCTTAATAAAATGGGTTATAGATATTGAGAACACGACCATAAATTTATTTGAATGTGTGTAGCACCTCCTAAAATATGGTCTTCAACTTTAATAAGATGCTCTGTGGTGCTAGCAAATGCCATAGTAATATGGCTCAAAATTGATAACATTCAGTTATTCTCAACATCTATAAAGTTCCTCATATGTAAAGAAAATTCCTCAAGGATAATATCCTGTCAATGTACCTCCTCTACCAATAATTTCTCCCACACAAAACCATGCATAGCATTCTAAACCAAACAAGGCTGCCAATCCCACTTCTTCTATCTTCAGATCTTGTCTGTTCATTGCTTTTTTCTTTACAGCATCGATTTCCTTCCAAAATGATTCATAACGATGAGGCAAACTGTAGAAGTCACAAAGAGGAACAAATTAGGAAAAAAAGGGGCCACTTAGCATTGGAGATGCAGAAACTCTAGATCATCTAAAATATAATTAAATAAGTAAAGCCCAAGATTTAGATAAATTATCAATTCCACAAACATAAAGACTGACATAAAAGAATATTAATAGATAACACCTTCAGAACAACACGGAAACATTAGATAACAAACTAACATCTTTTATATTTATAAGTGCTTGTATGTATGAACGTATGTGTGTTTTGTACATGCAAATAATCAACTATGGTTTCATAGACACCAGAGAGTATAGATCGATTTCGCAGAAGAAGAAAAATCCTTGTTTTTAGATGAAATATTACAAAATATGTTTACAGTTTACACCCCCAGCACCAAGAGATAACATACTGCCAACATACGCAAAGTGTTTTAAACATTTTTTTTTCTCACATGCCTTAAATTTTAATGGAACTAATTCTTTGAGATTTCCAGAGGTAAACATATCTGAGTAGCATATCTGGATGCAGCTGTGCTGTATCCTTTTTACTTCTGACATTTCAAGTCTTAGTTTAACTTTCTATCTTTACTTATTTTATGTTATACTTAAATTTCTGTCATTTATTTTAAGATTCATTATTATTAATCTTTATCAATAAATAATTTATAATAATTATAAAAAAAAAATTAAGGCTATGTATAATAGTTTTCCAAGTGTTGCTAATATTCCATCCATTATCTAAGATCTCTATTAATGTTATTATCATGTTGCATTATTTCAATAGCTTCCCTTAATGTCGTTTTACATGGTGATCTTCTTTGGCTAATACTTTTAACTTGTAAATGTGGATGCCATGTTTTGATGAGTGAATGTTCAGCCAAAGCTGATATTTCTACCCTATCATGTTCCTTAATCATAGTTTGAATTGAACTTCCTATTTACCCAACGTATGGTCTACCACACACATATCCTATCATGTACGCCTCACTACTTTGCTTAGGGTCTAGCTTGTCCTTTGTGGATCTCAACTTGTTCTTTAGCATATTGATAGGCAAGAAAGTTGTTTCAATGCCTTTCCTTTTAAAGACCTTAGATATCCTATCAATTGTATTTTTAATGTAAGGTAAAAAGACTTTTCATTTTTCTTCGAATAGCTCACTCTTATTACCAGTTCTTTGTTGGAGTTACCTTTTTTAGCATTTTGGAAAGCCTGATTAATTTGCTTGTGTAGCCATTTTTTTAAAGCATGAAAGTGAGGTACTCCCTCTCTTGTTCAAAATGTTCATCATCTAATATTCTCAAGGCCCTGGTAGCCAGTGTCTTCAGTACACCGGATTTTTTAGCTTGATTATGGGAGTTTGCTTGTAAATAAAGATCCGTGTGTGTTTTCCATATGTACACTTGGTGTGTGAAAGTCCCATCTTCCTTCATTCCTTAAAGAACAGTAAGAAATGGCATTAGAACCATCCACCTCCAATTACAGCATCAATTGACAGTGTTATGAAAGACTATTGAGGTGTTTAAGCAAATCTTCAATCTTGTCCTTTCCAAGATCCTAGTACACATTACGCATATATATACTATTTTGTTTGAAAACAGAAACGTTTCCAAAATGCAAATACGTGGATTTTCAAAAACCCTTGATTTGGAAACATCCATACAATATATAAACAATGCATAACACTCTTTTTTAGTCTATAAAAGATAAAACACTTGAAAATATATAGTATTCATTCATTCATTACTTCAAAGACAATGTACATTCAAATCTAGAATAAATCTACATTACCGGATACGGCCCCCCCAGGCCCTGGGAGCGCAGGGACCGCTCCTGGATATGGGAGCGCAGGGGGGGGAGCGCTGAGCACAACAGCAAAGGCAGGAAAAACCTTATTTGCATTGCTGTTACAAACTCCTTAAAGCCAAGAAAACCCTGTCGTTTCAAATCTGCCACAGCCCACCCCTATTTAAGCTCCTTTCTGGAGAGAAGGGAGAGGGAAAATATCTTCACAGCATCATCCCCTGTGATCCGCTCATCTCCATCCGCATCGACGAATTGGAACTATTGTCAGTAGAGATTTTCGTGCTGCTTTGCATAATTGTTATCTCTGCTAGCTAGAACGTCCATGCTTGCTTTGATCTCGGTCGAAAAGAAAATCGTCAAAATGCGCAGAAAAAACCCCAGTTGATTCCCTCTTATTTGTTATTTTTTAATATATGTTTTTTTTTTTTTTTTTTTTAATTTCGTTTAATTTATTATTATATATTTTTTATTTCTATGTTTTTAAATTTACTTTTTAATGTTTTATAATTATAAATTAAATATATTCTATTTTGTTTTTTTGTTTATAATTTTTTTTACGACTTTTTAATTTTTTTATGTATTTTTATTTTTTTATTTTATTTTATATAAATATATTTTATTTGTTTTTTAAGGTTCAAATTTAATGGCGATTTTTTTTCTTAAATTGATTTAACAAAAGGTTATCTCATTGTAATCTTCACCAAACTGCAGAGAGTGGATTTTCTTTTGTTTTTATTTTTGTCCATACTGGTAAGTAGTAACATTTGCATTATGTACCTGTAATAATAAATAAGACTAATCTAAGTTCGACAATTGAATATTATGATATTTGGCATTGAATTATTAGTATGTTTTGAGGTTATTTAACTTATTATGTTTCTGCTATGCATATTATGTGGTTAATTTTGTTTATATGTTTATATTTTTTTATTTTTTATATATATTTTTGTATGGCCATATCCAGCCATATCCAAACCCCCCAAAAAAAAAATCGCTGTATACCCATATCTGATTCTCGTACCCGTATCCGTATCGGCAAACTTAGGAATAAATCATCTAGATTGTCCTTAAAATCATGAATGTCCCTCCCACTATTTTAAAACTTTATCATTTACTGACTATAAATCATCTAGTTTGCAGGGGCTCCCCGGTGCATTGAATCTTCTTGAGTGCACGCCTTAAAGGGTGGGATCAGCTTGTGGCACTTTGCAATACCTACATCCCTTCATGCAGCCTTCATGCCTCCTATGATGTCTCCTTGAAATCTTGGAACCTGAAATATGGCTAAATCTGAAATCCTGAAGCCCTGAAATCTGACCAAGTCTGAAATATGATAGGATCCTCCAAAACCTAGAATTTGCATTATAGCTCCTAGAGGTCCGAAACCACTCTCAAACATCCTTAAAGTATATATATAAAATATAACTTAAAATATGAGAAAATTATTTATTTTATATATATACTGTCTGGTTCAGGCTCCTCTGGTCCTCAACGATATGTATACTATGGTTTTAGAGTTTGTTTTTTTATCATTTTATATTCTTTTTTTTTTAACTTTTTTGTTGACCGACTGTTTTTTCCAATGGAATCCCTTGGAAACACCAGGAAAAGGCTAGAAACACCCAGGCATTTCACGGAAATGCCCCAGATGTTTCCAGGCCATTTCCGGACCAGAAACTGGGGAGGGGTTGTCTCACTGCATATAATAAGTTGTGTTGCAGTGAGATAGCCCCTCCCCAGTTTCCGGTCCGGAAATGGCCTGGAAACATCCTGGGCATTTCTGTGAAATGCCTGGGTGTTTCTAGCCGTTTCCCAATGTTTCTATATCTATCTATATATATGTATATATACAACTGTTTTTTTCTGCTGGAATCCCTTGGAAACACCAGGACCCCAGTTTCCGGTCCAAAAATGGCCTGGAAACATCCGGGACATTTCCGCAAAATCCCTGGGTGTTTTTGGCTGTTTCCCGATGTTTCTATATCTCTGTGTGTGTGTGTATGTGTGTATCTACAACTGTTTTTTTTAGCCGGAATCCCTTGGAAACACCAGGAAACGGCCAAAAACCCCTGGGCATTTCACGGAAATGTCCCGGACGTTTCCAAGCCGTTTCTGGACCAGAAACTGGGGAGGGGCCGTTTCCAGACTGGAAACTGGGGAGGAACCATTTCCCTGCAACACAGCTTATATATATATATAATTTCTTTCTTAGGCATTAGCTTCCTCTTAATGCCATCCCCCATTGATGAGTTGTTCATTGCTTTGCTCATAGTTTTTATTATTAATAGAACAACAGCTTATATATATATATAATTTCTTTCTTAAGCATTAGCTTCCTCTTAATGCCATCCCCCATTGATGAGTCGTTCATTGCTTTGCTCATAGTTTTTATTATTAATGGAACAACAATCAACTTGACATGCAATTCATATAATATAAAAATTAGGCAACAGATCAGAAGCAGCAACAACCATACAAAGATTACTTGTAATCTTTAAAGAATGATTCACGTTCAATCTAGTATACACTCCTTGAAGTGAAGTTGCTATTGTAAGCTCTAGATCAATTCAAACTTATTAAATTTGAAGTTATACAGAGTAGCTTTAATTCAGTGAGATAGAGATTGTTATTGCCAGTTTTCTTGGGTTTTACATGACTATTGAATAGATTTCCAAAATACCATTAAAAGTCTTTCTTTCCAGTTCACATAAAACCGCAGTGCTAACCTTTTTTAACATTCCAGCCAAATATTTCAAGGTGTGCTAGATAAGTTTTATAAATTTTCTCTCCCTATCTCCCCTCCAATACCTGGGTGTATGACATGTATGAACACAAATGGATAAAATGAGGTTTAGTAAATTTCAACATTAATGATAATTTTGAGTCCAGTTTCCCAGTTGCAGCTCTAGAATTCAAATATCACTCAAACATTGTCCAGATGCATGTATGACACTGAGCATAACATAAAAGATCATCATCACAATACACTAGATAGATAAATCTAGGGACATGAAATTTGTGAATAGAGAGACATCCACAATACATGCAAACACGGTACAGATCTAGGTCCTATTACAGGCCTAAAATTGAGTTATGTTACTGTTAGATTTTCATTGATTGCGGAACACAATTCTGCATGCTTATGCATGTATAATTATGAAATATGAACTATAAATATGCGAAGGAAAAACCTCATTTAATGTACAATAAATCCCAATCTCTATCTCCATTGAACAGCAAGGATAGAGGACAGAGCAGGGTTCATGAGGGATTGTGGGGCCCTAATGAGCAAGGTTCGTGAGGGATTGTGGGGCCCTAATGTCAGCACAGTTGATTGTGGCATCAGCAAGTAAGCAATGACCAAACAGTTGATTGTGCCACTCAACGGATGTATGACCAAATCAGCTGTCATTTGATTGAAATCTGTTATTTGACGAAAATCATCTGTCATTTGATTGAAATCTGTTATTTGACCAAAATCTTCAGCTGTTTCCCCAGAAGGCCTGCTGTTTACAACTGGCCTTATGTAAGGTACAGAAGTTTAACTATTTCAAGAGGTAAGTTGACCATTGACCTGCTGAATGCTGCACTTGTTTAACTAAGCATTTAATTCCTTTAAGCTGATGTAACAACTTTGAACAAGTAATAGCTAGAAATTACTTTTGAATGTTAATATTGAATGCTGTATTTATATTATACTGAGCTCGATGCTGTTGACTATGATAAACTATTAATATATGCTGACCTATAGTTGTTTGTCATATATGTAATATGAGGGTTACTCCTCGCAAATGCAGCTGGTTTTTTTTTTGTGGAATCAGAATTCCCAGTCAAGGTAACTTGTAGGAAGAATAATTAGATTAATCCCACTCAAGGTCGCCCGGAGAAAGAATGATTAATTGATCCCAGTCAAGGTAACTCGTAGAAAGAATGATTGGATTAATCCCAGTTGAGGTCACCCAGAGAAAGAATGATCTAACTGATCCCAGTCAAGGTAGCTAATGGGGCAATGATTTGAATACTGAAGCTCCTGAAGGGCTTCCTATTATTGGATTGGTCCTATGGAGGATTGCCAGCCATCTATAGAACAATGTGCAATTCGCTTAGATACATTTCTGTGCTATCATATGTATGAGCTTTCATTAGTGCTGAAGTTTTGTGCTAGACGAAGAAGACATCAAGTGACACTCGTCCTTTGGCATGGTTCGATAATGATTTTCATCAGTCTTAGACCTGTTGGGTTTAATTACAAATGCTGTGTGGTATTTGTGCAGCAGTCGCATAGGCGATGCCATCTTGCATTTGCCATTGTGTGCAGGTATCAAGGTGGACAATCCATAACACAAAATTATTGTAACAAACACTTAAGAAGCAATCAACAGGAAAAGTGGCCAAGATTGAGAGCCATGGCTTTAGCATATAATGGTTTCTGAGTTAAACAAGCACAAGATGGGGTGGCATGGGGTCAGGTAATCAACAATGCCACTGGTCTACAGAGTTTGCTTGCAGGATTGATTGATGGTCTCCACTCTTCTTCACCGTGAGTGTTGGAGCAAGACACATTGTTATTTTCAGTAACTTCCACCAATTAGAAACTGGCCAACATCTGGCAGGGGTGAGAGTACATGGTCCTTAAGGATTTTAGTATCGATTTATTTATGGTGGCCCACGGATATCAATGTAATTACTTGGCAATATTACACAGTACAAGTTAATTCCAATAAAGAGAGCTTCCTTATTGAGTCCGTCATAAGTGTTTAAGGACTTCAAAAATATGTTATCGGCATGCAATAATGCATTTACACCAAGAATCAGAAAAGTACTGAAGACAGGTTGGACGAAATTCTATCACAACAGATAGTCACATTAGTATCATTCGTGACGTTATCAACATGAAGGCAATTTAGGACAGCTATATGGGAAAGAATATTTCAAAAAGTTCATAAATTCAAAAATAACTCAGCCATTTCAGTTCTTGTGCCAAAGCTGTGGATTGTTATCCATAAGTAACTTTGTGAAGATACAAGAAGGATGTTCATACCCATAGATTAAGTTGCAAGAAACAAAAGTCAGTGCAATTATAGCATAAGAAGCACAAAAATGAAGACAGATAATCTGACATAATAATTACATTTCAATCCTCCTCCAAGGACAGAGAATTGCAGATATAAGCCAATAAGTTTTGCATGTGCTGAGAAGTATATGAAGAAGTGAAGATCATGAGCTCAACCATGCATTAAAAATACCCAGGCTCAGAAGAAGTTTTGTACACATCAGAACAAATGGATGACTTTTTAGAAGCTCTAGGAGGATCCAAGTAAAGTGTCAAGTAAACAGGTGACTATCAGTAGGACCATAAACTTCTCATTTGGAAGCATTGACAAAGCCGAGCTCAAACTTCTAGTTGAAACCACATTATAAATGGCAAGCCTGAAAGGATGAACTCTGAGGTCATGTGAAGTTTCATCATCCATGGAAATTAAATGCAAAAGAAAGAAAAAAAGTTTACCAGAACTCCAAGTGAATAAACTAATATATTGAAGAGGTGGGCCAAGTAATAGCCACAAGTTCCCCCATTCATGGGTCAAGAGATCAAGGTACTGATCATTCGATAATAATATGGAAAGCTCTTCTAGAAGGATGGGCAAAACTAAATTTTGATGGTGCCTCAAGAGGCAATCCAGGTATTGTAGGGCTGTTTCCAGATCTCAAAAGGGAGAACTAACAGTAGATTCTTCTTTTTTATCTCATGCCACAAATGAAGCATAAATTCACGCATTGGTTGAAGGTCTTCATCTTACTAAGGCTGATGAAATAACCCAGCTTGTAGTTGAAGAGGATTCACAGCAGGTCATTAATGCGTTGACCAAAGGCAATTACTCCCAATTGGAAACTCGACTACCTCTTGTGTCTGGCTATGGAGCTCCTGCACTCCTTCCTCACGTTAACTTCTCTCATTGCTTTCGAGAAGCCAATACACCGGCAGACCTTTTAGCCCATGCTGGTGCAAATCCTGGTATTCTTTCAAAAAAGTTGAAAGTTGATTGTCTACTGATTGGATAGGGCTTGAGGACTTGTTGTCGCGTGACTCAAAACTGGAACACCTTGTCTCATGACTTCACATCGCATCTCCCTATCATTGAAGATAGTTTTGGGCACTTTTACTTTTAACATCATTATTCCTTCTCTTTCTGTGTGCCGCCACAACTCTTAAGTTAATGTGATGGATTTAAATATTGGAGTGGCAAACCCTCCATTATTTAGCCACCCACGTGTGTTTTATGTCCCCTCACTCACTTCGATGGCATCAAGATATACCCGCCTTGTGAGCTGCCCTCTCGCTCTTTCCATGTTTTAAATTCACTTTCTCATTTTGTTCATCCCCTGCTTTTCCTCTGTGTCCTAACCCATTTATCTTCTCTCTGCAATACTCACCCGAGCCCTTTGCAGTCTCTCACGGGTTCCGGTGCAAGACCTTCCAACAAGGATGAGGCGTTTTTAGGGTGTGGTCACAAAAGTGCACCTGCATTTATGCTTTGACATCGATGGTATGGCTGAGGATTTCGTATGGCACATTTTAGGATGGAATGAGACAGTTAACATTCCTGGTGAGTCGAACAGTGGCTTCAATTCAAAATGACTCTCTCTGCGCTTGTGGCATTCTCCCCTGCATTTTACATGTTCCAATTTTTAATCAAAACAGTCTTTCCTCCAGTGGCCTTTCCTACAATAGCAGAGTTGAAAGCTACTTGGAGCATTTTCCAGCCAAAGTTTGTCTTATCAGAACTAGATGAAGAAATTAGCGTTTGAAGCCCGATGCCCTCACCAAATAGCTTCCAGGCTGGCGGCCACCTTCAGCAAAGAAGGCAAGGAAATTGCTCGCAATGTTTCTGATAATTTGGACAGCATGGATAGAATTCTTGAAAAACATGTGAAAGTCTGTGAGACACAGTACCAGAACCTTCTTAAATCCTTCACAAGCAAGCATAGATGAGGAAGAAAAGTAAAAGTTGTTGTTGAAGTCCACCTGACTTCTCTGCTGACCCCAATTGGAACTGTTGACAAAAGGCCGAAGTCTTGGCCTGGTAAGCAAAAAAGGCATTCAGGAGGCACGTCTGCTAATGAATGGATCTGAGAGAAAAAAGGGTGACCCAGACATCAGGGATATTTTGGCTAGTCCGCTCAAAAGTCTCTCCCAGCTGGCTAAAATGGACATGTGGGTATTTTTCGCTTCAGATATTAGTTTTAATCTTGCAGTGTGGTAACTGGCCGGAGTTTATATGTTATCACAATAAATTCATGGAGCAATTTGAAATGCCTAATAACACTCCTGTTATTTACAACAATCCTTAGTCCAGCGAGAAAAATAAGGGTTGAGTAGGTGAAGGTTGCATTGGAGGTGCCATAGCATGCACACTGGATAAATCAGAGTAACAATTTTTGGGTCTATTGTTCAGTTGTTGATTCGTTTCGAACTTTCTAGTTGCTCTTTGTTCTGGCTGCAACAGTTTTAATCACTACACAATTGGCACTCTCCTATAAGGGTTGTGATTTTGAAGTCTTCTGCAACTTTTGTATGTGTAGAGTAAAAAATACTCTACGTTTCATTCTGATTTTCAATTGCACACTACAAAATTTGTTCCCGCATACTTTGGTTCGTGACGGCTAAGTTTTGAAACAGAGCGTGGGCTTGATTTCCTTTTGATTCATTTTTGTCTAAGTGTCAAAGTCAAGTGGAAGCTGCCAAGCGTCATCGGCCGAGGCACCTTTACAATTTTTATAAGTAAAGCGGAGATTGCCACGTATCTCATGGTAACTCAGCAGAACGCGACAAGTGTCGGCATTCGTGTTTCATATCGGCATCCGCGTTTCAAATGGCAATCGCGGAAGGTTTCAACAAGCTAAGTATCAGGATCGGGTGGAAAGCGCCAAGTGGCAATCGCGGAAGGTTTCAACTTGCTTTTCTAAAAGCGACGGAAGACGCCACGTATCCCAGCTAAAGAGAGTAGAAGCCACCACATGTCGAGATCCAAATTATCTTCATTTTGCTTCTTCGATATAGCAAAGACTGTGGTGGGTCTCAGGTTTTGTTTCTAGAGCAAGCGGAAGCTGCCAAGTGTCGTTGTCCGTGTAAATATGAAATGAGGCCCGATTGTTTCTATAATATAAACAGAGTAAAGCAGAGACCAGCACGTGTCACCTTCCGCAGGTCTTTCAAAAGGTAGCTAAAAACAGCAGAGATCGCGACATATCCCCAGTTAAGTAAAGCGGAGATTGCCACGTGTCCTTTGTTGAGGCAAGCGAAAATCGCCTCCTATCCCTATGCCTTTTAAAAGTTGCTCGGGCGAGAAACGCTATGGGTCTTATTTTTTGTTAAGTTGTTAAAGTTTCAAAGAAGCGGATTGCGACAGGTGTCAAAGGCGGAACACTCCTAGGCAAAGATACAAAAGAAGTATAAGTTATGCGGAAAGTGCCGCGTGTCTTCGATAAGTGTTGCGAAACACGCCAAGTGTCGTCCTCCGGTGTCTCCTAAAGTAATAAGGTTTTCAAGGAATTGGCCAAGTGTCATCTTCCGTTTAATAGAAGGGAGCGTCCTGCAATCTGTTTCAGCCAATGAACTGCTGGAAGACAGAGCGTTTCAAAATCTAAAAAATATCTTCTATTAGACACTTCCAATTCGATTAGATTTCAGTTGGGCCGTTAGATTGGGAACAGACAGACAATCCGGAGTGAATCCAAAGCTATAAATAGGGGTGCAAAGATCACCAAAAGCGGAATATCAAGAATCAAATACCAGAGAGAATTATTGTCAAGAAGTTTAAACTTTCTAGAGCTGTGATTAGGAATATCATTTGCCTTTGTTATATTTTCTTAAGTTGGAAAGTTTATGTAACTATGCATGTTTCTGTGCCTCTTATGTGACTGCAGAATTAATGAGAAGATTAAATCCTGTGCCTTTGTTGATATTTTCTGTGTCATTGCAAAAGTAGTCTAAGCTGTGTTGTCAAGAGTTTTAGACTTTCTAGCGCTATGATTAGCAATATCATTTGCCTTTGTTCTATTTTCTTGAGTTGGAAAGTTTATGTAACTGTGCGTGTTTTTGTGCCTCTTATGTGACTGGGGAATTCAAATAAAAAGATTGGACCCTGTGCCTTTGTTGATATTTTCTGTATCACTGCAAAAGCAGTCCATGCTGTGAGCCTCTGTTTCTATTGTTCTCATCTTTTACATTGATCATGCCTTATTTGCTCTTAAATGTAATTGAATCTTACATATAGTCTCACTATGCTTAGGATTAAGGTCAAATTACATTCAGGCGCATCGCCATAGTTAGATTTTCTTTCTTGCATTTGTGTTTCTGTTAAAATTCCTATCCCTTTTCCCAGTATACACTTGATATAAAGAAGAGACCAGCTTCTTAAAAAATATGGAGGTTGTTTCACGTCACAAGTCCCACATCTTGAAACTTCCCATTGTTGGTGTTAGAATCAAAGCGCAATTTTAACCATCAACAGTTTTTGGCATGCCCGGTGGGACACCATCTTGAAGTTTCTTTCAAGACCGTATGAACTAGAGAGCTACAAGGAGTCAGAGTTGTGGATCAGTGACAAGATCTAAATCTTTTGTCGTCACCGATTACCTCAAAGAATCAAAGTCAAGAAGAAATCACCGTTTGGCATGTATAATTCTGTTACTCAAAGCTAGGGTCTTATGCCCCTTCATATATTTTTAATCAAGATCAGGTTGCTCGTGGAATCACATCAAGCAACAAAGATGCATATGGTTATGAGTTTTGCCCTTCACAAGTCCCATATGACCAGCCTCAGCCCTGTCATAGCTATATTAGTCTTATGCCCAGTCTTCCCAATATGTTACATCTCATACCCAACCTAATCTCATTTCCACCTTCAAAAGAGCATTAATGGGATATAAAAAACATGTATTAGAGCTTGACAACAGAAGGGGATGCGACCAAGAAATTCCTAATCATGTCATCCATCAAGTAAGAAATGCAATAGATCTGGTTAAAAGTGAATGGGCTCCCACTGAAAGAGCAAATTGGCAAAAGCTTACATATGAGATGTTGGATGTGAGTGGCTTAATTGCATAGCTAAGTATTCATGAGAGGCAGCCTTACCAAGTCTATAAACCTGCATATCCGTTGCCCCAAGTTTCATATCAGACATATTCAACCCTTGCTCAGGAGCCAAGTCGAGCCTGTCATGGTTCTTTCCCCAATCATGTTGAGGAAAGTTCTGAAACAGTAAATTTGGCGTTTAAGGCCAATCTTGATAAACAGATTGAATTGGCAAATCTTCAAAAACAGCAATCTATGTTGGCAGCAAGGGAATTGGAATCCAAACCCTCACTTCCCCTTCACCTTTCAAACCCGTCTTCCCAAGAGAAAAGTTCTAGACCTAAGGTCATGAGTTGGGAACAAACAATGGAATCATGGGGCAGAAAGAAGGATAAAGACATTGTCCAAGAGTGTGAGATACAAAATGAGGCGAGTCCCTTTCAAGTCTCTCCCACCCTTCCTCAAGAATCATCTTGTTTTTCATGGCAACCTTCATGCACTTCCCATTTATCTGATGATTCCTATGAGCTCCAAAAAAGACTCTTTCAAGAAAATCTAGCTAAGCAAATTGAGGAATTAGAGGAAAAAACGAGATTGCTTAGTGAAAGAGAGACAGAGCTTTCAAACCTTAGAAAGGAGCCTACACCAAAAGATAACTCTTATACCAATCTGTAGGTCCTTCAGCATGATGACAAGATTCCAAGTTGGAAGAAAGAAAATCATGAACCAACTGAAAACCTTGAAGAAGATAAAATTGCTGACTCTTTCCAAGATAAAAGTTCTAGACCTAAAGTCATGAGTTGGAAACAAACAATGGAATCATGGGGCAGAAGGGAAGAAGAGAAAAGTTTTGCTCAAAACCTTGAAGAAGTTGAGGCTGCTCTTACTCATGGTGATAATCAAGCAGAAGATCCTACATTTGAACACACCCCATCTACACCCCTCCAAGAGAGCTATCAAGCTACATATGATATAGATGAAGTGATGGACAAATGGAAAGAAGAGAATCATTCAATTCTAGCTCAAGAATTATCTCCTCTTCTGCATATGTATAACTATCAGTCTTCTTCTTCATCCCTTTTCAAAGAGGAATATATTTTGGAGGAAGCAAGTAAAGAGTAGTATACTCAGTGCATGGCTCAAGAAGATTTCATGAGTGCAGATGGAGAAGAAATCACCATAGGTACACCCTTTGATGAACCAGAGGACAAGTCACAAGCTTTTGCCTCTATCTCTGATAAAAAAGAGATAATTTATGATCATGTTTTGAATGACTTGTTTGAAGTCATTAGAGCAGGTTACACTATTCTTCAAGAAGGCTGTGAGCTGGCTTCAGGTGGAGAAGGCAGCATTTAGACTCAAATAAATACGCAAAATTGCTATAAACTATCAAGCTTATCCTTTCAAGAGGTTGGTAAATTTGAAAATGATATTTTTGAAGTCATTAAAGAGGATGATCATGCAATGGAACTCGAGCATGAGGCAGAAGGAGATAAGCCAAAAAATGATGTATATCAAAAGACACAAGGTGGAGAGCCAACAGACATTGAGTTCTTGATGAGACACGACAGCATAAAAAATCAGCATTCAATAAGCTTTAAAGAACAAGAAAAGTATGTATATGTTGGGTACATGTTTGACTCTGATTCATTCAAATGCAGGGAAATTAAGGTGGCAAACAAGAAGAGCAAGTCATCAGAGTTTCATACCATTCAATCACTTGTTTGGCATCATAAGTTTCTTTGTCATAAAAGATACTTCAAAAATCTTCCCTTTGATCCGGGAGGTAGGCAAAATATACCCGATTAGCTGTATCATAGTTAGATAGTTTCCTTTCCGTATTGCTTTGTTTTCTCGCTTTGCTTTCCCGCTTTTCTTTTAAATAAGTGTTTTTTGAACACGTAGTCGGCAGCTCAGAATTTTCAAAATTTCTCAATACATTGAATATCTTCCAATTCCCATTTCTCACTTCGCCCCATCTATGCCACCTCAAGCTTTAACATTACCTCATTTTTTCCCCTCTGTTCCCAAGAAACTTTCCCCTCAGATTGCCATAGCCAACAATTGGCTATTCAATATGGTTTGCCATAGGGACATCCCTTTGCGGGTGGACACATTGCCTCTCCTACCTTCCAGACCCAAGCAGATGCTGCTAGGAAGGCAAGGGAAGCCCGAAGAGAGAAAAAAAAGATCAAGGAAAATAAAGCCTTAGCTACACCCCATCTGCGGTCACAATTTGACCCAATTCAGCAGCAATTGACGATGACTCATTTGTCACCAAATGTAATCAAGCCAACTGAGTAGATGCAGCCGGAAGACTACACAATGAATGCAGTGGCCATAGATATGTCCCTATTCAGGCCACAAGACAAAATTGAGCTGCTAACCGAATCCACTTCTGCAGTTGCTGAAGACTACTTGAAGACATCAAGGAGGCTACAGATGATGGAGGCCGATTTAGCAAAGGAAAAGGCAAATTGTAGCAGTTTGATCACAGAAATCAATAAAAAAGACAATGAGATAGAGAATCTAAATAAACAGTTGCAAAATATTGTTTCTCTTTAGACTCATCGGGCAATCCAGGTCCAAAATGATTCCTTAAAAGCAGGGCTAACATAGGTAAAGGATGCGGTGACGACCCTAAAGCGAAAAAAACAGCATTGTTGAAGCTGTAATTTTGAAATTTTGATCTAGCGGGAGTTGTGGTTTCTTTTTTAGCAGGCTAAAAGTCCTTGAGGTCGCCAATAACTATAGAGTAAAAAATACTCTACGTTTCATTCTGATTTTCAGTTGCGCACTGCAAAATTTTGTTTCCGCATACTTTGGTTCGTGACGGCGAAGTTTTGAAACAGAACGTGGGCTTAATTTTCTTTTGATTCATTTTTGTCTAAGTGTCAAAGTCAAGCGGACGCTGCCAAATGTCATCGGCCAAGGCACCTTTACAATTTTTATAAGTAAAGCAGAGATTGCCACGTATCTCATGGTAACTCAGCGGAACGCAACAAGTGTCGGCATCCGCGTTTCAAATGGCAATCGCGGAAGGTTTCAACAAGCTAAGTATCAGGATCAGGCAAAAAGCGCCAAGTGGCAATCGCAAAAGATTTCAATTTGTTTTTCTAAAAGCGACGGAAGACGCCACGTATCCCAGCTGAAGAGAGCGGAAGCCACCACATGTCGAGATCCGAATTATCTTCATTTTGCTTCACCAATATAGCAAAGACTGTGGTGGGTCTCAAGTTTTGTTTCTGGAACAAGCGGAAGCTGCCCAGTGTCGTTGTCCGTGTAAATATGAAATGAGGCCCGATTGTTTCTATAATATAAACATTGTAAAGAGGAGACCAGCACGTGTCACCTTTCGCAGGTCTCTCAAAAGGTAGCTAAAAGCAGCGGAGATCGCCACATATCCCCAGTTAAGTAAAGCGGAGATTGCCAAGTGTCCTTTGTTGAGGCAAGCAGAAATCGCCCCCTGTCCCTATGCCTTTTAAAAGTTGCTCGAGCGAGAAACGCTATGGGTCTTATTTTCTGTTAAGTTGTTAAAGTTTCAAAGAAGCGAATTGCGACAGGTGTCAAAGGCGGAACACTCCTAAGTAAAGATACAAAAGAAGTATAAGTTATGCAGAAAGTGCCGCGTGTCTTCGATAAGTGTTGCGGAACACGCCAAGTGTCATCCTCCGATGTCTCCTAAAGTAATAAGAAGGTTTTCAAGAAATTGGCCAAGTGTCCTCTTCCGTTTAATAGAAGGGAGCGTCCTGCAACCTGTTTCAGCCAATGAACTGCCGGAAGACAAAGCGTTTCAGAATCTAAAAAATATCTTCTATTAGACACTTCCAGTTCAGTTAGATTTCAGTTGGGCCGTTAGATTGGGAACAAACAGACAATCCGAAGTGAATCCAAGGCTATAAATAGGGGTGCAGAGATCACCAAAAGAGGAATATCAAGAATCAGATACCAGAGAGAATTTTCTGAGAGAATTATTGTCAAGAAGTTTAGATTTTCTAGAGCTGTGATTAGGAATATCATTTGCCTTTGTTCTATTTTCTTAAGTTGAAAAGTTTATGTAACTGTGCATGTTTCTGTGCCTCTTATGTGACTGCAGAATTAATGAGAAGATTGAATCCTGTGCCTTTGTTGATATTTTCTGTGTCATTGCAAAAGTAGTCTAAGCTGTGTTGTCAAGAGTTTTAGACTTTCTAGAGTTGTGATTAGCAATATCATTTGCCTTTGTTCTATTTTCTTGAGTTGGAAAGTTTATGTAACTGTGCGTGTTTATGTGCCTCTTATGTGACTGGAGAATTCAAATAAGAAGATTGGACCCTGTGCCTTTGTTGATATTTTTTGTATCACTGCAAAAGCAGTCTATGATGTGAGCCTCTGTTTCTATTATTTTCATCTTTTACATTGATCATGCTTTGTTTGCTCTTAAATGTAATTGAATCTTACATATAGTCTCACTGTGCTCAAGATTAAGGTCGAATTACATTCAGGCGCATCGCCATAGTTAGATTTTATTTCTTGCATTTGTGTTTCTGTTAAAATTCCTATCCCTTTTCCCAGTATACACTTGATATAAAGAAGAGAGCAGCTTCTTAAAAATCTAGAGGTTGTTTCAAGTCGCAAGTCCCACATCTTGAAACTTCCCATTGTTGGTATTAGAATCAAAGCGCAATTTTAACCATCAACAGTATATACTCTCCTGCAGGTTTTACTATGCAGTATGTAGTTGTTTAAACTTGTAGGATCAGTATCATTCAGCATCCCTAAAAAACTTACTATTAGCTTGCACGGCCACCTTATCTTGTATACTGTACTTTCTTTATGTTATTTTCTGCATTACCAATACGGATACAGGGATGAGAATCGAATGTAGGGATACGGGGATTTTTTTTTGGGGGGGTTTGGATACAGCTGTACAAAAATATATATAAAAAATTAAAAAAATTAAAATATAGCCATATAAGCAAAATTAACCACATAATATGCATAAAGGAAACAAAATAAGTTAAATAAAAACTTCAATATGACGTCCATAGCTGTATTTTGAAGTCCAAGAGTGAACAAGAGTGCAATGTGTTAGAGCGAATATCCAAACTTCCAACAATTGTAATGGTGTGACATCTTGTAATCTCCTTAGCAATATCATTAGCGATACGACAAGCCATCTAGCATGAGGGGGGTTGTAGGGGGCTATTTAAGCCTCCCCTGCCCGAAGGTTTGGGGGCGGAGCCCCCGAAAAAAATTTCCCACAACTTTTGATAAAATGAGTGTGAATGTTGCTTTTAGGGTTGGGAATCCACTTTAGTTTGTTTTTAATTGTATTTTGAAGTCCATGTTTGACTTTTCATTGGGCAAAATTGAAAAAAAAAAAAACATTTTTGACATTCAGGAGCGTGGGAATATGCCCAAGGAGTGTCCTTGGGCTGCGGATACACCCGGATACGTCTGGGTCCCTGGGCTGCAAATATGTCACCCAAACGTATCAGCAGCCCAGGGACGCTCCTTGGCCGTATCCCCGTGCTCCCAAGGCCGAGGGGGGCGTATCCGGTAACATATGTTATTTTCTTTCAGTACCAAGTGACAGCTCCAATAGGACCCTCATTTTATATATGTTTTTGTATAACTCTGCCCAGGGAAAAAAACAACATACTGGTACCCATACAGTACAAAACAAACAACTTAGATGACTTTGCATAAAGGGTACAATCCAGTGTTAACTATGGTAACTATGCCATCTCCAAACTTTGGGAAAAATTTTGCCGTGTTGGAAATCCCATCCCACTTAGGTAACTATGGTACAACCTTATCACTTAATTTATAATTAAGATACTTGAAACACAAGAAGACCATTTCTTAGGATCTGTATTAAGGACCATAGGACTTTATTTCAATGAGTCAACTCATCAAGATTGGCAATGCCATGGTAATTAGATGAGCTGCTTGTTTTGACTTAAATATTAATTATAAAATAATATTTAATTCAATTTGCACTTTTTGTGGGACTATGGACTTGTATCCAGGTCTTGGAAAGATATGCGGTACAATTTTTTTTGAAGCGTGTTATCTCAGACTTTGCATTATATTTGATAAGTAACTAATTAAAATAAGGAGTAGTTTTGTGATCATGAAATGACTCAATATAATACCTAAATATTTGAGATTGTTTTGCATAAAGCTCATGCCGATGGGAATCAATGTGGTACAAAAATTGAAAACAGAATATTAGGTAACAGGATACAGTCATGGATATGTGCAAAGTTATAGGGAAACAAAAGCTGTTGCCAGAAGTTAGAATGGGTGGTGGAGGTTCTCATCTATTTACATCTAGGTAGGACTGACCTTTTAAAATATAACTGTCAATTTCACCCAACAGAAGTTGGAATATAAACATAAAAAAGAATAGAGTGGTGCATTTATGACATATCTTTAAGTTTTAAAAGATAAGCATATGGTCTTTGTTTTGAGAGTGGATGAAATGAAAACTCGAATTCCTAGAAATGCTAATCATATCACGTACTCCTCATAAAGAAGAAAACTGAAATAAAGAAAAAAAAACTCCTCGATGGAAGATAAATAAAAAAATATATCTCTTATTTAATTTTTTGAAACTAATTTAATATCTTGAAATGCCAAAAAAATATAATCAATCATGCCGTCTTTTCTTGAATAAAAAAGTATAAGGTCTCTGTTCTGCACACACTTAATGGATCCCAAATGGTGAAGATGACAGCACCTAAAATTGGACCCACTACCCAGAATGCGCATTCTATAGAGATCTGTGGGACATTAAAGATCAAAGAAATGAAAAAAATTGTCATAAAGGACAGTAACAAAATTTATAATCAATAATAAGCTCAAACTTCCTTCTTTTCGGTCTAAACTACCCGGCTTAAGACAAATACCTCCCATGGGATAAAAAAGAAATCGATGGTCTGTATGCGAGATGTGAGGCAGGAAATATACAAATGGCCTCAGAAACTTATATGAGCAACAAAAACCTTATATAGATTTGCAGCAGAAATCTAAAATACCAAAACCCGTAGTGTTTTAATTTTAGACATATCTTGCAACGTAAAAAAGGACTAGCATTAGTCATAATGTAAAATTTCAATCAATTTATTAAATATCACAGGGACAGTCATCATTTATAAGCAAGCATGTGTAGGATGGTGAACTTCCATGCATGTTATCAGCATACTAGTGAAAGAATGATACATGTTGGAATAATGATTTATGTTATATCTTCCTAGTCCAAGTGGAACATAAACAGTTAATAATTTGTAACCATCATGTAGCTACTCATACAGGCAAGTCATGTAACCATCAAAGATATATCTGATGAAGTTGGTTAGCAACGGACCAACCAATGATCTGTATAAATATTTTATGTTATTGAGCATGGGATGTGCTCTCCTGTGAGAGATTAGTAAGGAATAATAAAAGAATATAAAATTTATCAAATTTGATTCTCTACTTAATTTGTTGCTGCAATAAATTTATATTTATGAATTATTATTTTTTCTGTTAGGTAAAGCTCAAATGAGGTTATGGGCCACCTTTAACACAGTGTGGGGTATGCTTGGACTACATTCTTAAGATTTGCAAACATAAGTTGTGCCATAATCGTTACACACATGGTGATATGGGACTCAGCAAGCCTCAAGAAAACTCCCAGACTCCCAAGCCAAGTGAGCCCTAGAGAGTCCAGCTGACTGGACTCAGGAGACTTGCCACTTAATAAAAAACACACAAATAAAGAAGAAAAAAAACCTATAGCTGCAAAATTATCCCTCCATCTCTCATTTTAACATCTAAATTTCTATTTTGCAGAACTCAATTGGTTAAACAAGGATTTTCAGCATGGAAGACTCATTTATGGTTATTTTGTCATTTTTTTGGATGATTTTGATTGAGTTGAAATAAGTTTGTGCTGACTTTTTTGATCAGGGTATAGGACCTGCCTCTTACCCTTGTCTCTCGGATTGGGGGGGTTTCCCATAGATCTGGCTATCCGCCTATCTCCCAGTGCTGGCACCGGGTCAGCTCGAGGGCCTCCTAGGTACTCACCCAACAAAGGAGAATGAGGGGTGAGAGCAACTTTTGCAAACCATTCATATTCCCCCATAGTTACCAGGAAACTCCAGTATAGCGGTGGGGATTGAATCCATGTCCACACGTTTTCTGGTGACTACATGGCCATACCCTTATTCATTTACTCACGTACCCTGATTTGAATTCCGTACCACTACGGATACACCCACGTCTCCAGGTAACTATGGTTACACCACAAGATTTGCAAACATGGGCCATTCCTCAAACTGTACCACATAGTCATGGCACCACAACCTCAACATACGTAAACATGGGTCATCGCTTGAATGTACCACATAATCATGATCCGACACATGTCTGCTTTAGTTAAGGGCCCCCTTATTACAATTGGGGAGTTACAGGCACCCCTCGTTACCATTGTATCACAGCTGCTCCTAAAACTTTTCTATGTTTAGTTTTACTCTCATCAAACCTCCATTGTATGAAAATGGCTTCCAAATTACCCAGCTAACAGGTCGATCCACCTAGGGTTTTATTTTATCTACCATTGACCTATCTTAGGGTTTATATTAGGATCTAGCTATTGTCCTTATATCCAATGCAAGAGACAGATCGTGCTCTTCTAGCCACAAAAAAATCAAAATGCTTCGCGTACAATGTCATGGCACAGATTTATAATTACATTACAAAAAAAAAGGGTAAAACAAATATTGATTGTATATGCAATCGTGCTGTTTTTAAATGCTATGGAATGAGTTATTACCTGGCAAGACGAGTGTAGTACAGCTGTTTGGAAAGCTCGACGCACCTCTCCACTGTGGGCTTCTCATCAATGTAATGCTTGTTCTTTTCTAGGGTTTGCTTGTAAATTTCAGTCCCATTCTTGGCCACATACTTACTCCCAACCAGAAGTTTCGCTTGCAGTTGTTTAAGCAATGAAGCTGACATCTCTTCTCACCTCTGCAAAAATAAATCAAATGATAAGCTCACTGCTAGCATATTGTTCTCATCAAACACAAAACCCGGAAAAGTAAATAAGTTTAGGGATTGGGACTAAAATCGGTGAAGGAAGAGGAAAAAAAATTACATCCGTACCAGGCTTTCAGGATATTTCAATGGCTTCCCCTCCTTGAGATGCACTCAATGTGGAGATTTCGCTTCCACTTTCCTTTTTAAATACAGGTTCCTAAGCATGCCTCCATTCAAATGATTTTTTCCTATAGAATTAGCATTGACAGAAGTAAGGTGATTGTGAGTATAGTGTACGGTGATCCCCCTTAATAATTTGCTTTTATTTTCGAGCTAGCGAGGCAAGCTCGGTTAAGTTAAGAGTTTTGATGGAGTTCCTTAAAGATATAAGGATCGTTGGTTTGGGCCTTCAATGCGCTAGGGCTTATGGGGGTGAATTTGGAGGTGGAAAGTGATGGTCATTAATATGATAGTTTAGGGGAGCACTTTTATTTGGGAATTTAATTAATATAAATATCTTAAATTTATTTACCAAAAAAAGTCACGAGATATCAATTTCAAAGTGTCTATTTTAGATTTATCATATATCACATTAATTAAAGACTATATTACTTTCTCTGTAAATTTTCTACTCATTAGTGATAGATGGCCTCAATCTCGTTGTACTATTACATTGAGTTCGAAAAAACATTTTCAATGAAAAACCATTGGAGTGCAAATTTTACCATATGTTTCAGATACCTTGATTTTTTAATTGTCTTCTCCAAGCAAAAAGAAAAACATTTGTATGATGCTCATGTAGATGCCAAATTTAAGGTTGAAACTTATCAATGACAATCAAATAGGCATCAAATTCAAAGTTGTATATTTTTATTAACATCTCACACTATTACACTCCACCACTACCCCCAACTACCATCATAGATTACACATATCAACGTAATTATATTATTTGCCCAAATCTTAAGTTAAAAGTATTTTTCAAACAAATTCCTTCTCCCACTAATCTAATCACTCAGCAGACCTCCTTATGAATGTTGGAGCTAACGTATCGATTTTTTTTAAAATTGAGAGTTCCCTTTCAACAAATTGATTGGGTTTAGAAGCACGAGTCATGATGTTGAGGGCTTTAGTGCTAAGGAGGGGTGATTTTACACTTTCCACAACAATCAGGGTTTTCTAGGGAGTTTTGGACTAGGAAGTAATTAGGGGCATTTTTAAGGAAATGGTATAAATTATTATAGTCTAAGGAGGTAATACAAGTTCAGCTATGAATGCAGATATTATTGTTTCATCTTTTCATTTTAATGGGGAAATCATAGTTTGGCACCCTTGTTTAAATTTTGGAGTGTTGATGGGACTTCTCAAACACGTTATCTTCAAGAGAAGTGCTCTTGGTTATCAAATGCAGCAGATCAAATTAATTTTCAATTTTGCATGATGATCGTGCTCCTCCCCACACCATCACTTCTTTCCTATAATTTGAGTCTCCTTATGTTTTTTATGAGTTGCCTGTACACTGCTCATATCCTTTGTTGTTTTGTTAGTATTCGATGAAGTTACCATGGTTACTATACCAAGTTTATCTAGTTCAATTGTGGCCTTTGTTGGGGTAATTTCTTCAAAAATATTACATGTGTGTTTCAATTAAATGGAATGGGTGAGGATTATGATTGCCAAATCTTGGGGATGAGAGGGTGTGGGGATATCCCTAGAGTGAAACACACTTATGACTCCATTCAGATTGATTTTTACACAGTTGGCTTATATCACTCCTGCATTTTTCTCCTTCCAAATTCTTGAGAATATGGTGCTCTTTCTTGTTATTCAATCAATTCTAAAAGAGCTCAACATAGTCTAGGGCACCTCTCGTTCAATTTTATATTTTTTTGATTTAAAGGGGGAAGTTTAATTATTTTCTTCAAATGCCCCAACTCAAGAATTTTTGAATTGGAGGCATCTCTTAGAGACGAAGAAATGTGGGTAGTCATCAGGCCCTAATGGCTGTTATAATTGAGAGGAGAAGGTGAGGGCAATGAAAGAGAAAATTATTTCATGTGAAGAGCTATGTAAAGATCTACATAAATTTAAATAGTGACTTTATGTGGAGGTTTGAAATGGATCCCATGTTCTTGTATGTGAAAACTGATTTAAAGTGTTGGGCAAATCTGCTTCTCTTATTCTTATGGAGTGGTAGGACATGAAAGCCTATGCTTCAAAACCACAACCCAGTAATAGACCTTGAAAGGTGGGGGTCTTGCAACTAAAGAATGGATCTAGGAGGGGAAAGGTCGAATTAATATTATGAAAATTCCCTTAATCCAACCTCATACATTATGCTAACTCATCTAATTGGGCATGAGCGCTAACATGGCTTTACAAGAAACTTTATTTTGGTTGTTTGAATGAAAGTGTGCCACAATTTTTATCAAGGCCTAATAAATTTATGCATCCCTTCACAACGATTAAGTGGGTGCATATGGAGCTCACTCTACCTCTATAAAAGACATGGGGAATGGGCTTTAGTTTGGATGGGGGTGTAGGTGGCACTGGAATAAGTTTAAGCGAGGCCCATGTGTACACTGGTATGGTGGAGGGTTGTGATATTAGGGACCATCTCCCCTCTATGTTATAAGATCCTCCCGTGTTATTGGTTGTTATTTTAGCACAGTAGTGTGTTTTGATTATTATTGGGTTATTACTTTGTGAAGTGGTGGATGGTGTTTCTTTAGGTCATGTTTGTTGATATGGATGGTTGGTGGGTTGTTGGTCTTCTCTTTGGTGGGTTTTTGTTGCCTTATGATTTTTTGGTATATCTATCATCATTTATATTCTTAGCAATCTATTCAATTTACGTCAAGTGGTGGGGATTATGTGGTGGGAGTTAGTTGGTGGTTGTTTGGCTTTGGTTGATTTTTTTTAACTCTATTTTGGCTTACTACTAACCCTTAATAAGATATAAATTATTGTAATAATTCAAATTATAATGTGTAATAATTAAGTACAAATCTAAATGTAAAGGCTTGCAATTGATTTGACACTTATTCTTGCTAAATATAAAAAGTTTGATACAATGACAAGATACTTAGCATTTACTTACTTTGTAGAGGACTGAGACTGTAGTTAGGCAACATGGCAGGAATAAAGTTAGATTGTAGGTCGTTCAGATCAAGATCTAGTGTTCTTGGCTCATTGAAATAGTTTTATAGGGTTTGAATTGTTATCATCAGTTGTTATGTTTTGAGTTTGATAATTTTGTCTGCGTGAATTTCATGATTTTATTGTGGTACAAGTTAGCATGACTACTTCTATTATGACTATGTGTGCAATCTCAAAGTCTAACTATGCACTCAATACCTAGAAATTTGTCTCCTTCACTTAAAACACTAAGTCTATTTGTAATGATATAATTAAGCCTACAAAAGGGGAAGAAAGGTGGGTTAAGTTGACCCCAACCACTTCCTGTTAAATAGTTAAATGTTGCCTATCCATCTAATACTCGAAAGAGGGAAGTCAAACCATGTGTAGTTCTCCCCATTATGTGAATGTGTACAATTAGTGCTCCTTGAATGTATGCAATTTGTGATCTAGTTTTTGACACTTGGAAAATTGAAACTTTGGTTTGTCTTTGATGTGCTGGAGACTTGGCTAGGGCTTGCTCCTTGTGATTGATTTGAAAATTGGGAAGAACAGAGAAGGCCCTATGAATGTGCAGCAGTGTATAAATGTAAGCCAAATAAGTGTTAAATAAATAATAAGCATAAACTTATTTGTATTTATGCGAGACTCTCGAGTAATTTCTCATGCCACTGACATACGAGGAGGATGGACCAATTCATAGGAATGATTTGATTTTTAAATATGACCATATTTGGATGATGAACAAAACCATCACACTCGGGTGGTACCGTTTGATGGTATGTTATGATTCTAATGTTATTGTCCAAGAGACAAGAATATTGATTTGATGATCTAGGAATGTCTAAGTATGATAGTTTATTGATTTGAAACATACTAAGAAATTATTTTAGGTGACTAATATCAACTTAGAAAGATTGACCCATAAATAATATGTGAATGTGAGAGAATGTTTGATTAGAGTCATATATGTATGTATATACATATAGATACATATATGTGTATGTATGTGTATGCACATATGTGTGTGTGTGTGTGTACACACACACACACACACACACACATATGTATATATGTATGTCTATAATATACACACATATACATATATATGTATATAAGTATAATACACACATACATATGTATATACCTACCTACCTATAAGTATAATACACACATACATATGTATATACCTACCTACCTATATATATGTATATGTGTGTATATTATAGACATACATATATACATATATGTGTGTGTGTGTTGAAAAAATCATGTAGGTGAATGTAGATCAAAATTATACATACATACACACATACATATGTAGACACGTGTGTGTGTGTGTGTGTAAGTATGTATGTATATGTGTGTATTATATATATATGTATGTATGTATGTATAATATAGACATGCATATGTGTGTGTGTGCATGCACAAGAGTCATGTAGGTAAATGTAGATCAAAACTATACACAGATACATACATTATGTATGTGTATCTATATGTATATATACACACATATACATATACATATATATACATATACATATACATATATATATATATATATATATATATATATATATATATATATATATGTATGTATGTATGCATGCATATATATATATATATATGCATGCATACATACATACATATATATATATATATATATATATATATATATATATATATATATATATATACATACATACATATATATACATACATACATACATATATATATATATATATATATATATATATATACACACACGCACGTACATACAAACACATACATACAGTGAACTAAGAATTTGACTCAAAAGAGGATGGTTAGTACTGTGTTAGTCCCAAAATAAAAACAAAATGAAATAAACACACTAGCCTAACATCTCTAGGCCTAGTTACTAGGGAGAGCTTAGTTAGAAAAATAAAATGGAAACACAACTAAAACATGAAAGAAAGACCTTCCTTCACCTTCTTTGGATGCTCCAAAATGCTTGTTGTAGTGGCTTGCTTGGCTTTGTGCTCATGAAGTCTACATCGATGAAGTGTGGCTACCTCCATCTCTCCTTAACACCATGTTTGGCTTAGGCTTGGCTCAAGATTTGGACATTATAACACTAATTTACATGAAGCTTTAGAATCAATTCAGCATTATAACTTTGGCATATGAGAACTTAAAAATCAATAGGCAAGGCCTCCTCTTTATAGATTTTTAGAATGGTTTAGAATCAACCTGAATCGTCCATCTCAAGATGAAGATGTGTGGCTGAGGATTAATTCAATTATGTAATTAAAATTCATAAATAGGCTCATCAATATTTGGGATAGAGATGCATTAACTAGGCATGGAGGGTCTTAATGAGGCATAGGAGGCATTAATTCAGATATTTGTAGCATTTATCCATAGGATGACGTCATTTGATGATGCAATTAATGACAATCAATTTATAAAAATAAATATTCAAAAATATCCATGGAAAATTAACTTAAGCTCTTGATTTGGTTTAATTAGCCTTAAACATGATTAGTCAATTTTAATGTAAAACCTTGGCAATTTGTTCACAAATTAATCAAATTAGTCAAAATGTCATATTATTGGCTCAGAATTTGACTAGATTGGAATTGAAAGTTGATGTTAGATGTGATGGAACCATTATCCCGTTTAGGATGTTGTCAATGCAAAATAACAAAGGCACGTGTCTCGTACAAGAAATTTGATAGAAAAGAACAATCCAAATTACCCAGGAGTAAAATTAGTATTTTGACTCAAAATAATCGATCAAAGTTAGCTACTTCATAAATTGCATTACCCCATCTAATGATACTTTGACCAAAATCGACACTTGAATATATCAATTTCAAATCATTTAATGTGTTTTAGTGTTTTTAGGCCAAACTATGCATTTTGGTCAAAATTGGTCAAAAACCTGATTAACAGTCATTGGTGGCCAAATTTAAGTGTCTACACATATATTATATGTATATATGTATATATATATGCATATATACACATATATCTACATATATATATATATATATATATATATATATATATATATATATACATACATATGTATGTATGTACATACATATATATGTATATGTATATATGTGTACGTACATGCATATGTATGTACATGTGTGCGTGTATTTATTTATATTTTTATATGTAGATATGTGTGTGTGTGTGTGTGTGTATTATATATACATACATACACTACATGTATGTATTATACACATACACACATATATACATACACATATATTGTATATATATGTACACACATGTACATGTACACATAGATGTACATGTATGTGCAATATATGTATGTACATATATATATAAATGTATACATATATATGTATATATATGTACATGTGTGTGTTTAGGTATGTATGTATGTATTATACATAACATGCATATATTATGTATAATACATACATAAATCACACACACTATATGTACATATATAGATGTATATGTATATACATGTATATATGTATGTGTGTGTGTGTACGTATATGTATATGTATGTATATATGTATTTATTTCTATTTATATATATAGGTATGTATGTGTGTGTGTATTATACACACACACACACACACACACACACACATGTATGTATGTGTGTCTTGCAAATACATATACATATATATATATATGTATGTATAACACACAAATACATACATGTGTGTGTGTATGCATAAGTCATGTAGGTGAATGTAAATCAAAACTATACATATATACATACATACATACACTGTGTATGTATTTATACATACACTGTGTATGTATATATACATACACACACACACATATACACACACACATATATATACGCATACATACATACATATATGTATATGTATATATGTATGTATAATATATATGTGTAAACACACATACATATATATGTATATGTATATACATATACATGTACACATATATGTACATGTATGTACAATATATGTATGCATATGTACATACACATGTATGTATGTGTATGTATATATGTACGCGTGTGTATTTATATATACATACATACATACATATATGTGTGTGTGTGTGTACATATAATATATACATATACATGCATGCATACATGTGTGTGTGTACAAGTCATGTAGGTGAATGTAGATCATAACTAACATTGTCAAGTGTCTAATATTATATTTAGTATCCACAAATCCCCTCATTTTATTTTAGTATTGTAATACAATAGAAATACTAGAGTAAATGGATAAGGATATACATGTGCGTGAACAACACGCTTTGTATTTAGGAGATGCTTTGAATGTGCAACTTGCTCCATGCAAACCTACAATAAACATGTAGTAGTCAATGTCTATAAAATGAAATCTGAAATCTGAACTATATGAAATTTAAATAGTTATAAGAACAAAGGAGCATACATATATGTGGGTGAAATTGTGTTGCTTCATAACTTATTCAAGATGATGTTTCCTTATTACAGCATTAGAGTGTGCTTCCTCTTATTGAACCATTTAGATAATTAAGGGTGATCAAGTCCCAGTTTTGTGTAACTAAGGTAAGGCCATGGGTTTAGAAGATAAACACCCCAGCCCTTATGAATAGAGTCTAGTGCCAAGGCCATTAGGCATTGCTAAACCTCGACTACACTTACTTTTGTACCTAATCTTATACTGATCTCGTAACCCCAAGATGAAAGGTGGGAGCCACATATTGGGCTCATTATGAGTAATGTTAGGGTTGTTAAACATCATTGAACCTCAACCACATTACGTCAAAAAATATGAATTAACCATTGTAGACAAACTTATAGATTCAAGGTCTCTCATTATTATGTACCATCGAATGTGTTTACAAAGTAAAAAAAATAGTGTGCACGTGCATAAATAAGTATCATTCCCCATGAATCGATGACATTTATAAATTATCACAATTTATCTGTGCATGAACAAGTATCATGCCTCTTGAATCGATAACAATTGATATATAATGTTATGCATTTATATGCCAAATCTAAAAAACTTGTAACTTGGATGCATTTGTATGTGAAAGCCTATAACTATTGTTCCTGTAAAATTATGTACTTATGCATTGCATCTACACCTAAGTGTATATGAATCTATACTTTGTAACTCATGTCTCTGTAAAGTGAGTGCATATGCATGGCATATGCCCCTATAATTTATATCAATGTGTAAACATTTGTCCCATATCTTAATAAAAATGATATTTGAACCACTCTAAATTTTTTGAATCATGTATTTTATCCCAAAATTTGAATATTCTACTTGTGGAAGCTTAAATTTATATGATAAGCCCACTAATATGCCCCCATTTCGAGGTAAACAATGTAGCCTACAAGTCACTCATCTCAAAAGAAAGAGTTAACAGTATCATGATTAAATATGTTATCATGTAGAATCATGTCGACATATGGAGGATATGTCATCATGGTAATGTATATGTCATTGAGGCATGTATGAAACATATGTCATGTAAGTCATATAAGTGTCATGTCAAGATAGATTTAGTAATTAGGCATGCAGTGGTAACCATCACTAATATAATCACTGAATAATACTATGCAATAAAAGAGGTGCATGATGTTAATCATGGCACCAAAAATAAAGGAGAAGTGCATGATATGGATCACAACACTCGTAAACTTAACAAACTCAACAAGTTCAAAAAGTAATGTTATAACTATATTACACACAATAAAGGCACATGCAATAACACTCAATGTCACACATAAGGCCAAACACTACATACAAGGGAGATGAAAATGTTAGAACAAATTAAGCCAAAGGCTATAATCAATGGATTGTTTAACCCTAATTTGGATTAAGATGAACTACTAAATCTAATTAAGATAAATATTTGAAATATAATTCAAATAAAATATGACATTCAAGCATACATTTGAATGTAAAAGACTAAAACTCATTCTTCTAATTTGATAAATGGCATATGCTAAATATAGTAAGTACAACAAAGGATGAGTACTTAGCTTTTCTAGGTGATTATCTAGCTGTGCTTGTATTTTGGTAGTGAAAATCACCATAAATCAAGCTTTTGGTTTGTTTGATCTTGGAACTGATTCTCTATTTATGTAGGGTCAATTATGATGATCCAGGTTAGTATCACTTGTTAATATTGACATGTTGGTCAATTTTAACTTGTAAAAAAGTAAGGAACATTGAATTTATGTTCATTTATGCATGTGTATGTTTGTTCTATATCTGTTATCTTAAACCCTGATGATGTGTGCAACTCCAAAAAACATTCTCCTTTACCTTGATATCCTAGGTGTGTTTGTGAGGGCTATAAACCTACAAAAAAGGGGAATGTGTAATGGACTAAGTTGACCCCAATCAGCCCAATCTTATGATTGACCATTGCCTATTTATCTAATACTCTAGGAAGGGAAATCAAGCCACATGTAGTTTTGCCACCTACTAATGTGATTATGCAATTATGTTCCTTTGTTATATGTATGCAACTAATGATTGGCTTTAGTACTTGACAATGATCACTTTGGCTTCACTTTTGAGTTCTCTAAACTTATATTTTCACTACTTCTAGTGATAGGCTTACAATTTGAGAAGAATAGGGTATATTTTCTCAATGTGCTATAGTGCATATATCATATAAGTGCCAAGTCCCTTTTGAATTAAACCTTGATTTGTCTATATAGTAGTCCAATTGGGTACTTTTTCAGGCCATTAAAATGTTAGGAAAATGGATCAACCCTAATTAGAGGTTTTATTTTATAAAATAGTCATTTGTTGGGAGAGGATTAGTTTTGATCAGATCGGGTCTGTATTGACAAATGATACTAATGAAGTATGGTAGAACCAACCTGTGTATAGACAGACTGAATTGAAATTCAGGAGATGTTTGTGTAGGTGTAAACACCTAAATTTGGTCAAACAAACATGAGTATTATTTATTTCATGGAATTTGTATCTAGAGGCTCCTAATATTGAATTAAGACTTTTATTGGCATGTCTTGTTTTAGTCCCATGTCTTCTTCTTCTTTTGATATTTTGCATTATTGCTCTCAGTGTATTATTCTTCCATTCCATTTCTTATATGAGTCGTAGGGATCCTTAGTCCTTATTTATCTTTTATCTTACCATCTTCCTAATTTTAGATAAGATCACTCTATTTGGACTATCTTACTCTATGTGGTAGTCTAAAATGATTGGTATTGTCCAGACTTAACTTTTGGTACCTTTTTCAAGACACATTTCATTTGGGTCTCTTTTTATGACCACTGTATTTATTTTTGAGTTGATTTGATGTGCCAATAATTTTTTGAAAATTGAATTTGGGAGTCTTCTATTTAAAGGGTCCTAAGAAGCATTTTACATCTATCATTAATGTACCTACCAAAGCACAAAAAATAAAAAAAACAAATTACAGGTAGCTCAACACCTGTATTTTTATCTAAAGTTTATTTTATAAACCTATATTGATCCTCATTACATATGATCAAATCACATGCACAAATTATATTGAGAACTACATCAACCTGAGGTCCATTTTTAGGGGTTATACAGGTAACACTTAGTCAAAATGGGGTTTTTGAGGCTAGCTTAGTGATGTAGAGTATCATTAGCTAACTTAAGTTATACATATGTTTAGAAGGTACAATTGACATATTTTTGGTTTGTTATAGGTGTGAGGGATATCATAGGATCCCCTAGGAGTTTTGGAGTCAGTATGAGTCTTAGGTTAATGTGTTTCTATCCATTTCAAATTTTCTCGCCAAATTTTAAATTTTAAATGCTAGAACTTGGCCTAGAATGTTGTTTTGAGTCTTATGTTAAAATCAAAGGTGGAAAATGTTTTTAATAGGTCCTATATTGTCCTAGGAAGGTTTATGAGGGTGTTTACATGTTTATATGATGGAAAAAAAGATATGTGCCAAGAAAAGGTATTTGTAACTGCCACTCCTACGTGGGAGATGGCAAGAAAAAGAAGTTAGTTGGCATGTTAGCTTGCTTAAATAGGTGGTGGTGTATTGCTTGAAAAGGTTAAAGTGTATGGTAATAAGGTAGGATAAGAGAGTATTTCAAAAAATAAAGAGGTAGAGCTTTAGGAAAGATAAGGATGGAACAAGAAGGAAGAACTCTACCATTGTAAAGTTTTGTATTTTACATGATCAAGAAATAAAAGAGGGTTTAAGAGTATTTGTGAATTTATATAAAATTGTGGTATGTAATGACTTACTCATTATTGTCCTCTCTTGGTTATAGTAATATTTTGGTGTAGATCTTCAGGGTGGTAACCAAATCCAAACTTGAGACAATTCTATTTTATGTCACAGTCTTGTAATAAGAGTAAAGAAAGGATTGTATAATGTCATTCGGTTATTGTGGATTACATAAGGTGAGAATAATTCTTGTTTGGGGATTGATAATCTATGTGGATAATTTTTAATTAGTTTGGAAAGAAAGATCCATTTAAAATCTTCCAATATTGTGCACATAGTCCATTTGAAGCAATTATAGGCTAAGTCATAGTCTAGAGAGAATGACAAGTAATGTAGCTTTGTGGATTGTCTATGAGCTTATTAAAATTGTTTAGGTTATAATAATAGTAGAGAGTTTTAGGCTATTATTATAAACCTTTTTGGAGTCTCACTCTTCCATTGAAATAATAAGGATTAAAGGAGATTCACATTACACAATCCTTTATGTATTCAGAACCCTACAACTTGGTTGATTGAATAATTTTAGTGATTAATAAAGGTCAAATAATCATTGGGAAAGCTATAAAAAGATTGAGAAAACCCTATACAAGCATTATATTCCTTTGAGATTCTTAGAAGCTCACTAAAGTGCAAAAAATCACTTATAATGACACACAGTTCGTAAAAGAGAACACATAACTCTATCTTTTTGCATATTGGAGCCTTTTGAAGAGTTGTTTAATGACATATAACTATTGTAATAGGTGTAAGAAGGTTGGGTAGACCCAAATCCACAGTTTATTTCATTTGATGCTATGCCCCTAACCTATCAAGATATAAATAGCTGACTTGTGGCTTTCTTATCCATCTTTGATGTTATATCACATTTCTCTATGCTTTCATTGGGTTAGTACGTCAACCTATGGAGTAACCATGGCCTAGGTAGACTATATATAGGAGGTTGTGGGTAGTTGTTTATCATCATATTTGAGCATTCATTTCTTATTGCAAGCATTTAGGAGGTTGCCCCATCGAAGTGGCTTATCTATTATTCATATTTACATATCATTGTGATATATTTCTATTATTATCCTTATTTGGTGAAGTAATATCATTACAAGTGGTATCAAAGCATCAATTTGGGCCATAATCAAGTAAAAAACACTAGATATTTTAATTTGGCTATGTATCACAAATGGTTATGAATTTATCTATATTTTTTTTTATTGGATGTGAAAAATAATTCACGAAAGCTTCCATTTAAATTTCAGCTCAATTGGATCTTTTTTGAAAAAGTTATCACCATTTCAGTTTTTTTCATAAATTTTCTCTATAGTGCACAATTCAAGGATTTTTTCAGAATTATTTTCATTTTTGGAAATATTAGAAAAATATAGATGGGGTATGTTCTTTAAATTTTTTGATTTAAGGCTGATATATATACAAAATCTCTTGGTCAAATTTAGGTCAAAAGTGCTAATTAGGGTTGACATTAACAAGCCCTTTTATGGCAGGACCACAAACTAGGGGCCAAGGAAAGGGTGTTGAAACCATAGGTAAAACTCCTCACAAGGAATATATGGAGTTAGAAGGGGGATTTAATGTTGTCACCAAATATTTCACCCTAGAGGAGGTTGTTTAGGCCTACTCTAAGATTTGGGCAACATTGGAATACCTCTAGGCATGTGGGTTGCCTATAGTAGAGGTAGACCTCTAGGTTTAAGGGCAAGCTCCCTGAATTGATTTTGAAGTGATTATCACCTGCTAACTGATTGATTGTGGGAAAAGGGATAGAAGTATGCATGAAATAAATATATTCTAAGGAAGTGATACACCATAAGGATTTACACAATGCTATCGTACTTCTTTCACTAAGAAACAAGACCTACAAACTAGCTCCAAAGTCCTAAGATGTTCTAACATTAGTATTTCAATATAAAGGTGATATGCATGAGACAACTCAAGGTAAGTGAATTATAGACTAGATTTCAGACTCTAAGGACACTTTTACAATTGAAAGGATCCAAACACACTACCTACACTCTATATAACCTGTTAGAATGAGAACTTCTTGCACTATACATGAAAGGACAAGGAGAAGCAAGGATATAAGCTTATCACTAAAGCTCACCATTCATCACTTTGCACACTTATACAAGATGTTTATAAACTGAAATAAGGATTTCACATATTATTTAAAGGTAAATTACAACATCAAACTACCAGGGCTTCTCCATACATGTTGTGGAATTATGAAACAAGAGCCAAAATGGCTAGTATTTATAGAATGTGAGAGAGGATAGAGAAGAATGAAGCTCAAGAGTCACAATAATAGGTGTCAAGATGAGATAAGGAGTTGAATTTGTAGTGGAATGAATTATGATACAAACCATATAATGTCTCCTTGGACAAATATCCCTCTAAGGCATGAAACTCTTCAATTCTATCGCAAGACCCTTTAACTACTCCTTGAAAATTGCCTTCATCATTTGGTCCTTCTTGAGCACTCCAAGGTAGGTGATCCTATTGAGGTGAGAAAGATAATTATGGTTCTTAGAACATTGAGGGGAGTAAAATTATAGGGTCTTGACCTATACCATCACCTATAGGTATACCATTGTTCCTAAAAAGGCCACTTATAGCCTGACTATAGGTACATACAGTCTCATAAGATGAACCTTAGTGATTAAAAGCCTGAAAACACAAATAGTTGCCATTTCATTCAAGATTTTAAATATAGGGATCTTAGGATGTGAAATATAGGGTTAAAGAGTTTAAATCTAATATAAATGATCCCTTTTGCTCCAATAATGGTCAACTACAACTGACTGTAGTATGAGAGTGCTATAAAAGTATGACTGTAGATGTTGACCTAGCATAAGCATGACTTAAATAGATCCAAGTGAATATGAGATGGCCTAAAAGACTTAAATAATGGTCTTAAGGTATTATACATGGTATAACCCTAAAATATTTATTTACAGGTAGGTCTCCTTCTTGAACAAATGACACAATCATAGTTGACTATCAACTAGGCCTGTCCAAATGGAAGGTCTACATTGAGATATTTAGCAAAGGTATTGATGATGAACATGATTGAAAGGAACCTCATAGTGGTAGTGACCATCTCATGAAATTTTCAAGACAAGGAAATAGGGTAAAAGTTAGTTTTCAAGTACACCTATAGTCCATACTCAAACCCTGCACAATCAATAAATTACACATAGTCTATCTTGAAGTTTTGAGATGTTTGGGGATGCTAAAAGTGATATCCAAACCTATAACTTTATACAAATGGTCCCCATGAATTTCTAAATCTTCTCATATTTTCACATTTGCTGAGGCAATAGGGGAAGTGCCTTTTGTTCTATCTCAGATAGAGGGCACTCCCATAAAAAGCAACCCTGCAGGTTTAGTAAGTGGATGATGAGAAAGTGAGGTGGGAGGTATTGAAGGCACTAAAAAATGGTGAGGTGTGTTGTTTAAAACATTAAAAAACCTAGATAAAGCCTTGAAAATTTGGGAAACTACTCAGAGATGTTGATGAGTAGCTATGTGTAGTCAAGTCCTACTTGACCTAGACTAGGCATACTACCTAAAAAAGGTCTAATCCCACTTCTAACACTAGAGGAGATTTGAAATACATTTTATAACCTCTATGGGGAGTTATAAGGTGTGTGAAATCATTTATTTTGTAAAGGATTCTACAAAGAGATCATTTATTGGTTTGAGAACATGATAGGGTATACAAAAAGCAAAGAAGAGCTAGAGAAGATAACTTTAGAAGCTCATATCTAGATGGATGCTTAGCATGGGAGTTTGAGGAGTTAGGATATGTTGGATAGGGTCATAAAAAATGATCTAGTGGAATTTATTCAAGGTTTGGACATCACAATTCTATAAACTATCCTTAAGGGGTAAAACTACCTAAAACCCTTGCCAATGACCTGATGGAGAAAACAAAGAAGGAAAGGCATCCAAATGAGATATTTTGGTCAAGGAAATGATTTAAACTTGTATAATACTCCCCAATTATCCTTCACATCAATTTGGATTCTACGTTATTTGTATGAACAAGGTACAAAATGGTTTTTTTTATAGTATTTGATGTATTATAGGTTCAAGGAAGAATTGGAAGATGAGGATCACTTTGGGAGATAGAATGAGACCTAAAATAACTTCTCATATCCATTTCTTGCCTCAAAAAATTACACAAGTACCTCTGCAAACACATTCACTTTAACCGGTCCAGAATGGCATATTGAATGAAGAGTGGGCACCAAGTAAGAAGGTGATAACTCCAATTAGGAGGCCTTTTAAGGTCTGCTTGATGATTCTAAGGATAGGAGGACTATTAAGAAGTGTCACATCACCCCCTTTATGTATTTTTTTGAGAAACTAAATATTACCTTGGTGCCAAGTGTGAAGGATGAGTGAAAGAAGGATGATGGTGACTACAGGCAGTGATAACACTTGTCCAGAATAATATTGATGATCAGGGACACATCCAATGCATGTTGTAACCTATTTTTAACCTCCCTTCACACTGAAATGATCTCATATGTTCCTAGTCTACTTTGGAGCACTCAAGAAGGACCAAATGATGAAGGTAGTTTTTTTGGAGTTACTTGAAGGGTCCTATGCCAGAATTGAAGAGTTTCATGCTTTGGAGGGACATTTGTCCAAAGAGAACTGACATGGTTTGTCTCATACTTCATATATATATAGATGTAACTCATATCTCAGCTTGACACCTATTCTTGTGACTCTTGAGCTTCATTCTTCTCTCTCCTCTCTCACATTCTATAAGTACTAGCCATTTTGGATCTTGTTTCATAATTTTACACCATGTATGCTGAATCCCTGCTAGTTTGATGTTGTAATTTTACTTTAAATAATATATGCAATCTTTCTTTGAGTTCATAAACATATTGTCTAAGTGTGCAAATTGATGAATGGTGAGCTTTAGTGAGAAGCTTATATCCTTGTTTCTCCTTATCCTTTCATGCCTAGTGCAATAAATTTTCATTATAACAGGTCATATAGAGTGTAGATAGGGTGTTTGGCTCCTTTTAAGTGTGAAAGTGTCCTTAGAGTCTACAATCTGGTCTATGGTTCACTTACGTTGAGTTGTCTCATGCATATCACCTTTATATTGAAATACTAATGTTAGAACATATTAAAACTTTGGAGCTAGTTTGTAGGTCTTATTTCTTAGTGAAAGAAGTATGATAGCATTGTGTAAATCCTTATGGTGTATCACCTCCTTAGAATAGATTTATTTCTTCTATCCCTTTTCCCACAAGCAATTAGTTAGCATAGGTGATAAGCACTTCAAGATCAATTCAGGGAGCTAGCCCTTAGACTAGAGGTCTACCTCTACTATAGACAACCCACAGGCTTAGAGGTATTCCAATTTTGCCCAAATATTAGAGTAGGCTTGAATAACCTCCTATAGCGTGCAAGATTTGGTGACAATAGTTATTAGATCCTTTATACTAGGGTTTTTTGAGATAGATTACAAATTTAGCCAACTTGAGTACAATGTGCAAGGTATTCAAAGTGAGATACAAGGCATACAATTTGATATGAAATATATACAATCTAGTTGGGTAAATATAATGATGGATTTATAAAATAATTTGTCAATTCAACCAACTATCACTATTACACAACCCCACCAATGTAGATATCCCAACCAACCTAATTCAAATCGAAGCACCTTACCATAACGTAACATGTTACCAAAGGTAGATATGCATAAATTTGATGGAAAGTATCCACTAAATTAGATCAACCAAATGGAGATTTTTTTTTATCTACGTTAGATCCCATGTGGACAAAAGGTTACCATGGCATCCTTGTATCTAAAACCCGAATAATTCATTTGGTTTCAATGGTTATGTACTCAAAAGAAAAAGATGACTCTCAGTGTCACCTACTCAATTTTTACAGAGAAAGTGCAATTACACTATAGCAATAGTGTGATGGAGAATTAATTCAATCAACTAGCAAAATTATGATAAACTAGTTCAGTTAAGGACTATATTCATAATTTTTAGAACCTATCTTTATGTGTGGAGACAATTTCTGATGAGAACCTAAATGACTTATTTTTGGGAGGCCTCAAGGACCAAATTCAATATGAAGTACGCATGTTTAATGCACTTAAGGTTTTTGATTCTATTATCATGGCATGCAAGGCCGAGGAAAAATTCATAGCCAACAAGAAGCAACCATTCACTCACTTTAGAGATTGTAACATATCAACACCATCAATTCCTCTAACTACTAGATTGACCCCTCAACAAATTGAAGAGAAACATGGAAAAGGATTATGTTTTGGCTATGAAAACAAGTGGAGCAAAGGACATAGATGTCTGAGAATAAGTTATTTTACATTGAGGGATCCAATTAAGATGATGAAGAGGATGATGCCTCCAATTATGATGAGGAAAAGATAGAAGAGGTACTTGAAGATTCCAAACCTATAATCACTTGTCATGCACTTTTGGGTATTAAAACTCCTCAAACACTTAAGGTGGTGGGTTTCCTCAAGAAACAAAAGGTGACATTGTTTATTGACGTAGGGAGCACACATAATTTCATCAACCATAAGTTAGACACTTGATTGAATTATTTCATTTACCCAACACCAAAATTTCAAGTCATGATTACAAATGGTGGCACAATCAAATTTTTAAGGAAATGTCATAGTATTAAGCTTGTTATAGGTGAGTAAAATTTAGATTCTCCTAAGTTTTTTATTCCCATGGGTGGTGCATACATTGTTTTGGGATTCTAATGGCTCACAACCTTGGGTATAATTGAGATAAACTTCCAAGAACTATTCATGCACTTTCATTCTGAAGATAGGAAAATTAATTTACAAGGATTATGAGAAAAATGTCCACAATTGGTTAGTTCATATCTAGAAAACAAAAATCCTAAAAAAGGGGGTAAAAGGATTTATAGCATGATTATGTTCCATAGAAGTCTAACCCATAACATCATCTCCATGTCCTGATATACAGATTCTTGATGACCACCATTCTATTTTTAAGGCCATGTCAAAAGGACTACTACCAATAAGAGAACATGATCATGCCATTCAACTACTTCCAGGGAGTGAACCACTAAATATCATACCATATAGATATCCATATTGGCAAAAGAGTGAAATCAAAAAGATGGTCCATAAGAAGGAATGCACATGGTAGATGTGACCAGATTATAGGGAACTCAATAAGTACACCATCAAAGATAAGTTTCCTATTCCAATAATTGATTATTTACTTGATGAGTTTTATAGTGTTGTTTATTTCATGAAATTGGATCTTCATTCAGGGTACCATCAAATTAGAATCAAGGATGAAGATGTTCATAAAATTGCTTTTAGAAATCACAAGGTCCATTATGAGTTTTTGGTAATGCCTTTTAGTCTTAAAAATGCACCATCTACTTTTTACAGCTTGATGAATACTATTTTTAGGCCATTTTTATGGAATTTTGTGTTGGTTTTCTTTGATGACATACTGATTTATAGTAAGACATGGGAAGAACACTTGCAACATGTGAAACAGGTGTTGATAATTTTTGAACAACATAAAATTTATGTAAAACCATCCAAATCTATTTTTGGAGTATAGTACATAGACTTCTTGGGTCACATTGTATCCCATGAAGGTGTCAATGTTGTTCCTCATAAGATCAAAACATTGGTGGATTAGCTAATGCTGAAAACTCTCAAAAACCTCTGAGGGTTCCTATGACTAATAGGTTACTACCAAAGATTTGTGAAAGGTTATGGAAGCATAGCATCTCCACTCACTGCATTACTAAACAAGGATGCCTTCCATCGAAATGATGCATCCAATAAAGCATTTGAGCAACTAAAAGTAGTTATGTTCACCACCCCAGTTTTAGCTACTCTAGACTTCTCAAAGATGTTTATTATTGAATGTGTTGCTTGTAGATCAGGGTTGGAGTAGTACTGATATAAGAAGGAAGACTCATTTCATTTGAGAGTTGTCAATTCAAAGGTAAGAATATCCTAAAACCTATTAATGATAAAGAAATGACGTCTATTCTCCATGTAGTAAAATAATGGAGGCCCTAACTGATAGGTAGATATTTTAAGGTTAAAACATATCATGATAGTCTCAAATACTTTTTGGATCAAATATTATCATTTGAGAAACAAAAAAAGTGGGTAACAAAAATGTTGGATTATGAATTTGAAATCATATACAAGAAGGGTAAAGATAATGTAGTAGCAGATACACTATCTAGATGAGATACATCCACAAAAGCATTACTTTGTGCAATGTCCATGTTGCAAGTAGATTGGGTAGATGCAACTAGGTTAGAGTGGGGGCAGGACAAGGATACATAGGTTTTAATTCAAAATATATAACAAAGTTCTATATCCTTTGACAAATTTTAATGTAAAGGTAATGCCCTATGGTATAATGATAGGTTATACTTTTGCAAATATTCAATGTTGAAGCATAAGATTCTTGTAGAGTTACATGCATCTCCAATTGGGGGACACTTTGGGTTATTGAAAACTTATCAAAAAATTAGGTGAGAAGTATTTTGGGAAGGAATCAAGGGAGATGTAAAAAATTTTGTGGTAGAATGCTTGATATGCCAATAGAACAAAGGTGAGATAGTTAAGACCCTAGGTATGTTACAATGTTTAGCAATTCCTAGTCAAAGGTGGGAGGAGGTTTTCATGGATTTCATCATAGGGTTGCCTTGTTCTGAAGGTAAGGATGCTATCTTGGTAATTTTAGATAGGCTTACAAAATATGCCCATTTTATGTGCCCTCTCAAACACATTTACATCAAGTACAATAGTGACTATTTTTTGGGAAGTAGTTCTAAAATTACATGGAACCCCAAAAATAATTGTAAGTGATAATGATCCTATTTTCAATAGTAATTTTTGGATTGAACTATTTTCCTATTTGGGTACTCATCTAGCTCATAGCTCATCTTACCACCCCCAATTTGATGGACAAATAGAAGTGGTCAAAAAATGTTTAGAGGGGTATCTATGTTGCTTTGTATTAGATAAGCAAGAACGTTGGGTTAAATGGCTACCACTTTTAGAATGGTTGTATAACACATATTTCCATACCTCTTCTAAAATGTCCCCATTTCTATAACTATATGGTTACCATCCACCTTCCATGACTTCTTCCTTAAGGGTATAAACCAAGGTTCGATATGTGGAGAACACATTCAACATCAATAAGAGGTTTTGGCTAGCTTGAGAGAGAATTTGACATTAACACAAAATAGGATGAAGAAACAAGTATATGAGAAACGTAGTGAGTGACATTTTGATGTGGGTGATTGGATCTTTTATGCTTGTAGCCTTACAAATAGATGTCCTTGAAGCAATAAGAAAAGGAAAAAAAACTTGCTCCTAAGTATTATGGCCCTTATCAAGTTCTACAAAAAATTAGAAGTGTGGCTTACAAGCTGGAGTTGCCTTGTTCATCTTGCATACACCTAGTATTTAATGTATCCTACTTGAATAAGGTCATTAGATAGAAATTTTCAGCCTAGACAGAGCTACCATAACTAGATGAAGAAGAATGAGTCATTTTAGAATTAAAAAAGAGTCTATAAACATGTACTAATAGGTTAAGAACTAAAGAGATTAACAAATATTTGATCAAGTGGAAGAACCTGAGTAGTGATGATGAAACTTGGGAGGGTCGAGATTTTCTGCAACAACATCTAGAGTTGTTCAATGTTGAGTACAATGTTGGTTTTGAAGGGGAAGGGCATGCTATGCCCCTAACCTATCAGGATAGGAATAACCAACTTGTGGCTTACTAATCCCTCTTTGATGTTATATCACATTTCTCTATGCTTTCATTAGGTTAGTAGGTCGGCCTATGGAGTAACCATGGCCTAAGTAGACTATGTATAGGAGGTTATGGGTATTTTTTTATCATCATATTTGAGTATTCATTTCTTATTACAAGCATTTGGGAGGTTGCCCCCTCGAAGTGGTTTATCTATTATTCATATTTTCAGCTATATTTTCATATAATTGTGATATGTGTGTGTGTGTGTGTGTGTGTGTGTGTGTGTGTGTGTGTGTGTGTGTGTGTGTGTGTGTTATTATGCTTATTTGGTAAAGTAATATCATTACATTGGAAATGGACAAAAACTCTTGAAATCTATTTTTATTCACCCTTGGCCTATACAGGCCTGCTTAACTAGACCTAGGGTTTGAAAGAAATGGAAACTTGTCTAATTTGTGTTTTACCCAACCAAAAATCATGAAACTTTGGAATCACACGTGTTTTATCATTCAATTTATGTTTTACCCAACCAAAAATCATGAAACTTTGGAATCACACATGTTTTATCATTCCTTAGAGGATTAAAGAGGTTTTAGAGTGATTCATGACTGTACTATATGGATTATAAAACTATGTGTTTGCATGAGGGTTAAAGAGGCCTAATTAGGTGAAAGGAATGTTGTGATATCAGGCTTGCCTTGAGAGTGGAGCCATAAAAATTTGCATGAAAAAGTAAGGTGATAATGGGTATCCAAATATATATTTATTTTATCTACAAGTGTTGTAAGTTGTTCTAACTTACTAGGTTTACATGTAAATAAGGATACTAGAGGAGGCCTAATTGGCAAGAGGGAAGTTGAGATAGTTGGTATGCCTTGAGAGTTGTGATATAAAACTTTAAATGAAGTTGAAATAGGATAAAAAGGTGTCTAAAATTGGTGTTAGTTTATTGATAGCCTTTGTAATTTTCCCAAACCTAGGAGATTTGTATGAAAATAGGGATATTAGGAGGAAGCCTTAAAGAGTGAATGGGAAGTTGGAGTGAGAGTTATAAATGGGAGATTGTTTAATTTGGTTGAATATCTATGAGAGTCTAATTAGGTAGGTACATATCCATATGAGTCTTAGTAGTGGAGTTAATAACCCTTGAATCATGTTTTAAGCCCGTGAAACTATATAAGTAAACTAGTTTCAAGCAAGTTTAAGAGAGAGTGAAGAGATGAAAAATGGACAATGAGATAATGATGATGAAATCATCAAGAGAGTGTGTAGAGGTAGATAAAGATTTAATAGATCTTCAAGATCATGGAGGACTATATGCATGCATTAAAAGTGTTATGAACCTAGTGTTGTAAAGAGTGAACAAGAGAGAGAATATTACAAACAAGTACCTACACTCAAATTAAATATCATAGGTCAAAAAGAGATTTAAGTGGCGAGCTATCAAATCCAAGGTAATGAATAAATAAGGTTGTAGGCCTTCCTCTTCATCATTAAGCTACTCATTGCCCTCCCCCTTTTCTATTTGATTTTTTTTTTGTGCAGGCTATTATTAGGGTTTTGTAGAAAAAAGAAGACAAATGCAGTCTATATTGCATGATCGCACATCCATGACAGGTTGAAACACATCTAAAAGTGACTTTAAATAGTTTTCTAATTTCCAAGTTTATCCCATAGCAAACATAAACAATACCACCCTATTTGGACAAAAGCGTGGGCTGTTGTAGTTTAAATCTATTGATCATGTCTAAATCAATCAAAATAGTCATAAAATCATATTAGAAGGCATCTTAGTCAACCTCACCTTAGGCACAGTCACTTACAACTCTATATTTTCCCAAAAATAGATAAGTGTTCATCCTTCCTTATGTTATTGGATCAAAACCCTAATTATCCATGTTTTATTCAAGTAGATGTGTGTGTAAATGTTTATTTGATTACTCATTTACTTTACTCACTTATTTATATTTTTAGATTAAAAATGTATTAATCAAAAAATTCATAAAATGCATTGGTGAACCCATTTTATTTATCGAATATTGCAAGTGTTCATTTTGTCCCTAAGGTTTCCTTCTAAAAATTATCATTTTAAGGTTTCAAATTCAATTCTAATCTCCATCTTATATTGGATTGTTTATTAGCATTACTTTCTCTTTTTTTGTTTATTCTCATTTTAGTCTTTGGAAAATTTAAAATGACTAACAAGGAATCTCTCCCTCCTCATCTACCTGATGCATTCTTAGGCATTCCTTAACTTATAATAAAGAATGGATCAATTATAAAGATTTGTGATAGATATTAATGATGAGCATGAGTATATGTATAATGATGATAATGGTTATTTTTTCATGATGTTTGTGAAGAATATTATGCAAGTGATGATCAATGTGTCAAGGAAAGTAACATAGATGCATGTTCTTCCCCTATTTCATCTATTGTATATCTTCCAAGCAATGTCAAAAAAACTAACAATATAATTCCCAAAGAACCCCTCATTGGTGATGCATTATTCAAAGATACTCCTAAGTTATCAAAAACTTTTATCTCTTTTTCACATTTCACAATATAAATCCAAGAAACTTAAAATTCCATTGCATGATGGAAATGAAAATTGTGTATCCCAAGAGTTACAATCTAGTTACAACAATTTTCCTTTTACATATGATGGTGATATGATTAAAGTTGAAAATATCAATGTTACTCCTTTTTTCTCCTCTTCTTAAGATGCAATTGTTTCCATTTCCAATGTTGATAATGAAAATAATGATTGTATCCATATCACATGTGTTGATGCTTTGATCAAAGTTAAAAATATAAATGCATCTCCTTGTAGACACTAATTTTAAATTATATTTCACCTCAGTTTTACACTTGACAAATATACATATCATGGATGTACCTTCAGCTTCTATACCTTTCTTACTACCAAAAATCTTGCATACGCTATCTCTTTGTGCCTAATTGCTTATCTCTTAGTCTGACCTATGTTATTTTGATGACTCAGACCTTCTACCTTTCCTAGAATGTTATAAACTTGTTTAGCTTCCATCTCAACAAGTTATGGACCTGCACCTATTTTCTAACTACCCAAACACTTATGTCCTAGTCAGACACTCATGTCAATGCAAGTGTCCTACAAGTGACATGCAACTATCAAATAAAATAAGAGAAACTAATTCCATGTAAAGATATTTTAAATAATTTGACTAATTAATTTGATTACTTTGAGATTGGTGATGTTCCTGGAAGAAATAAGTGTCATGACAACACTTTGGTTAGTTTTGCTTCCCTATTAACATTACAAATTATCATCCTATATTGACTACTAATATATTACAATTGTAGAACATTTCATTACCATATCTAGACATATTAGATGTGTTTACTATCGATTACAATACAACTAATTCAGAGTGTTATACAAATATTTACAAATTTCATTTGATGAGACTATTCCTGATTTCTTTTTGAAAAATGGCAAGAGTAAATTGAGAAGATATGCCATTCAATATTTTATCATTGCTGATGCTCTTTTCAAGAGATCCTTTGACAATTGTTTACTTAGATGTCTTGGGTATGAATAAGCTACAATTTATTTACAAAAAGTTCATGATAGAGAATGTGGTGAATACTTTAGTGGAAAAAACAATGTCATATAAATTATTAAAAATGGGTTACTATTGGCTTTCCATAGAGCATAATTGTCAATAATATATAATTTTTTTTGAACATTGTTAAAAACATAATGATTTAACACATGCACCATCTCAAAAATTACAACCTATAATTTTTCATTAGCTATTTTCCATTTGGGGTTACAATCTAATGGGAAAAATTAATCCTACATTATCAGAAGGCCATAAGATTTATCATTATAATTGTTGGATGGTGGAGCCTATTCTTATTAGAATGCCCAGTTCCTGAGGGGGAGGTGTGGGGGGGGGGGGGGGGGGGGAAGGGGGGAAGTTTTTCCCCCCACTATGGTCATCACCCCCCAAGCAAAGATTTTGTGAAAAATGCCTTGTAAAATATTATAATTTTGTAGTAAATATGGACCATTCACTATTAGGTCATAGATCTAATGGTAGAAATTATGTTGGTGCATTTTTGCCCTAATATGTAACCCTCCTTTAATATGAGGTCATTTTGATCATGGTGGGACATAGTGTGTGAGTGAAGAGGATATTGTAGTGGATGTATTATAGGTTTTTCCCTTCATTTGTTGGACTGAATTAGAGAAGAACTGGTTATTTCTATGTGGACATAGCCCATATTAGGTGAACCATGTTAAATCTGTGTCTCTCTTGTATTATTTTTTTTGCATTTTATTTTTGTATTTATTTCATTAATATTTCTCTACTTTCTATATTCCTAACAATAACTACTAAATATTTTACCAAATGGGTTGAAATTACTCCTTGAGAATCTACCATGGGTGATGACACATGTAAATTTTTAATGACACATTTCATATCTCAATTTAACTGCTCATCTTCTATTATTATTTATAATGGTTCATCTTTCAAGAATTAGATATTCAAGAAGTTTTGTGCTTAAAATAACATTTGACATACATTTTCAATGCCTTATTACACTAAAGCGAATGGCCAAGTCAGAGCTACAAATAAAATAATTACCAATATATTAAATAAAATTATTGATAAACATCATATATATTGGCATAATCAGATTGTATCATATCATGTGAGTGTTAGGATAAATATGGGGATAACCCCTTATTCTCATTTTTATGGTGCATAAGTAGTTATCCCTCTATAACTTGAGATTTCTTCTTCGTGGGAGTGCCTCAAAAATATTATCAATGGAAATGAATATAGAGAAAAACAATTACATCAATTGGAAATGATAGATGAACTACGCATACATGTTATTGAACACTTGAGAGTTTACTGAAATTGCCTAAGGAAAACTTATAATAAAAATACTAAATCAAGATAATTATGTATTGGTGACTTAACACTGAAAGAAAATAAAAAAAATGCAAAAATGTATGAAGAAAATAAAATAAAATCTAGACCAAATTGGTTAAGTTCTTTCATTATTACAAAGAAACCTGGCATAGGTGTCTATTACCTAGCTACACTCAAAGGCAAACCCTTGAAAAACCTAATTAATATATATACTTGTACCAATTCTACACTTAAGTTATATCTTTTTTTGATTTTTTGATCTGAGGGCATCATACCTGCATATTACTCATGAGTTTTTCACTAATTATATCTTATGTTTATGAGAACACATTATTTTTACATTACACTCTGATTATACTTATCATTTCATTGGAGGCATCGTACCCTCAACTATCTCATGAGCTTCACTAATTGTATATATATATATCTATAAATTATCACTAGGGGGATTCATACCCATAATCTCTAGAACTTAACTAACATTATTTTATGATATCACATTGATTATATAACCCCATACTACATACACACTATTGTTCAACATGGGGGCATGTTATTCTCTTATATAAACATCATTTACTACCTTTGGGGGCATCGTACCCATACATCCCAAGACTGTTACCACTATTACATTGCCTTTGTGGGAATCATACCTGTATCTTCTCCTTAAGATTCATTGATCTTATATTATACATACAAATCATACTACACCCATGTGCCTATTGATTTAACATTGCTTATACCAGGACCTACATCATCCTACATATACCTAGTCACATGGTAGTAATCACCCATGATACATCTATAGTTATATCTTGTTTACTAAGTTTATGGTGCATATCTTTTACCCCTCCTTTCATATTCCATTTCTTATACTAAAATAACATGAGTATTATGGGTATCAAATAGATTTACATGGTGACATATATTCTATACGAGTATACATAGACATCTTATTTATTTATCTTGCCACTTACAGAAGGGCATATTATTTACCTTCAATTTTGATCACTTCTTTCTCTAATGAATCATATATTACTATCAATATTTTCATGATGATATATTTTAATAGCTACATATATGTGTATATAAATATATTATTTAAGATTTTAATAGCCTCAATTATTTTCTATGATAACACATGATGCACATGACTATATATTTAGAGATGAGTGATATGTAGGAATGTGTGCACACCCATCACCTAAAAAGGGGGACATATACCCAAATATTATACTACCAGACTCAAATTTGCATGACTATGATTTTACAAATAAGTTTAAAAAGAATTATCGAGAAGCATTATATGTATATTTCCCTAATCAATAAATAGACTCAAAGTTGTCAGGATTTTATCTAAAATCTTAAATGGCCATAACACCCTTTAAAATATTTAGTGCTAAGATTTTATTTTTTAATTTATAGTACTATAAATTCTAAGGATTGACAACATGGTTTGCATACTACAAATAATATTCATTCATTTTTCTTATTTCAAAATCAATTATTACATTTTATATTGATTGTAGATTTTCACTAAGACATTGATTACTTGTTGGAATGCATTCCTACTTTTAGGTACATTTGAGTTGTTGATAATCACGTGCAGGTGAAAGCCAATTCAGAAATTTAAAGTTCATCCCTCATCCCTCAAGTGAATGCAAGTATGTGCTTCAATTTTTTTAAATTTTACATATGCATGCGTCACACACATAGATGAAAGTGGGGCATTATCTAGACACCTAATTTTGGTAAAATATGTATTATTCTAGTGTTTTTAGCATTTTTTTTTGTATATGGATGATTCATTAGAATTTGGGTCTTAGTGGCACTTTTCCATGAGTTTTTTGCTTCTCCTTCTAAGTGTGGCCACACTTTATTCTATTTCTTTTATTTTATCTCTCCTATATGTTTTTCATGTGTATATAGGTATCATAATCAATGGTCTTCCATGTTTTTCCTAGACATAATTTGTCATCCTTTGATTCTCCCTTTTCTTTATGTGGACCCTTCTACCCTTATCTCTCCTCTTTTCGATGTGTAGACTCATGATTGTCACTTTTATTTATTTTCATTTATCAACTTTCATGATAATAAGTTCTTATTTTGAATTTGAGAAGTTTATATATACAAATTCTCCTAAATCATCTAAAAAATAAGCAATCAAAAAGTAAGGCATTCTATAAGTCTTAGGTGCTTTATCAATCTTTCAATTATGCTAGAGACTTTAAGTGATTAAAAATATTTATATTTTCACATACTTGTGCCAAAAGAAGGGTTGATCAAAGTTCATATAGTTAGATTTGATTATCAAGGGAGAGAAGGTGAAGCTCCATCTCTTGATTGGGTTGGGACTACACTCATTAAACACTAAAATTACATGGAGCCCTGATTCCACGCATGTGGGATATGTAGCTACAACTCATCAAGAGGTTGTTCATGAAAACTAACTTAAAAAAGTTTATTCTGCTTGAGACATCATAGGGAATTATGTCATAGTCAAAGGATAAACAAATCCAACAATTTTGTATACCAATTATATGAAGCAAATCCAAGATAGTACTCACTACCTATGTTAAGTGATTTAGAAAGTTAAAAATATTGAAAACTTGTAGAGGATAAAATTGGTGGTACAAGATAAAATCAAAGCGAAAAAATGGTCCTTGGCCAATTCTGACCATGACACAATCAACACTCAGTCAATTCTAACCTTATATCATATCTTTGTTAGATATTATATTTTATTCTATGTCGATCTCAAGAGCCTACTTCCAAGTCCAAATGCTAGTTATAGTCATCAGACATGTTTGTTTCAATCTTCTTTCTCTCTCTTACCATTTTTTCCCTTGCTATCACTTTTTAAATCATTTTTTGTAATTTCAATCTATTTTAAGGCATAGTTCATAGTTGATTATTATTTATGATTGCATTATCATAGAACCTGATTGGCATTGTGCATAGCGTAAATACCATTGTGTACTAAATAGTTAAAATAGTTGGAATAAAGGTGTTTGGGAAGGTGAATCAAATCATTTCCTAACACTAAAAAATAAAAATAAAGGGACATTATTGATTAGGTTGGAGCCTTATATTTTGATCGTACTAGTACATGAGTGAGAATCTTAAAGAATTATGTTTCTATAGGTCAACTTTAAACTCATAATTATATTACAATAGCTTAATTATCTTTGTTATCCCCACCTCATAAACATTAACGTGGAATTGGGTGGGTATAGAGACATGGATCGACTCTTTATCCATCATTGGCTAAGCACACATACTAATAATATTTAGCTAAAAATTTGATCGAGAAGAAAAAACTAAATTTTAGGATCTAAGTATTGAGGTAGTAGAGTTTTGGTTTGGACTCTTCATGTAATCAAGACTCCTTTTCAAGGAGATGTGGGTATGGAAAGTTGTAGGTTGAGATCTGAATGTTTGTTTTTTTAGCAGTAAAAGGAGGGTTTGAGGGTCCTTCACCCTTATATAGATATCAAAATAAATATTTACAAGAAAATCCACAAATGCCCCACCATAAAAAAAAATCTCTGTTAGAGCTTACATTTAATATCTCGAAACCTAGAGCTTCAATGCTTATAAAGTAACAACTATAAAATATAATTTTCAATAGCCAAATGGGATGTAACCATTAGCCAAAAAATTCATGAATGATATTAAAATAAAAGAGACAAGACACATCAATCAAAATCCTTACACAAAGATCCAAAACAAAGACTAAAGATAAATACAACAACCATGCTCAGAAGTGGAGTTTTAAATCCTCCACAGTGGGGAAAAATAACATCTACAACACCACAAATTCCTAGGAAGGCCTCATAAAATTCCCCTCATAAGTTATTATTAAATCACATGGAATGATGCAAAGAACCTAGACATTGTGAATAATCCTTTATATTTAGCTATAGGCTTCTATGATTATAACAAAGTGTCAACATTAAAAGAAGTGAAAACTTGCCACTCAGTGATGGGGTACCAAAGAGTGGGAAAAAGAAACTTTAGACCAATTCATTCAACATTAGCCATCAACATAATTCTCACATATATAATCACCCTTGCAAAGGTAGCCAACACATTTATAAGGGAATGAGGCTCCATATACTTGACGGGAGTTATCAACTTTTCCCATCTTATAATATAATTCTTATACACAAAAACCAACTAGTCCTTAGAAATATTAGCATATTGCTAAAACATAATCATTTGTTTCAAAAAATCCAAAAGCCTAAGAAACTCATCTTACAAGCAAGCTTATTGAATTATAGTGATTTCTAGAGGCTTGGGACGATCTCCTCTGATCCACAACAGGGTAGAATTTTGTACCTCAGAGTAAATAATATTTTCCTACATAATTAAATATTCATTATTCCTATAGGACATAAATGTCCTAATAATAATATCCCTGACTATAGGATTTGGGTTCATTTTCAAGAAAGAAGGGCTAATTCATGAAGGTAATCTTCACATAAGATTTTTTTCTATGATCAGAAGCAAAAATAAATATCTGGTAAAAATGTTTGAGGCTACTTAAATCTGGTGGAAGAAAAGAAGCCAATATCCTAATAAAAAACCAAAACTATTATTCCTTTAAATACCTATCATATACTATCATAGGGGGTCTATAGTCTCTAATCTTCTCCACAAAGTCATAGGTGAGATAAATATAATATTTTAACTAAGAAATAGTCTTATATTTGGATAAACAATCCTTAGTCGCATTCAATTTTACATAATCTAGTTGTTCCTTTAATTGGGAAACTAACAAACATTTTCCCTCCACTGTGCCATCCAAGCCCCTATTCAGAACATCAATAAACCTAGCTAAAGTATCCATCTTTAGGGCCATCACAAAAGTAAAAGGTCAAATACCATTCTTTAATTGTTTAATCTCCTGCCTGTGGATTTTAATAATTTTTCAGAGCCCATTTGAAGGAGATTCCTTCTAATGCTACATAATAATCCTTCCCTAAAGCAACCATAGGGGAAACCCCTAGACCTATCCCAGGAAAAACCTCAACCAAGATATCCACCTTTAAACCTAGTACCTTTGTGTACTTAGAAACTACTTGTAGCTTGACCCTTATCCTTTTTTTAACCTTGACTTTAGAGTTAGGTTATAAATATTAGAACATGCACAAAAAAACTCGCATGAAACCTTAGGATGTTACTTCTTCAAGGCATCCACAATAAGAAATTTTATCAAACCATGATGAGTAAGGGCCTTTACATTCCTTCCTTGGACCTCACGAGTAGTTTTATTTAGAAGATTGAGAAGAAATAAGGGGAAATTAGTCAAAATTTTATGCCTAAGATGAGATAAGAGTTTAAATTGGCAAGCAAATATCATAATGTACCTACCCTCACAAACAAGGTATTTTTAGATGGAAGACACTTTAGGGCAATGTTGAGGCAAAGAAGACTTAGAAATCCCCTTCCCAGTATCCACTAATATCTCTCCCTCATAAAGAAAGGCTTTCTTTCATTAATTCCTCTTATTTTTCAAAATTTTCACAATGTACAAACATTCCCCTAAAACAAGAATGCAAGAAATTTTTATAATCACACCCTCAATCACCTCAAAAGATCAACCTCTAATGTTCACCCCCTGTCAATGAAATGCTCATAAAATTCCCTTGCGACCTTCAAATCATGACCTAAAAAATTTTCAAACAAGGAAAGCCAACCTTATTATTTAAATATTTGACTATAGATAAATGTTGTTTAACAGGGCCTCATGCTCGATGGTGTTTACCCTATTTTTAGATTATGTGAATCATAATAAGATAAAACTAATAGAATTAATTCAAATTATAGTATATAACAATCAAGCATAAATATTAATGTATAATACTAAAATTAATTTAATAATTAGATTTGATATTTATGGAAAGTGCAATAAAGGACAAGAGACTTTGATTTATTGTTTCATTGGTTGATTTTGATTATGTTCTGATAGTAGAATGGAGTAGACGTTGTAGACACCCCATTCTGGCCACTACTTGCTTCCGACCGATATTCAGACTGATTTCTACCAAACATTGCAAATTAAGCTTAGGAATAACTAAACATCTCATATTCACCTACACATCATTCATTAATGCTCATAATCATGTTAAAGCATCCCTATTTGGGGTATTCTACTATACACAAAAATAACCTTTCATAGATTTATCTCTAGTCACCTTACAACCTAGAAACTGACAGTTTGGCCTATGGACCCTTTAAGTGGGGCACTTGAATAATTCTTAAAAGAGATAAAATGTTAATTGAAATGAATCATCTAATTAAACCAGATTAAATCTTAGCTAAATTATCCATTTGCAATTAATGAATATCTAAAAATAGAAATTAAATAATATAAAATATCAAGCCTTCTCATCATTGCCTTTATGAGTTGTCAAGCTCTCCCAATGTCATGTTGTGGACCCCATTTCCACATTACAATGTATTTCAAATATTGTACATTAAAATGTATTGTACACTCTTAATGTATTCTCACTGGGGTTAAAATTTTTTGGACCCCACTTTTTCTAGGAGTATAGATACATGGTTTATCTATACTTGTATATGTGTGGTGTCATCACCCATGATTAATGGGGAACCATTATGGGTTGACTTGGCCCTTGGCTTTAGTACCCATTGTTTTGTAAAACCACTATATTGGTTACCTATTAATGTAATTATATATATATGGACATACAATAGGTAATACATCAAAAGAACTGAGTTTGAGAAGGTGAATAGAGTGTATGAATTCAAGTGTAAACTCATGAGATTTTATTGAGTGTAGCTCCAAACAACATTTGTGCATTGTAATTGTGAGAAGATCGATTTGAGAGTGGATTGTACTTTTTTCGTCTTGTAATAAGATCCGAGCAAGTGTTTTTTGGTGGATGTAGCCCACTTTGGGTGAAACATGTTAAATCATGTCTTCTTGTTGTGCATTTTAATTTCTATTCTTTATGTATCTTTATTGATAGCTCTTGTTATTGCAATTCTATAAAATTATTGTGCATTAGTTTATGATTTATTCTTAAAACCCAAAATATCTATAAAATATATAATTTGAGAGCCATGCCTATTAATTGAAAAGCATAATTACATTACACCTTTTTAACTCAATTGGAGTTAGCCTTAACTCACCTAGGGTTAATTTGAACTCATTCAATGTTTAAACTCAACCTTAACTCACCTTGGATGAGAGTTAACTTTGAAGGCTATAAATACAAGGACCTACTTATTGATCAACAAGCTTTCTTTGTGCAAGGTTATTATGCTAAAATACCTCCAAAAAGCTTTCTTTGTGCAAGGTTATTATGCCAAAATACCTCCAAGAAGCTTTATTAGTGCAATGTTATTATGCCAAAATACCTCCAAGAAGCTTTATTAGTGCAATGTTATTATGCCAAAATACCTCCAAGAATCCTTCTAGTGCTGTTACCATGCCCAATTCCTAAGCCAACCAACCAAGCCAAGGTGCTAAGGAAAGTTGGAGAAAAGGGAACTTCATTGATAAAAATTTATTGATGTACAAAGCTGAGCAAGCCACTTCAACAAGCCATTTTGGAGCTACAAAGAAGTTAAAAGGATGATTTATTTTGATTTCTAATCATGTTTTCATTATATGTTTGTTACCTATGCTCTCCTTAGTGTCTAAGCTAGAGGTGTTAGTATTCAGTGTGTTATTTTGATTTGGTTTTATTGACTAACACAATACTAATCTCCCCTCTATAAATTCCTTGTTTGCCATGATGGCATGCCCGATGGGACCCGCACCCCATAAAGTTCTTCCCATGGCATTTTAGGACCTTTTCATAATAAATTTCATGTCAAAATCCAAACTTGTTGACCAAAAAAGTGGAAAGCGAAAGCTCACGAACATCCTACAGGAAATCATGTTTTTATTCTATGTAATTATGATTTTCTCTCTATAATTGTGGTATTGCACTAAGGAATCATGATATTGCACTATAATATCATGACTTTATAGTTTCATTATTATCCTAATAAGTATTATTTTATCTTGATAAATAATGGTTTTATCTTGATAAGTAGTGGTTTATTAGGGAGTTGTGATATTGCCTTCGTAACTTATGATATTGCCTTGAAATATATGGTATTTCCTTAGAGACTTGTGGTATTATATCAAAATTTGTGATATTACCTTGAAATTTGCATTATTTCCTTTGTTATTTATGATATTACTTTTTATAATTATGATTTTTCACTAACATGTTATTTTGTAGGAAGTTATTGTTTTGTATTGACTAGTTGTAGTTTTGTAGGAAAAGTTACAGTATTGTTCTGTATTTCTGTGATTTTGCACTATGTGAAGAAAATTTAAAACCTAAGAGCTAAATTTCAAAAATAATTTTCCCACTTATTTTTTGATTCTAAGCACAAGGACCCCCTAACATATTTTGTAGGATTCAAAGGCCAAGAAAAGATGATTTTTAACACTCTAAGATTTAAACTCACATTTACATTTGGTGTTTTAAAAATCTTTTACTTAAGTCATTTTCATATTTTTTCAGAGTTTTTGCACAATGCCAAGGGATAAAATTCATGACATATTCCATTTGGTGCTATAAAAATGAACTCACACTCTAGTTAAACACTCATAAAAGTTTCATTTTTATGATTGTTGTTGAGTGTTTATTTCATAAGGTACATGTAACATGTATATTCTTCCCCCCCCCCCCCAATTCCCTTTAGGGAACTTGGGTGATCAAAAATGCTTCAATTATTGCATTTATCACTTTTGTCCAAAAGCATGGAAGGAAATCCCCTAAGTCCCTCCATAAAATATGAGTGATTTGGGTAATCCCAAAATGACCCTAAAGTCCTTCCACTTTCTTTATTTCATGCATCTTGGCATGTGGGTAGAAGTTCATCGCCTCCCCACAGGTTCTCTAGGAAAGTGTTAACTCAAGAATTCATCTTCTAACATCACTTAAACCCCACTTCATAGTAGGGGTATACAAATTGAGTTTGAATTTTTGGGATGATTGTTTGAGTAGTTAAACAATTTTCGTTAATAAGAGACTGCCTCAAAACGTAAGTTTAACTCGAACATCAGACTACACTGAGCAATTGGCATATGTAGTGGTTGTGAAAAGGACAAGACCTTTTCACAATAAGCCAGTTAATGTGGATATAAATGAAATGTTATGCCCTAGTGTTAACCACACATATAGGACCATTTATAATTTACAAAAATTGATAGTTTTTAGACAACCCCACTTGCTACAAATATACTATCAATGCAGGGCAAGTAGCATGAAGTTCCATTTCACCGTGGGCTCTTAAGAGTAGAGGGGGCCTAAAAACCCTACATTTCATGTGTTTTTTAATTTTTGGATTAATAAACATAATTTACTCTCAAGATTATGTATATAGATGGAATTTGATAGTACGAAGCTACCTCATTAGTCTTTAGGATTAAGATGATATACTTAGGTATTTTTGTTGTTTTTCCTTTTTTACTTGCATTATTGTGAGTAAAAAACTATTTTGTTTATCATATCATGTCCAAAACTATTTTATTTCTCATACTGTGTCTAAAATAAGTCATGTTTGCACATCACTCTTTTATTTGAAGAAGTGTTATGTCGTTCGTTTGACATTACACTTTACCTTAGTCATTTGTCAAAACTTTTGTGTGTGTGTTACGTTGCCCATTTCATTCCAAGTCTTTGTCTTAGAGTTTTTGAAACAAACCATTTATCATAACTTTAGATCAAGATAACATCATTATGTTGTATTATTTCAAAGACTTGTTTCCTTGTATCTAATTGCAATTTCAAAACCACATGTGCCTTTTTGGTCTATAATTAGTATCGTTATGATGTCCATCTTGGTCTAGTTTGTTGTCCATTTAATAATGAATCCTTCTAAAATAAAGTTCAAAAATTGGTCTTGATAAGTTTAAATTCAAACATTGATTTGTGTATGCCTATGCCTCACATAATTTTGGCTTAGACATTTATCTATCACTTTTGGATTGTGTAACTTGGACTAATTCCTTGCTTGCTTTAGCAATCCTTGTGCTTAGATTTGGAAAGTGGTATATCTTCCATGTGCCTAAAATTCTAATATATTTTTCTAAAGGTAAATTTTATGTTTAAATCCTAATGCCTATTTTGAGTCAAAGTTTTTCAAATTTGTTAGATTAATTATCTTGTCTTTTATACCTAGTTTATGCCAAGTCTAGATTTTGTGTCATGTTTCCAAAAGACCTAGTAGTTCTTATTTATTTTAGACCTAGCTTGTACCAAATATAGATTTTGTGTCATATTTACAAATAATATAAAATTTCCCTTTTGTTTTAGACCTAGTGTTATTCCAAAGTCTATATTTTGTGTCATTTTTCCAAAAGACCTAGCATTTTTACCTTCTATCTTAGACCTAGTCATTTTGAGCCTAGCTTTGTGCCTTATTCTGAAAGACCTAACAACCTTATTCATTTAGATTAGAATTGTTCAAAATAATTTTTACCTAAGTTTGGCATTCAATTTTATCCATTCACTTAACTAATTGTGTAAGACATTTGATGTTAAACTATTTTAGACCGAGTTTATCATTGACCATTTTGGACAAACAACTCCAATTCTTAGACCAAGTTTTAAACCAAGTTCAGGGCATTTATCATTTAGACCTTGTTTTTAAGAGTTTTTAGAACTCTAGACCTTCTTCGTAGAATGTTTGTCATTAATTTGGATATGTCTCATTACACTCATAGTAGAGACATGTACAATCTAGGTTATGATAATATAGATACAAATGATAACTTTGTTCAAGACCCCTACTATTTCTCTCAATTTTTGCTTATTTTCTTAATTAAAAAAGAAGTAGGAAACTAGTAATAAGGGTGTGGTTGAAGAAATTAGTTGTTTATGCGTACATGATCTAGAAGATCATGAAGATCTACTCTTTATCTTGGGTAGAATGACTTGTAGACAAGAAAGTACTCATGCAAATGGGTTGTTAGATGGGTAGCAAGGTGGACTACCTAGCATGAGTTAGATCCAAGAAGCGTGAGCTTGCTAGGAGGATATCAATCCATTCTTTGATAATAATTAAGTTAAAAGAGGTAAAAATGAAGTACTTGCATTAAATAAAAAAAGAACTAAAATGAAATACAAGAAGAAATAGATGCTTGATAATGAAAAATAAACTAAATATAGCAATAGTGGGTTAATACTTGTGCTAAAGTAGGTCATCAAGTTCAAAAAATAGGTGAGGTCTATGTGAATAGGTAGGGACACATAAAGTCAAATTTGAAGGGGTTAGAAATAACTTGCTATTATTTCTTTCCATAGTGCCCATCGATAGTCAAGGTGACCATTAGCGGTTAAGCTAACTATTGATGGTTGGGTAACCATCAATGGTTGGGGGTGACCATCAATAGTCAAGGTGACCATCGGTGGTTAGGGTGACCGTCAATGATTCTTGTGGATTCTAAAGATTTTTAGAAAAGAATTTGTAGAATGGGTCAGTGAATGGTCTGGGATTTGGTTAAGGGTCTAAGGGTTAAAAAGTAAGATATAGAAAGGTCTAATTAGGACAAGGAGGTCAAAAACCAAAATAATAAAACCAAAAATACAAAGTGTACGTATTTTGTTGCTTGAAGGTTGATCGCTGATCTTGGGGTAATTTTGGTAGAGTAATGGTACTTTGCCTCAAGAAATTTGTTGGCAAAGGTTTGGATCTCTATTGAAATTAATAAATTTTTGGAAGGAAGACCTACTAGTTGATGGCTTGATCACCTATGTGCAAGAATGCTTGATTCTAGATCCCCATTCACCTCCTACTCCCCTCATTCTATAGGTAAGGAGAGATGGAGGTAGAAGGTTCCATAGGAGGTTAGGTCATTGATTTGAATGAATCATGATGTGTTAACATTAGGTAAGGTGAACATATTAAATTATGTCATGTTAGCTTATACACAGCTGGTCAGGTGTTTGTTCAAGTGGTGGGGAAGGGACTTGACTATCGATGGTTAGGGTGACTATTGATGGTCAAGCTAACGATCGATGGTCGAGTGTTGAAAGTTAAGTGGGATAAAAAGGGGTAAGTGAGTTAGTTAGCTAACTAGCTAACCTAACTCAAAGTCATGGTCAAGGGTTGAGTAATGGTCTGAACTAGGGGTGTTTTGACATTTGAAACTATAGTGTGCAGAACTTTGGTGTCTATATTTTGGCCCTTTTTATTATGTAGTTTATGTCAGTAAGCTATAAAATAAAAATGGATTATGGGTCAAAAATTAGTTACCCAAAGTATGGGAGGAGGTGTTCCCCCTCAAATTAGGAGTTGATGAGGTGAAACCAAAATGGATTTGGGGTTTGATAAGTGGTTTATGGTGCATCATAAGGTTGGTGACAATGGTGGTTGGGAATTTGAAGCACAAACATGCACACCAAATGCGACTAAGTTGTGATAGTAAAGATCATGCATAGACTAAGTTGTCATAGTTGGTAAAAAAATAGGGTTGGTTCTATAAGGACAAGTGATAAGTGGACCATGTGACCGGATTTAGGCATGGCAACTAGGAACACTCATAAACATAAGTCTCCTAGATAGGGTCAATTTTTTTATGGGTATTCAAGGTACGAAGTGCTCCCTTGAAAAACACAAATGGTTTGGTTGTGCAAATTCAAATGTTCAACATGGCAAGGTTAGTTGGTGTGATTAAAAGGACCAAGGCAAGGTTGTCATAAAATATGTGATAGTTTGGGCCAAAATGGCTAATGTCAAGGTGGATGTGGTAAAATGGTTGGTTGGAGAGGGTGTTATCTAATGGTTCATGGTTGGTTTGTGGTTTGGTGGAGAAGGGTAATCTCTAAAAGGTGGCACGAATGTGTTGGTGCCTAAAAAATGAAAAAAGTGGGTTTCCTGATCATCGACAGTCAGGAGTCCCAAAATCAACTATTGATGGTCATCTTGATCATCAACAATCATGGGGAAACCTTAAAACCATAGGGATAAAAAGTAAAATGGACAAGTCATTATCACTATTACTTTTGACTCTCTAATTTCTATGCTTTGGTGATTTTGGCATTTTGGTGTGAGGGTGATGATGAGGTGGTCAATGATTGGTTGATTGGTGTTGTGATTATTGAGGTGGACCAGATTATTGGACTGAGAATGTAGGGTGGATGAGGACATGGTTGAGTGATGAGAACCAAACTTCCTCCTCGATGATGGTTGAGGACTGAGGTAGGTGCTACCTTGAATTGGTAATATAGAGTGACTTGGTCAGTTAATAGTTGAGTTGTATTAGTTTGTTTCTTGTTTTGATAGGGTTTTGGGTTTGCCCTAGGTATTAGGTTAGGTCTATTATTTGAGTTGATTTAGCAAGGGAAAGTTGAAATTAGGAATGTAGTTTAGGTTGAGAGAGGGTAATATCAATATTAGATAGGTTTATTGAGGGTTATAATGAGTATAAGATGGTTTCTAGGTAGGAAGGGTTAGGTATTTTCCACTGGTGGTCATATATAACGACTGTCATCAGTCATACCCAATCATCAGTGGTTGTAGTCAAAGACTGGGGGCCAAAGGGCTAGCTGATCGTCGATGGTCATAGTGACCATCGATGGTCAACTAGATGGTCAAAGGGGTTTTGTTAAAATGTTAAGGCAAATGGAAAATCAATATGTTTAGGGGTAAGATTTTATTTGATGAAAGGTTTAGGAAAATGGTTTGAAGGGTAAAATGTTATTGATGAAGGTTAGTGTTTTTAGAATTTAGAATGTTGTTAATGTGGGTTTAGGGTGGGTGCAAAGATATGATTATGTAGTTAAGATAGAAAAGGAAAAAGGTAAGTGTGTATTAGGTAGGTGAAATCCATGGGTAGAGTAGTTAAATAGAAAGCTAAGTGCATTTTATAATGATTTTTGTAAGCATGAGATCTGATCCAGATGCGAGATAGGATCCCTCAGATCTTTATAAAGATCCATCAGGGGATGATTGAGGATGACTAGACATACATGGATGAGGTTAGCCTTAGCATGATGAGGCACTTCCAGCACATGTTATGAGATACGATGATGATCATGGCCCTCATCAACAGATGGGATCTAGCCATGAACACATTTTTGTTGCCAATAGGAGAGATGACCATCCTATTAGAGGATGTACATAGGATTACATGGTTGCTTAGTTAAGGGGAGCTAATATATCATATTGAGAGTGAGGAGAGAGATGATCATATGGAACTCCTATATGGTGATGATCATACGTTCATGAGATGACATGCTAGAGGGTTTAGTTACATACCTCTATATCAAAGAACCATGGATGATATGAGGTTGATGATGATGATTATGATGGTAGTGTCATGTTTTACATTACTATATTCAAGCAATGGATGGTTTACTTATCTACTGCTAGGTGTTTTGGTGGAGATGTTGCTTGGGCAAACAATAAGGTTTAGGCAAGTTGAGAAAAATAAAAGATGGAGTGTTTGGTGAGAGCACTATACCAATCCAAGGCTGGTCTATATAAAGACATGGGGAAGGTATGATGGAGAAGGGCATCATCATATGAAATAAAATAGTAAGAATGGTGAAATGCTCTTAAGTGTTGTTGGGGGTCCTCCTTGCATTAGAACTTAGAAAATTTGGGTAGTTCCCATTGATGAGGGTAAGGTTGGATATGGATGGATGGGTAAATAGGTTCATTATAGATATGGTCATAAGATAAAAGGTTGTGAGCCCTAGAGATAGATGACTCTAGGTTGGTAATTTTATCCATCAACATTTTTACCAAATCTGTTTGGGGTTGGGAAACTCCATAATTGAATGGTAAGTATTGTTGAGGTTGGGTGGATGCAATATATAATTAACTAGTAGAAGGTTGAGAAGATGTCACGTGTTAGTATGTGGTCATTGAGGGTTATGATGATGCCACATAAAGGTTAATGGGCACAAAATTTTGGGTAGAAAATGATGCTATGTATCCCTATGAATTAGGAATATAGCATGGTTAGGGTGTCATGGGTATTTGTTAAGGGATTGATATGGGTTGATTTGGAGGTATGATTAAAGTGGTAGGTTGGGGAACTAACATGGATTGGGTTGGAGGTATGTATGGTTAGTTGGTTGGGGGTGAGTGGTAACCCTAGTACAAATAGGTGAAAGGGTAAAAGGTATAGAAAGTACCACATTTTGAAGTAGGGTAGAGATTGGTAGATTGGTAGTGATAAGGGGAATAGTGGTAATATGGGCATAAGGTATCCCTATGGTGGATGTGATTTGGGTAACTAAAGCTAAGGTTGCCCCTATGTTAGAGGAGTTGTTGGTTAGTGTAGGGGGTGTTTGGTTATTGGTTGGGATGTTTGATTAAGTTTGGGTGGAGGTAGTGGATGGGATATTGGTGGAAGAATATGCTTGGGTGATCATAGGTTGGGTAGAGGTAGTGCCAATCATAAGATGAGGGGGCATCCCATAAGGTGGGTCACTAAGAGGAACCAAAGCAGGGGTATGATAAAATAGGGTGTTGAGGTAATGTTGGAGGGCCACGGGGTTATTATCAAGGAATGTGGAAAAATATGAATACCTTTGACAACTATCTAAGGAATGCTAGGAGGGGGTGAATGATAGGGATAACCCTCAATATTCAAAGTATATTCCATAGAGGAAGAGGAAGAGGAAGGTGGTTCTTGGTTGGTTTGATTCGTCAACTATTGTTTTGTAAAGACCATGTGAGGAATAGAAAGGAAATGATAAAAAGATCACAACTCAAACACAAAGCAATCAAAATAAAAAGTTCTCAATGCAATCAAAACACACACTAGATTGTGTTTAAAAAACTTAGGATTATTTTTATATTGCTTTTGGCTTATGCCTTATAAAGTGTGAAGAATAAATTTGGTTTGTAGTTTAGGTGCTAGAAAAGAAGTCTAAGGTTGGTTTCAGGTGTTATAGGCTCTCAAAAATCTATATTGAAAGTTAGTACATGAATTGATATTGGGGCCTACTCCCTCACTTCACACACTGTAATGATAAGGGTGTCAGATGCTTAGCCAAAATATACTAAATTTCAAAGTTTAGATTCAACTAGAGAGCTAAATTTTGGTTTCTCTTCTTGGTAATGACCTCCAAGTAAAATAGCTAAAAGGATAAGGTTTACTGCTAGGTGATGGAATCCTAGTCGAGCCTTATGTCAATTATTTTGATGTGTTGATTAATTATGTGGTTTGGTAGTGTGTGATAACAAGAGTGTAACTATAATTGATTTACTTTGTGTTTAAGTTAACTAGATGAACTAAAAACATGAAAATAATCAACGTATGCAAGGTTTATTTTATACCCAAAATAAATTTTGATTTCTTTATATGAGCATAGAATAAGGAAGAAAAGGGCACCTAGATACTACTAGGTCCCACTAGGTGTGCTAGAATGTTCTCTCAATTTTTGTTTATTTTCTTAATTAAATAAGAAGTAAGAAACTAGTTATAAGGGTGTGGTAGAAGAACTTGGATGTTTATGCATACATGATCTAGATGATTATGAAGAGCTCATCTTTATCTTGGGAAGAATGACCTATAGATAAAAAATTACTCATGCAAAGGGGTTGTTAGATGGGTAGCAAGGTGGACTACCTAGTGTGAGTTAGATCTAAGAAGCGTGAGCTTGCTAAGAGGCTAGAAATCCACTCTTTGATAATAATTAAGTTGAAAGAGGTAAAAAATAAGTACTTGCATCAAATAAAAAAAAGAATTGAAATGAAATATAAGAAGAAATAGATGCTTGATACTAAAAAATAAACTAATATAGCAATAACAGGTCGATACTAGTGCTAAAGTAGGCTAGGTCAAGTTCATAAAATAGGTGAGGTCTCTGTGAATAGGCAGGGGCACAAAAAGTTAGATTTGGTTAGGGGTAAGGGGCTAGAAATAACTTGTCAATTATTTCCATAAGGACCATCGATGGTTGGGGTGATCATCGATGATTAAGCTGATCATTGATAGTTGGGTAACCATCAATGGTTGGGGAGTGACCATCGAAAATTAGGGTGACTGTCAATGGTTCCTATGGATTCTGAAGATGTTTAGAAAAAGAGTTGTAGAATGGGTCAGTGAATGGTATGGGATTTGGTTAAGGGTCTGGGAGTTAGAAAGTAAGGTGTAAAAGGTCTGATTGGGATAGGGAGGTCAAAAACCAAAATAACAAAACTAGAAATACAAAGTATACCTATTTTGTTACTTGAAGGATGATGGTTGATCCTAAGGCAATTTTGGTAGAGTAACAGTACTTTTCCTTAAGAGAAATTTTGGTAAAGGTTAAAATCTCTATTGTAGTTGTTGAATTGCTAGAAGGAATACTTGTTAGTTGATGGCTTGATCACCTATGTAAGAATGCTTGATTATGTATCCCCATTGACATCTTACTCCCCTCATTTTATAGGCAAGGAGAGATGGAGATAAAAGGTTCCATAAGAGGTTAGGCCACTAATTTTGATGCATCATGATGTGTTAGCATCGGGCAAGGTGAACATATTAAATTGTGTCTTGTTAGCTTATACACAATTGGTTAGGTGTTTGTTTAGGTGGTAGGGAAGGGACCTAACCATCGATGGTCAAGCTGACCGTCAATGGTCGAGTGTTGAAAGTTAGGTGGGATAAAAAGGGGTAAGTTAGTGAGTTGGTTAGCTAACTAGCTAACGTGACTCGGGGTCTTGGTTAAGGGTTGGGTAATGGTTTGAACTAGGGGTATTTCGACATTCAAAATTATAGTGTGTAGAATTCTTGTGTCTACACTATGATGATGATTTAGTTTGTGAGACGGATCCTTATCCTCCTTACACTAATCAATCTAGGGAATAAATTCAATATCTATTAGCTCATTATTTGGTTAACACACCTCCATATTCAGAACAAGACCAAGATCAAACCATGCAATACCTTGCTAGCATACCATCAATTATAAAATAATCTCAACAACAATCGTATTATGTTACTATGCTATCGACATATGATCCTTATTTGTTTGATCATCACTTATTTGAAAACAATGACAAGGTTTTAGTGAAATATGTAAAGGTAGGGGCCAAGTTTCCAGCAGACTTCCCTCGTGAAAATTTACCTAGCCTAGTTAGAATGCCTCTAAACATGCCTTATGCCCAAACCATTGAGAAGGCCTCTACTAGCCATCCTTGAGTGCTCATACCAATGTTGTATCAAGACCCAAATATGACTGTAAAAGGAAAGGGACTCATGGAGTACCACTTTATATAAATGCAACAAGCATATCAAACCTATTTGATTGTAGCACATAATTTTAATGCCATGGCAATGTCAAATGCTCCACTCATAGATCTAGTTCCTTTAACAAGAGTATTAATTGAGTTGATAGGTCAATATAATTTAAGTATCGTCCCATTTGCATAAATCACTTTAATTAATGACATGTATAATGTACCATCTATTGAAGATGTAACTACAACTTTTACGTAAAATAATGTGCCAAACATGATGGATAACACACACGTGTCTTCAAATCTAGGCCAAAGTGGTTTAAATGTACCAATCAATAGTCCTCAACAACAATTGCCTTTAGTTAATATCATGAGTGGTTCATAATAGTAAGGGGTGGGACTCCTACATCCCAACCACAACAAGTTACTTCTAATCCTCAACCAGTTGCTTCATCAAGCATGCACCCACAAAGATTAAGTAATCAAACGTTGGCTAGTGCTTTGCCTCAACAATAAGTGATGAATGTTATCCCACCTTAACAAGTGAAAACTAATATTCCACAACAATAGGCACAGTCTAATCTACCATCATAGCATAGGTAAAACACTAAGCCACCTCAACAGGGGGAACAAATGCTCCACCTCAATAGGTAGTGATAAACGTATCTTTATAGTCACAGACTAATATACCTTTACAATCACAAACATTATCTAATTAATAATGTGTGTCTATTGGTCAAAAACAAATACCAAACACCCAACCAACATCTAGTTCATAATTGATGTTTGTGTAACAAAGAGGTACCACTATCCAACAAGTACCTATTATTAAAAAATTACCTTTTGCTCAACATATACCACATATTCAATGACAGGGCCTTAGTCCACAACAATTTTCCCTTACTCAACCAGGTTTGACTAGTCGATAACAAGTCCCTATTCAACCTCAGTAGGCATAATATTTTACCCAAAGCCATATTCTTCCATCCCATGCATAATTACCTCAAAACGAAGGCTATATACCAAATCTAGACCAGAATATAAGACCATAACATGTATAATTTCAATAACTGTATCCTAATCTATTGATTCATATTCCTAGTTAGTTCACTCACCAAAACAACATTCCATAAAAAACCATACCTCTATTATACCCAAGTCAAGGTAATCCACCTTTGACCCCCCAATCACCACCTTAGCCAAATGTTCAATCTAGTTTCTTGCCCTAAAAACTGTAATAAATAAAGGATGCAATTATCACCATTCAAGTAGGGAAACAAACCAAGAAATTTAAGTTAGATGACGTGTGTTCATAACTATTCAAAATGGAATATCTTTATATTCTTTTTCCTCCAGGTTATGAACCACCAAAATTTGATAAATACAAGGGTAAAAGAGACCATAAGGCCCATTTGATAGAGTTCTTTATGCTTGCTAGTCAATGGCTTATAACAACATTTACCTCCTCCTTTTATTTCATCAGAGTCTAGTAGGACAGAGTTTATAGTGGTTCCTCAAATTTCCAAAGAATTCTATGTCTAATTTTGATGACCTCTTAGACAAATTTGTGCAACATTTCTCCTATAATCTCAAACGTGAGATTTCATTGGTAGATTTGACTCATGCCAAGCAAAAATTTAGTGAGAGTTTTATAGTCTATCTACAGAGATGGAGATCACTTGTGAGTCACTTCACCCATAACTTACTAGACATATAATTGACTACTGTGTTTACTAAAAATTTGCACAATGAGATATACTATCATCTAGAGCTTTAGTGTGTGCACACCTTCAAAGAGATCATCAAAAAAGGTTTGGAAATTGAAAAGACCCTTATTAATAAAGGGATTATCAAGTTAACCTTTTTGAACCAAAATCAAAACTAAAGCCAAGGAACAGGTCTAAGTTAGAACCATAACTGAGTCCAAGTGCAAGCATCTGCACCAACCTAAGCTAGTAACTATTTGAAGTCCAAGCAATATAACTATACTAAGAATTTTGATGGTAATGGAGTAACTAAGTCATATCATGTCCAAATGGTGCAAACACTATCTACTTTGCCTACTTTGTAAATACAGCTTACTCCTCATCAATAACCTATTTAATAAGTGCAACCTTCATAATAACCTAGACTATCTCCACAAACGTAGCAAACACCACCTTTACAAACCCCTCCTCCAAGAATAAGACCCATTCCTCAAGTTTTCAATGATCTTGGTAAACCTATAGAAGTAGTGATTCACAATCTAACCAAAACTAATATGATTAGTTGGCTAATTCCAAAGCACTATCCTAAGGGTATTCCGTATTTGGACTGGGACCGAGAGCATGTGTTATGTAAATACCATCATGTTCATGGACATAATCTATGCCATGGTGTGTATATAAAACACCTCATCCAAAATATGTTGGAAAATGGGGAGATTACATTAGATAATAGAGCATCTACATCCAATTAGAACTTGGGTATCTACCAAAATCCTTTTCCACAACATAACAATAATAATCAACAATAACAATAATGAAGGCCAGAACAATAACATCATTAGTATCAAAAACCATGAGGATAATAACAATAATATCAAAAACAACAAAAACATCAACTAAATGGGAGGAACCAAGGCCATAATGATTTCAACAACCAAAAAACTTACCACGTAGTTGCACATGACTACAAAAAAGTTGTAGGTCATATTGTGAGAGGGCATTTCAACCATCACCATTAATCCTAGAACAAGTGTTAATAGACTAGGACCATTGACAAATAATTCCAATCAACTCACATATGCAAGTAATCCTTCTTTGACCTATGACTGTAACTAAGTACAATAACAATTAGGGATTACTATTTCAAGACCTTATCCGATAACTCATCATTACCACATGACCATAATTAAGTGCACCGGTAATAGAGACTTATCCTATTTGGCCCATCTCCATCATTGTCAAGCTATAATGGTGATGTATCTAATCTTGATTTTGAAATCACAACTTGATAATTTAAGATTGCCATTCTAAGCCCACAATTTCCTGCCAACAAACCAATCCAACCCACTATGTTGGCTAGGAACAAGCCATTTTCCATTATTAAGGAGAAAATATATGACATTGTGGAATAACTTCAGAAGATAGCTATATAAATCTTTATTTTAGATTTATTGTGTGTTTACTATCCATAAGAACATCTTAACAAAACTCCCAAACCAATCCTAAGTTCCCAATGATATAACCCTAGATAAATTTCAATCTTTGGTTGGACATCTAGCCCCAGACCAATAGTTTACCTTAGACCAAAGTGATATGTCATCCCTTGGTCCTCTCCATAACAATCCCCTGTACATTAAATTTGTCATAATGTAATGCAAATTTAAATGTGTCCTTATAGACAATGAATTGGGCTTAAATATTATGTCTCTAAAGCTCATTAAGCATCTCACATATATAATAGCTGATCTAAACTAAAAATAATTACTATCAAGGCCTATAACAATGAAGAACATGAATCACAAGGCACTATAATATTTCCAATTATTTTTGGGACCTTGACCCATGATACACTCTGCCATGTATAGGACCTAGATTTATCATATAATTTTCTCTTGGGTAGACCTTAGATACATGAAATTTGTGCAATCCCTTCAACATTGCACCAGTGTCTCAAGTTCTTGCACTCAGGCATGGAGGTAACTATCAATGGATATTTACAACCCTACGAACATTAAAAACATTTGGAGGCTAAGTATGAAAGTTACAACTATTAGTTTAGCCTAGATCTGGTTCCCAAAAAGGACAAAGAAAAAGAAATATTTGTCAAATTTCTATAAGCAAATTATATAAACCTAGATAGCCTTGATTCGTCTTCTCATATACCTCCTTTAGAAATGTCTAATCATTTTACCATCTCAACCAAAGACTAAGAGAGTATTTAACCCATGACACATTTAAAATTACTAAGCTTACACAGAACCCTAAGTCCTATAAAATACCTAAAGCTAAACCACCTTACATGGAATGGCAACAAAAAGGAAAAGGTAAAATTCATAGTCTAGATCGTATCATTTTCACATAGACCACTAGCCAAGAAGAGGACCCGCTTGCCAATGATAAATCCTAGTTATATAATGACAAATTAGTTGATTGCTAAAAAAATGCAAAATATCCCATCCCTAACAAGATCATAGAGAATCAAGCCTATGAAGGAGGAGGCCTCAAGTGAAATAAATAGTGAACTCTTGAGCCAATTTCTATAACTCGATATAAAGAAACTTATGGTCTTGAATTTAAACCACCTCAGGGTGACCCCACATATCTTATCCATGTTCCAATGCTAATGTTTAGTGATGAAAATTTTGGCAACAAAGTAGAGTCTAATCACAACATTTATGAAGACCTTGCCAATACCAACCTATTTGAATCATAAACTATTTATACCATTACCCCAATAAGTCAAAATAAATTGCTTCCTTTTTATCACCCTCAACTTATAGCCTGGGACCAACAAGAATCCACAGTGCTTGTAGGCAAGTTTGAGAATTATGAGGCCTTTTGTGCAAATTTTTAGGCCTAATAGACAATGTTCCATTGGGAGACCACAAACAAGGGTTCTCTATCAAACTGGATCATGTAGCCTATTTTGAAGAATGGGTGAACACCTTTAGCCAAAAATAAAAGAATAAAACATTGATGTCCCAAAGTAAAAACCTCTTTGAATTGCTTTTGGACTAGGGTAAAAGTAAAGAGAAAGGCCAGTCTTTTAGTGAAAACCTATTTTAGGCACCATTAGATAGGGATGTTCACCTTTCCTCAAATGAAGCTCAAGAGACCACCAATGATGAACTTGATTTTGGGTCTAGTTAAGTTCTGCAAAACAACATGCCTTTGATTTAATTCCCCAAGAATTTCTTATAGTATTCATAACATGGCCATCATTACCATTAAGAGATTAGATTCATCTTGTTTAGGCGATTTTGAAGAACCAGTCCAACTAGAAGACTTTGTAGTTGTAAGACAATTCACATCATTACCATCCATTCTAGAAGATGGCTTGAATATACTCATAGAAGATACTATGGAAGTTAACATTAGGACTCTTGACAACCTAAAGTGGATCAAATTAGGTGCATCCCTTACTGAAGAGGAACATGAAATCTTTACATCCCTTTTGAGGGAATTTGTTGAAATCTTTGTTTTGGCCTATTCAGACATGCTAGGTTTGGACCCCACCTTGGTTGTATACCATCTTGTTGTACATCTTGATGCCAAACTTGTGAAGCAAAAATTGCACAAGGTGCATCCTTGCATTAATGTATTAGTAAAGAAAGAGTTGGAAAAACTCTTATAAGTGAGATGCATCAGACCAATTAATTATTCAGAATGGATTTCAAACATCATGCCTGTTAGTAAGAAGCCAAAAGGAATCAAAATATGTACTGATTTTAGAGATATAAACAAGTCCTACCCCAAGGATGAATTTCCTCTATCAAATATTGACATGATCATTGAGTCCATAATGAGGTATGAAATGTTTTCACTTATGGATGGATTTTTAGGGTACAATCTAATGCAGGAGCATACTCCAAAGGATAAATTATCATGATTTTTATTCAAATTTTGGATTGATCAAGTGTTTAGGAGTCATATAACATGTTTTGGGTGTTTTAAGGGTTTTAGTTGTCTTAGGACACACTTGATAACCTTTTCTAGGTAACTAGGTGTGTTTAGGTAAGCTAGATTTCAAAATTGGAATTTTCCCACCAATTATACAAATTTGAAAATTTGAATTTCTTTGGTAAGTTTTGGTCATATTTGGAGAAGTTTTAATGTTTAAATATTATTGTTGAGGATTTAGATGAAGATAATTTTGGCCTCTCCCAACGGTCATGAGGGAGTTGAAAATCGGTTAGATTAGTTATTAGGATATAAAAAGAACTTGTAAGTGTATGTTGAAGTTAGTCATGGGGTTGTATTCAAAGGGGGAATGGATATGAACCCCATGGAAAAAAATAGAAGTTTTCTTGTTTTATAAAACTAATGATTATAGGCCCTATGTTCTATGCTATAGAGGAAGACTGTGTATAAACATTGTTCAAGAAACATTGTTATGAAAGTTGTTTGATCATTTATTTACATTGGTAATCCTTATCTCCATTTTATTGAATGATTCTATATGATTTAAAGCATTTTTTATACATGTTTCATTATGCCAAGACCCTATAAGGCAGACTAAGATATCACCTACAATCATATAGTCACACATATAACTATGTGAAAGAAGTGAATAGAGGTATCAACAAGGATAAGAAATGATTTAGAAAGGTGAGAGGAGATCCTATAGACCCAAAATATATTTCACAGTGATTTTAAAGTCTTTTGATAGCTTTAAAACTCAAATTAACCCTTCTTAGGTTTCTCAAATTATTACAAACCCTACATTAGGGTTTAGAAACAAAAATTAAAATTGCCAGTGTTTCAACAGTAAAAAATGCATGAAATTTGGTGAACAGTTAGGGAACAATGTGCATTAAATTAATTTTGGATTTTCATACATGTATGGAGTGTCTGAGTATGAATATAAGGGACAAAGTGCAAAATAGGGGATTTAGAGACCTAATAGGTCTAAACAGAGCCTAAGAAGTGGTTAGTAAGGTGCTTTAAGGGAAGAGTTAAGTTAATAAACTTTGTGGAATGTAAGAAAAGGATAGAGTGTACTTTAGATAAGTATTAGTTTCTCAAATTAAGTTTGTAATTGACTGTACAAGGAGTAAAGGCCTAGAAAAATCATACTAGGAAGAGACTAGAGTTGGTTGGAGAGAGGTAACAAACAATAGAGAAAGATTAGTGATAAGATAAGGTTTGGAAATTACTTGAAATGTTAAAAGGAATGTGAATATACAAGTAAATGGTATTAAAGACATTAGAGTTCAGTTAAAGATCTATGAACGATAATTGAGACCTTTAATCCTTGAACCAAATTGAGCAAAGTAAGAATGGATAAGAGAGAAAGTAGACATGTAGCGAACATGATAGTGACATCAAGGTGAAGAAAGACAGAGCCTAAATGAATGAGAGGTGACTTTAAGAAGGGAAGGGGGTTTTGAGTCTTAAGTAGAGGGAGGAAATTTTATCAAGATATCAAAAAGATATAGACTTTGAAGATAGACAAACATAGTAAGTCAGAGCTAGGTAATTGAAGACATTCCCACCAATTCTACAAATTTGAAAATTTGAATTTCTTTGGTAAGTTTTGGTCATATTTGGAGAAGTTTAAACGTTGTAATATTTTTTTTTAGGATTTATAAGGGGTTAATATGACTATTACATACTTGATTCATGTAATAAGTTATTCATAAGGTTATGTGAGGAGTGAAGATAGTTTTGGCCTCTCCTAATGTTCATGAGGGAGTTAGAAATCAGTTAGATTAGTTATTAGGATATAAAAAGAAATTGTAAATGTATGTTGAAGTTATTTATGGGGTTGGATTATAAGGAGGAATGGACATTAACCCCAAGTGAAAGAATATAAATTCTCTTGTTTTAGAAATCTAATGATTGTAGACCCTGTGTTCTATGCTATAGAGGAATACTATGTATAAACATTGTTCAAGAAATGTTACTATGAAAGTTATTTGATCATCTATTTACATTGGTAAACCTTATTTACATGATCTTGAAGGATTTTATGTGATTACAAACATTTTTTATACATGTTTCATTAATAACTATCCTACGACCCTGTAAGGTAGACTGCATTATTACCTATAATCATACAGTCACACATAAAATTATGTGAAAGAAGTGAATAGAGGTACTAAAAGGGACAAGAAACAATTGGGTAAGGTTATTGGAAGTCATATAGACCCAAAATATCTTTCATAGTGATTTTAAAGTCTTTTTATAACTTTAAAACTCAAATTAACCCTTCTCAGGTTACTTAGACTGTTACAAATCCTGCATTAGGGTTTGGAAACAAAAATTAAAATTGCTAATGTTTCAATCATAAAAAATGCATGTAATTTGGTGAATATTTAGGTCATAATGTGAATTAAATAATTTTTTGAGTTTCATACCTATATAGAGTGTCTGAGTATGAATATAAGGGGCTGAGTGCAAAACAAGGGAGTTATAGACCTAATAAGCCTAAATAGAGCCTAAAAAGTGGTTAGTAAGGTGATTTAAGAGAAGAGTTAAGTTAAGAAACTTTGTGTAATGTAAGAAAAGGATAAAGGGTAATTTATATTTTGAAATAGGAATTTGACTCAAGAGAGGAGGGTTAGTATCATGTTAGTTTCAAAATGAAAACAAAATGAAAGAAACACACTAACTAGCATAACATCTCTAGGCCTAGACACTAGGGAGAGCTTAGTTAACAAACATGAATAAAACACATAACTAAATTTTTTAAAAAAACCTCTTTTACCTTCCTTGGATGCTCCAAAATGATTTTTGTAGTGGCTTGCTCGGTTTGTGCTCATGAAGTCTTCATCAAAAGAGGCTTGGCTATCTCCTCTTCTCCTTAGCACCTTGTGGCTTTGTCTTAACTTAGCTTGGAATTAATTTGGCATGGTAAAACTAATTACAATAGCTTTTGGAATCATTTGTGTATTATAGATTTGCATTATCAAGACTTTTGAAGATATTTTAATATAATAACTTTGCACAAAAATAACTTAGAAATGATGTTCATGGCCTCTCTATTTATAGATTTTTGCAAATGACTAGAATCAACATAAACCATCCATCTCAGGATTGAGATGTTTGGATAAGGATTAATCCAATTATGCAATTAAAATTGATAAATAGGCTCATCAATAGTTGGGATATAGGAGCAATTAAGAGGCATGGAGGGATTTGATGAGGCATGTAAGGTATCAATCTTGATATTTATGGCATTTATGGCCTAGAGATGTATTTCCAAGAAATGAGGTCCCTTGATGATGTAGATATTCAATATTCATTTATAAAGACAAGTATTCAACATGTTTATATGGAATTATTAATTAGGCTCTAATTTGGTTTAAATAGTTCTTAAGCATGATTAAGTACTTTGTGTACAAATTACTCAAATTGATCAAAATGTCTTGTTATTGGTCCAAAATTCCATTGGATTAGAATTTGAAATCAATGTCAGATGTGTTGGAACCATATTCCTATTTAGGATATTACTAATAGAAAATAACAAAGGCACGTGTCTTGTGCAAAAGATTTGATGGGAAAGAACAACCCAGAGCACCCAGGTACAAAATTGACATTTTGACTCGAAATGATTTTATCAAAGTTAGCTGGCCCATAAATTGAATTGCCCCATTTAATGATACTTTAGCCAAAATCAGCACTTGAATATGTCAGTTTCACATCATTTAATGTGTTTTAGTGTTTTTAGGTCAAATTATGTATTTTGGGTGGAAATTGGCCAAAAGTTTGATCATTGGTGGCCAGATTTAGGTGTCTATAGTTTGCCCTTATTTGGGAAGATGTTGAAAACTGTAGGTAAAGCAATATCTTCTCAAATAATGAGAGATGGCCTGTATGCCAAAAAGAAGGTGATGGTTGAAGAACAAAGCTCTAAATGGTTTTTGAGAAGCCTATGATGATGCCCCCTAGAGGGAGTGGCTATCACATTTATTGATGGATGGTCCCTAAAAAAGAAACATGAATAAAGGTGGAATTAATCCATGGTTGAGATTAATCCAAATAAGAAAATACTTGCATGCATTGATGTAAAAAGGATGATGATTTACCCAAAGGCAGTTATAATCAAGAATAAAAGTGAAAATAATGATTTGCCCATAGGTGGTTATAATCATTAAGCAGACCTAGATTAGCTAAAATTGATGGTGCCCCAGTTAAGGATGATTAGCAAGCATAACTCAAGGATATAATCTAGAATATAGATTAAAGATGAGCATGTACAAAGTGATGAAAAAGATGGATAGAGGTATAATATTGATCATTAAAAATGATTCAGTTGTACCAACCAATGAGGAGATGCTCATCCTTATTAGTAATGATACAACTAGAATGCCCAATGGGTTAATTTGATCAAGGGTGGGATGGAAGGGTTTACCAAGGTGCCAAGGAGAAACTTTTTTAGCTCCATTGATTGTAGACCTTTCTGAAGCTAATTTTTGTTGTAGCATGTGATGGTAGGCTTCATGATAGAACATCATGAAGACTTGGCCAAAATATGTGTAAGGACTGACTCTTGATCCAACAAACACTCAAAAATAATGCACCAATGATAAAAACCATGATGAAAATGTTAATGGATGAATATGTATGGACTCAAGAATAATGTGCTTGAGGAATCACCTAATGAATACATATAGACTGAGTCGAGGCAACAGTGTTGAAAGTAAACAAATAGGCAAGTGAATAAATAAACAAATAAATAGAAAAATAAACAAAAAAACAACCTAAAATAAACAAACAAATAGAAAGCCTAAAAACAAAAGCAAAAGAAAGCATCCTAACAATGATAATGCCCTAGTAAGATAGATCGAGGATAACTGACTAGGCTTAGACAAGACAAATATTTTTGGATTTTTGAAATGTTATGAATGTTTTTCATAGTTTTAGGTATCTTAACTTGTTAGAGAATGACAAGATACCTACTCACAAAATGGTGAGAGTGTTTGGTTTAGGTTTCTCACAAAATAGCGAGAGTGTATGGAAAGGGGGACTGAGGTAACCTCAACATGAGTTGAGCATGACCCACATAGTCCTAAAATGACCTCAAGTTATAGTAATTGCATCCATACAAAAGGTGTGAAAAAACAAACTAGGTCCCAAAAAGTTCTAAAATCTGATAAATGGCCAGTCAAATGAAAACAATAAAATGGTAAGGTGATGTGGCAATGCATGATAAACAAATGTTGCTCCTAGTTTGCCCATAGGCAGTTATAACTAGGATAAAATGGCATAGGTCAATGATACTAATTTTCCCATAGGTAGTTATAATCAGGCTCACATAAACAAACTTGATAGGATGAAAAATATCTTGCCAGATCAATTGTCACACTACTTTTATAGATTGTTATTGAAACACAGATTGGATTGATTATTGAAACTTGATTGAAATCCTCTCACAAAAAGTGTAGGAAGAACCAAAGGAACCAAGGTCAAAATAGGATTGGGTAGGATGACTAAAAATAGGCTTTGGTCTAGATAGGAATGGAATGGTTAGATGGCATGGTCTTGCTAAGGATAATGATGGTTTGATAAAATTGTAAGAGGGTTTCCCCCAAGTGTTAAGGTAAGGTAAATGGAAAGGTATGGAACAATGGCAAATGGGTATGGAAAATGTGAAATAGTATGGTACATATTTTTGGCTTAGGTGTGGTTTTTGATTCTATTGTTCCTGCTAATGGGGAGATACACGTCCTAATCAACAAATGATACAAACATAATACTTAATCATGTTAATTGCTAGCCCACACCTCATCTAAATAGTTGCTTTATTAAGAATTGGTTACAGATTTGGTTGTCAAGAATGCTTTTGTGATTTTTATTGGTCATTGATTCTGATTCCTTCAAATGTCAAGACAAGGTATGTTTTTAGCCTCTACAAAGGAAAGTGCAGCCATGTATGGTAAATAAGGACAAATAATGGATGGTAGATTTGATTGTGAAATGAAATGGTTGATGATAATGGAATGTAAAATGGTTGGAAAACAAATAAAGATTAGGATGTTCAGTCACACATAATGTTGTTGATGCTAGATTTGTCATAATTTATGTTGTGGTGGGGCCGGAGATTTGTTCTCTTGATAGGACCACTAGATTTTTCTATTATTTGATCTTGAGAGTAGCTACCATATGATTAGGCTATAGATAAGAAGCTATTTTGATTTTATCTTTGATTTTGTCTTCATCCAACAGTGAAGAACTTTTGTGCTCAGTTATTAGTGCCTAAAAGAGGTTTTCACCAATACATTTGTCTTGATTGTCCCGTAGCACCTCTGATAAGGTTTCACTATGGAATGTTGAATTTAACTTTGATTATCTTCTAGTGCTTCCAAAAAAGTTTCAATAGAAGATGCTGAGTTCTAACTTTGACTATCCCTTAGCACCTCTGAAAAGGTTTCACTAGGATAGTGTTCTTTTACTATATGAATGTGGTATTGGCCTCTTTGCTCTTCAACTGCTATATTGCCATGGATGTAGTTTAATAAAGTGTGATTATGTTGATCCTAATCGACACTTGTGGGAGATGGAATGTCAATGATATGGCTATTTTGGTTGATGGTAATGGCCTATGGAATGGGGAAACACTACAAAATCTTCATAGAAGATACTAGGATAACTTATGTTGAAGCTGTAGTAATCATCCTAAAAAACCATAGAAGGATCAGAAATGTATTCAAAATGATCTGCAAAGCATGTGTAACCAATGCTATAATAGCCACAAACATATTCTTCTTTAGAATCTAGTTATAACTCAAGGGACTTTGAATCTAATGTTGATTCATATTTTGATGGTAAATAAGATGTCGGTTCAAGAATAGAACCTAAATCTAACTCTGATTCTTCATCTGATGGTTACTTTATTACAATGATGTCTTGTTGAATATTTGGTTTTGGATAAGTAATGACTTGTGATGGCATAATTGCATCCACCAAGACTAGTTTGTCAGAGTGGGACTCCTCTAAGATGAGAAAAAGGTCAAAAGATAACTCCTCAGAGATTGGCTTGTCAATAGGAGGCTCTTAAAAAATAGGCACATGGTTGAGGTAATGATTTTCCTAAAGATGGTTATAATCATTAAGAACTAACTTGACAAAGACTAGCCCATCAGTGTGAGATTATTCAACAACTGGTATAGGATCAATAGGTGATTCATCACAAGTTGATTTATCATAAGTGGTTAGTTTAATAAAAACATCTTGGATTGGTTGGTTCTCTTGGCCTTGGTTTTCAATGAGTTGAAAAATACTAATTTTAAACACAGCTTGGTCTTCAAAGGATTGGATCAGTTGAGGTTCTATGGTTGGATAATGGTAGGGCATTAGGGAACATGATTAATTGCATGAGCCAAAGGATGAAGTCCTAAAATGATAATGACAGGGTGTTGTGGGGCTTGATTGCCCACACAAGCCAAAGGACTAGGTCTTGGAATGATGAAAGGGCATTGTGGAGCTTGATTGCTCCCACAATCTAAAGGATGAGGTCTTGGTATAGAAATGGTTTAACATTATGGAGCCTGATTGCTCACACAAACCAAAGGATGAGGTCTTCGTATGGGAATGGTGTGACACTATGGTCTTAGAATAAAAATGGTATGATGTAGTGGAGCCTGATTACTTGCATAAGCTAAAGCATCCAAGTCTTCCTCATAAAACATATCATCCTAGTCATGAGTTGGCTCATAAGCCAGTTCTTGATTGTGTTCCACATACTGATTATTGTAAAGAGGGTATGGATCCATATCTCAAATATAATTATCTATAGTTGGGTCTTCAAATTCCTCCTCATAAACCATAACATCTCAATTGGTAATTTGATTTAGATTTTGTGGTTTTTGACTATATTCCCCATATGGATTATTGTAGGGAGAAGAATAATACTCCTTAGAAAATCTCTCTATAGGGGTTCCTGGTGGGATTCTATGTAGCCATTTTATCATAAGTTGGATTGTACATGACTCCACCATAGGTGTAGTTAGACATATCCACATAAATGATGAAAGCTCTAAAAATAAATAGGCTTAGAGTTATAAAAACTTCAAAAAAACTATGTCTAAAGGACAAATGGTTCAAACTTGGTCTATCTTGATCTAACTTGGTCGAAAGGGTGGAGCTATATCTCCAATATGGTCTGAAAGTGGAGTTGTATCTCCAAAATGGTTTGTGATAAGACTTGGCATAAAATAGTCTAACATCAAATGTCTAATGTCAAATGTCATACACATAAAAGGTCAAGCATCTAAATAAAAGCCAACATGCTCAATATCTAGGTCAAAGTGTTCCCAACAAGGTCTAAACTAGGAAAGGGAAAAGTTGAGTTACCAAGTCTTTTATCCAAATGTAGAGTCAAAAGCTAGGCTCCAAAAAATAGGAATATGCTAGGACTTTTGGCCAAATGGCATCAAAATCTAGACTTGAAATAAAGGCTGATGTGATTTGATTTAATCTAATAAGTTTGGAAACAACTTTAACATAAATCTGGCACATGAAATCAAACATAAACATGATCAGGTGGCATAAGGCATAAGACAAAAAGCTCTTTGAGAAAGGCTGTGTTCTCCCAAATAAAGGCACAAACAATGATGAGGATAGGCATTAAACAAACAAACCATCAATAGTTTTCAAATTTGGATAATCGATTAACCAAAGTCATACAACCCAAAAGAGAAAGATCTATGTATCAAACCCATGAATTAAGACCTAAATAGAAATCAATCAGTGTTTGAATCTAAACTTGACAAGGCTAATTGAAAACTCAATGTTGAAAATTAGAATTTTACCAAACAAGATAGACAAGATTGGACTACATGAAAACAAAAGACAAAGGTCTAAATGGTATACACAAAATAGTTTGAAATAAATGGTTCTTGATACAAGGTGAAACAAGTCTTCAAACAAATTGAGCAGCCTAATGGCGTAAGCTTGCTCGAATGATGTGATCTATGTTATGTTTCAAAGACTCAAAAGGCAAAATGGTTTTAACATGTTTTGGATAGCGTAACACTACCCTCCTCAACTCAAATTACACACACACAAACAAGTTTAGCAAAAAAATTTCAAGGCATAATTATGGTGTAAAATGGCCATCATAACGCCCCTTTAGACAAAAGAGTGACATATAGACAAATTGATTTTGACATGGCTTATGAAAAAACAAACAAGATTTAGTCTCAAAATATTCCAAGCAAAAATGACTAAAATACACTTAGTATAATCATTCAAATCCTAGCAAGGGTATGGCAATGTGAGGTTGACTAAACTAGCAAGCTTTCAAATGTTTCTAGGGGAATCGATTACATAATAACTTTCACGTCAAATAATGCAAAAGAAAAGCATAGAAATTGGGTAACCATGACATTGGCTAGTTGTAAAAATGTCTAGTGTTTTTTATAACCACTACATCCTGATGTTTGCCTAGTGTAATGCGATGTCCAAAAGCAAATATGTCCCATGTACCACTCCAATATAGATCCAAGTGAAGTCAATGTCGGGAGATGAAATGTTAGGTTAAAGCTTCCCTAAAGAACTTATGAGAGGTAATGTCATCCCCCTCACAAGATAATATGCAATGAAATGAAAGACATAAAAGGAAAGACTTTAGGGTCATTTTCAAGGTCACCCAAACTTTGATGAGTTTTTGGAGAGTGCTTTAGATGACATTCATTCTAAGCCTTAGACTAAGATTTTTGTAATATGAACGACGCTTTTGATTCCAAGGGTTCTCTAAAGGGGACAAATTCAAGAGCAAACATGAAACACCCCTCTCTTTGCTAAATACAATTAGATCAAGCAACTATTGAATACCAAAAACTTTTAGAAAGATGAGTTCATTTTTAAGCACCAAATTTGAAATATTGGGTGGTGTTCATTTGACCCCTTGGTCTTAAGATTGTGAACTTTGAAAGCCTAACTTATTAAAACACTCACTTAAACACCTAAAAGTTTCATTATGAACCAAAAAAAATTCCTAATTCATTTTAAAATCATGCCAAAGATGTCTTAATAGCATGTTTGAACAAGTTCCAAGTCTACTGGTTACCTGTCTATCCTTAAGGTATCACCCCAAAAGCAAATATGTTAGATTAGAAACATTTTAAATATATTTTTAAAATTTTGTGAAAAGTTTATGAAACTTGAAGCTAAACTAATGTTAAATTCTAAAATTTTAGGAGAAAAAGTGTGGTTTAAAAAAAAAATCATCCAAAATGGAGTCTGTATGACCCCAAACCAAACATTTTAAAATGGCCTATTAGCTCTCGAGTTTTGTGTTTTTAAGAAAAACACAATGACCGACATCAGTTATATAGTTGATGATGGTTACACTTACTAACTGATGATAGTTATCTAACTGATAATAGTTATACCAATAGTGACCAATGACGGTTATGCTAACCGATGATAGTTTTACTAATCGACGATGGTTACTATGTAAACCTGTGACAAAGAAAAATGACAAAACAAAGTTAAAAAATCAAGTTACAAGAGTTTTCATGATCCAAATGAAGATTTTAAAGTTGCATAATGATCTTATTCATTTTTGGTATGCATCTGGTCCCATTGGGCATGCCATTATGTGAACTAAGAATTTGACTCAAGAGAGGATGGTTAGTATCTTGTTAGTTTCAAAATGAAAACAAAATGAAAGAAACACACTAACTAACATAACATATATAGGCCTAGACACTAGGGAGAGCTTAGTTAACAAACATGAATAAAACACATAACTAAAATGCAAAAGAAACCCTCTTTTACCTTCCTTGGATGCTCCAAAATGCTTGTTGTAGTGGCTTGCTCGGTTTGTGCTGATGAAGTCTTCATCAAAAGAGGCTTGGCTTTCTCCTCTTCTCCTTGGCACCTTGTGGATTTGGCTTGGATTGGCTTGGAATCAATTTGACATGGTAACACTAATTAAAATAGCTTTTGGAATCATTTGTGCATGATAACTTTGTATTACCAAGACTTTTGAAGATATTTTAACATAAGAACTTTGCACCAAAATAACTTAAAAATGATGTTCATGGCCTCTCTATTTATAGATTTTTGCAAATGACTAGAATCAACCTAAACCATCCATCTTAGGATTGAGATGTGTGGCTAAGGATTAATCCAATTATGCAATTAAAATTGATAAATAGGCTCATCAATATTTGGGATATAAGAGCAATTAAGAGGCATGGAGGGCTTTGATGAGGCATGGGAGGCATGAATCCTGATATTTATTTCATTTATAGCCTAGGGATGTCTTCCTAATAAATGAGGTCACCTGATGATGCAAATATTCAATATTCATTTCTAAAAACAATTATTCAACAAGTTTCCATGGAATTCTTAATTAGGATCTAATTTGGTTTAATTATTTCTTAAGCATGATTAAGCACTTTGTGCACAAATTACTTAAATTGATTAGAATGCCTTGTTATTGGTCCAAAATTCCACTAGATTAGAATTGGAAGTTAATGTCAGATGCATTGGAACTATATTCCCATTTGGGATGTTACCAATAGCAAATAATAAAGGCATGCATCTCGTGCAAGAGATTTGACAAGAAAGAGCAATGCAGAGCACCCAGGTGTAAAATTGGCATTTTGACTTGAAATGATCTAATCAAATTTAGTTGTCCCATAAATTTCATTTCCCCATTTAATGATACTTTAGCCAAAATCAACACTTGAATATGTCAGTTTCACATCATTTAGCATGTTTTAATGTTTTTAGGCCAAATTGTGCATTTTGGGTAGAAATTGGCCAAAACCCTGATTGGAGGTCATTGGTGGCCAAATTTAGGGGTCTACATAGACAAGTCTTAGTTTCTCAAACTAAGTTTGTACCTAACCATACAAGGATAAAAGGCCTAAAAAAAGGATACTAAGAAGAGACTAGAGTTAGTTGGAGAGAGGTAACAAGCAAAAGAGAAAGATTAGTGAGAAGATAAGGTTTGGAAATTGCTTGGAATGTTAAAAAGAATGTGAATAGATAAGTAAATGGTCTTAAATACATAGGAGTGCAGTTTAAGAGCTATGAACAAGAATTGAGACCTTTAATCCTTAAAGCAAATTGAGCAAATCAAGAATGAATAAGAGATAGAAAGTGGACATGTAGAGAACATGATAGTGACATCAAGGTGAAGAAGGACAAAGCCTAAATGCATGAGAGGTGACTTTAAGAAGGAAAGGAGGCTTTGAGTCTTGAGTAGAGGGAGACAAGTTTATCAAGAGATCAAAAAGAGATAGACATTGAAGATAAACAAACATAGTAAGTTAGAGCTAGGTGATTGAAGATAGAGGTGAGTGTATGAGATTATATTTATTTATATCTACAATTATACAAGATCATTAAAGACCTCTGCATCACAATCATATTAGGATTGCACCAGAAGACCAAAACAAGACAATGTTCACCATTCCTTGGGGAATGTTCTATTACCAAGTTATGCTATTTGGCCTCAAGAATGTTGGGGCCATATACCAAAGAGCCATGATCTTCATATTTCATGATATGATGCATGACATTGTTGAAGACTATATTGATGACATAATGGTTAAATCAAAGACCCGTGTTGATCATCCATTTGCACTACAAAGAATATTTGAGAGGTTTCATGAATAAAAGGCCAAACTTAATCCTAAGAAGTGCATTTTTTGTGTCACTTCAAGAAAATTGTTAGGCTTCATTATCTCTCATCGAGGTATTGAATTTGATCCTGCCAAAGTGCAAGCCAATACTGAGATGCTACCGCCTTCTAATTTGAAGTAACTCCATAGTTTACAGGGCAAAATATAATCTATCAAACATTTCATTTTACAGTTGGTTGACAAAAGCCTCCCTTTCACTAACTTACTGAAGAAAGGTGTTACATTTACTTGGGATGAAGACTATTAGAAAGCCTTTCAGTACCTAAAATATTATCTTTCCAGTCAACCTATTTTTTTACCATCAATGTCATGGAAGCCATTTCTACTACACCTATCTATCATAGATAAAGCCCTAGGGGTACTTCTAGCTCAACATGATGACATTGTAAATGAACATGTCGTGTACTATTTAAGTCATACACTAGTCATGTATGAACATAACTATATGGAAATAGGAAAATATTATTTATCTATGGTCTTTGCAGCCCATAAGTTTTGGTATTACATGCTTAACAATAAGACTATAGTTATTTTCAAAGTAGATTCACTCAAGTATCTACTATCTAAGATAGCTTTATAAGGCCACATGGATAAATGGATCATACTTCTGAGTGAGTTTAATATTGATTATGTCAACCAAATTGTTATAAAGGGACAAGTGCTTGCAAATCAACTTGTTAAAACTCCCCTTGTAGATATAAAATCACTAACCTTTCAATTCTTAGACAAGCCCATCATGACCATCATTGAAACACCTCATAAGGAGCAACACTAGAGGCTATATTTTGATGGGTCATTCACATCACATATATCAAGGGCATGCCTATTATTTATTACACCTCAAGGGAATCTTATCCCTAAATCATTTTGTATCAACTTTCCTTGTACTAATAACATGGTAGAATATGAAACACTTATTACAGTTCTTCATGAGGTAATATAATGCAATATTTAACATCTCACAGTTATGACAATTCTCAGTTAATCATCAGTCAAATTATAAACCACTTTCAAACCAAATATGACAATATGGAGCCATACAAGGCCATAATCAATGTTCTCAAATATCATATTACCAACATATAGTTTGAACACATACCAAGGGATAATAACATAACAATGGATTTCATGGCCACCATTGGTTCTTTGATTCACCACACAGATAAAGCAAAAGAATATCAATTCCTCATTGAAAATCTTCTAGTGCCTACTCATGAACCTTCAACCATCACAATGATTTGTGATAGGTCTAGTGGTATGATATGGTCATAAAGGTAGTTAAAGAGGTTTGAATACCATATAAAGTTAGATTTGGCCCAACCCTTTACTGCCATAGCTTTGATGGAACTCTACTTCATTGTTTAAATTTGGTAGAAGCAACATTAACATTATGGGAAGTTCATGAAGGAGTATGTGAAGCCCACACAAGCGGGGCCATCCTATCCAAAAAACTCCTTCATACAATCTATTATTAGCCAACTATGGATGCGGATGCAGTTGCTTATGTCAAAAGGTGCGACAAATGTCAAAGCATGCTAATAAATTTGATTCATTCCCTGAACAAAATGTTAAAATTGATGCTTACACCATGGCTATTTTCAACATGGGGACTTGATCTCATTGGGAAGATTAACCCTACCTCATTTGATGGCCATAAACACATCCTTATAACTATTGAATATTTCACTGAGTTGAAGCTATACCCCTCACATGATTAGAAAATAGATTTCCAATTTCATCTTCAACCATCTCATTTGCCACTATGGTATCCCATCTGACATTATATATGATAATAGTAGATCATTAAAGAACAAGGATTTCAAAATGCTTTATGTTGAGTATAATATCACCCAACATATTTCTATTGCATATTACGCACAAGGTAATGGGCAAGTAGAGGCATCCAACAAAACCATAATCAATATTCTTAAAAATATTGTCAATGATGCTAGTCATGATTGGCACCTCAAAATCTTCCATGCCCTCTGGGCATATCACACTAATTATTGTACTCCAACTGAAGCCACTCCATACTCCCTAGTTTATGGCACTAAGGATATTCTTCTTATTGAGGTTGAGTTACCTTCTTTATGTATGTCACTGAAACATGTCTTGGATGATGAATATTATAGAGTAGCTCACCTACAAGATCTAGATTTATTTTATGATAAACACATGGTTGCTGTCAACAGCCTTCAAGCATACCAAAATAGACAATGTAGTCAACTTAATTGACAGGTTAAACACAAAGAATTCAAGCTTGGTTATATTATTCTCAAATAAAACCAAAAGAATACCATGGCTGAGAAGAAGAAGAAAGGCAAGTTCAAACCCAATTGGATAGGCCCACATATCATTATTGCAAATTATATGGTTCTAAAGCATATAGGCTCACTAGACCAAATGAAGATGAACTTGATAAGCCAATAAACATCATACACCTCAAGTGTTATTTCACTTAAAAGACCTGAAGTATTATCTATGAGGCACATTTATGTTTCTCTAGATCATCATATTATTTGTATCATACAATATACCATTCTACCATACCTTTACTAAAGTCCAAAGTTGTGTTTAAACTCTTTACCCACCCCTTTTGACCTTGGTTCTAATCTATTGGTTCTTCAAGCACCTTAAGTGAGGGGATTCAAACCAAGTTTTAATAGTTGATTCATTATTCTAAACATAGGTAATATCTTGGATCAACATGACAATGGATTGATAGTTGCATTCTTTATTTCTTATTTCATTTCATTGTGAATATCCCTAATTATAACTACCTTTGGGTAAATCAGTATTCCACTCCATAATACTAATTATAACTACCTTTGGGAAAATTAGTTTCATTTACCTCTACCATTGTTTCCTAATTATAAACACCTATGGGAACTTTAGTAACACCTTTATCATACATTATCACATAATCTTGCCATTCCTATGTTATACTGTGCCATTTGCCTAATTTACAAATTTGTTGTTATCTAGTTGGATTCCTTTGCTGTAAGGCAAAACTACAGTGACTTGAGTTCCTAATGGGACTTTTTAGGTAGTAATCGATTCATGTTGAGGTTAACTCAATCAACCTTTCCCACACTCTCATTATTTTATGAGCAACCTAAGCCATGCTCTTGCCATTTTTCAAGTTGGATGGTTAGTATCTCATAATTCTCAATCGAGTTGAGATGATTCAAAAACCCCTAAACATTTATAAAAGATTTAGAAAATCCTAAAAATCACAAAATTAGGGAAATTGACTTGGAATCTCCATATGAGATATCAAACAGTCAAATTTTTTGGGATGGGTCATCTTATTTGTTCAATTTATTTCTAGACCACTTTAGTCTTTTTCTTCTCATTTTTGGGAGAACTACATCGACCTGAGGTACACACAAACTATGTAGACAACACTTGGATACATGGGATATCTTGAGTTAGCTCGATAACACCTTCCTTTCTTTTCGACCACTTCTTTTCCTTAAGGATCTTGGGACTCTTCATCATTTCACAAGTAACCACTTATCATTTACTTTCCCCATCCTTGTTTAGACTTAGCCTTATACTCTCACCATTTTATGAGTTTTTATTGTGATCATTGTGTATGAAAATTTGATACACTAATGACCACTAGGATTCATTTCATGTACTTTCCATTTTGCGAGACCATTCCCATATTTCCTCTACAACAATCATGTTTTCTTATCATTTATCTTCTTCTATCCCATATCCTAGGAGAACTATATTTGGCATATAGTTTATGTTGGACCTTGCATTTATGGAACTATGTAGGCAGTGTCCATTTACCTAATGCATCTAGAGTTAGCTCGATTACCCCTTTCTTTTCTTCTATTCTCCCTATTTTGTCTATTTGTTTCATTATCTCTTATGGCCTAGAGGAAATGTTTGTGTATTATTTATGTCCTGGTTTCCCTATACCCTAGGGGAAACTCTACAATTATTCTTGTGTTATTATACCTATGTCATTACTATCTCACTTAGGAGTCCCTTGTTTCCAAGAATAACACCTCTATTACATATGCACACATAATTTGATTCTATTTGTGTTGACATTATGATTAACTATTGTTTGTGTTTTATTTGATTTCATTCTCGTTGTTTTGTTCACTTTTTATTTCTTAATGTTTTATTGTGTTTTTTTTATTGGTGTTTTGTCTTTCTATTTGTTTTCTTTCATTATTGTGCCTTAGCTTAGTATACATGTATTCATTGGGTGGTTCCTTGCACATAATACTTAAGTCCATCCATATTCATATGTCAACATTATCATCATGGTTTTTATCATTGGTACATTGTTTTCATTTATTTATTGGATTGCGTGTCAATCCTCATACATATTTTGGATAATTTATAAGGGTGTTTTATACCATGGTGTATACCATCATTTGATACAACAAAATCAGCTCAAGAAATCTTATAAACAATGATGCCATGGTACTTCTCCTTGGTCACCTAAAAAAACCCTGATCTATCCAATCATTTCCCACATACAAAGTAATTAAATCATGACACAATTTTAATCCTTACTAGTTAGGATGCGCATCTCCATACTAGCAGGTTACCCAAATTCATCTTTCTCCTCTATACTGACCTACTCTTACTTTGTGAGTATAGATTCAGTTCATAAGCCCTCTTTTCCAATTCACCATATTATTTTAACTACAATGCTAATGATTATAACTAACTTTGGGAAAATCATTGTGTTTTGACCTATCTAGGTGTTATTGATTATAACCACCTTTAGGAAAATCATTCTCATTCTCTTGCCTTGTTGGGGCATGATTTCATTGTGCTAATGATTATAAGCACTTTTGGGTAAATCATTATCTCTATCCACCCATTTGGGGCATGTTTTCATTATGCTAATGATTATAACCACTTTTAGGAAAATAATTATCTATATCCACCTAAATGGGGCATGTTTTAATTTTTCTAATGATTATAACCGTCTTTGGGTAAATCATTATCGTTTTACCTCGCTATGTCGATGATTATAACTTAATTTGGGAAATCATCCTTTTTATCTACCCAACTAGGGCATCTCACTGTGCCATTGATTATAACTACCTTTGGGAAAATTAGTCTCCCCCATTTTTTGACCTTTTGGTTTCATCGTTTCCTTCTTTTGAGGGATCGATCACCGGCCTTCATTACCGATCGCTCCTTCGAGGGGGTATCTAGGGCTCATCCATCACCACTTGGGGCATGATGCATACATGACCTTTTCATTATTTAAAAATACATTATTATTATTATATATTGCAATGCCTTCCCAAATAGGATCAAAATGTAGACACTCCATTCTAGCCATAACTAGCTTTCGACTAGACTTCAAAGTGATTTCTACCAAACATTGTAAATTAAGCCTAATAATCACTAAATATCCCATATTCAACCACACATAATTCATTAATGCTCAGAATAATGTTGAGGCATCCATATTTAGGATATTATATTGTATATAAAAATAACCTCTCATAGATTCATCTCCAGTCACCTTACGACCTATCAACTGATAATTTGACATATGGACCCATTAAGTGGGGCACTTGAACAATTCTTAAAAGAGCTAAAATACTAATCAAAATAAATCATCTAATTAAACCAAATTAAATGCTTATCTAAATTATCCATTTCTAATTAATGAATATCTAAAAATTAAATCCAAAAATCTAAAATATCAAGCCTTCTCATCATTGGCTTTATGAGTTGTCAAGATCTCCCAGAATATCTAATTTGAGAGCCATGCCTATTAATTAAAAATCATAATTACATGACACCTTTTTAACTCAATTGAAGTTAGCGTCAACTCACCTAAGGTTAGTTTGAACTAATTCCATGTTTAAACTCAACCTTAACTCACCGTGGGTGAGAGTTAACTTTGGAGGCTATAAATAAAAGGCCCTACCTATTAATCAACAAGATTTCTATATGCAAGGTTATTATGCCAAAATACCTCTAAGACACTTTTTTTTTACAAGGTTATTATGCCAAAATACCTCCTAGAAGCTTCATTAGTGCAATGTTATTATGCCAAAATACCTCTAAGAAGCCTTCTAGTACTGTTACCATGCCAAATTCATAAGCCAACCAGCCAAGCCAAGGTGACAAGGAAATGTAGAGCAAAGGGAGCTTCATTGATAAAGATTTATTGATACATAAAGTTGATCAATCCACTTTAATAAGCCATTTTGGAGCTACAAGGAAGGTAAAAGGATGATTTATTTTGTTTTCTAATTGTGTTTTTATTATATGCTTATTACCTATGCTCTCTTTAATGTCTAGGTTAGAGGCGTTAGTGTTTAGTGTGTTATTTTGATTTGGTTTTATTGACTAACACAATACTAATCTCCCCTATATGGATTCCTTGTTGATAGAATCAAACCTATAATTCATTCAAATTTAGAATTATGTCTCTTTGTGTATAAGGTCAGTACCATTAGGCTAGGAAAAAATCATCAGACATAGGTAATTGGGGTTGATGTTATTATCTTGTGATGTTTTTCCTCTCTATGTTGATATAGTGTGATGAGCCTACATAATATGTCTATATATGTGTAATATATAACCCTTGACTATGTGCGTAACTAAATAAGTCATATTCCTTCTCCTTGAATCCCTAGATCCTATTATGAGGGATAAAAATCTATAAAATGTGAAGAAGTGTAATTAGACTAAGCTGACCCCCTTTGCCCCTTGATGATTGATTGTTGCCCATGTATCTAACATTACAAAGAGAGAAGTCAAGCCACATATAGTTCTTCCCCTTAGTGTGATTATCATATTATGCTCTTCCACTATATGAATGCACTTAGAAATTTGGATTTAATCTTGAAAATTTTAGCTCTTAACTTAACTTGGTTTTCTTTAGACTACTCCTAGTGATTGATTTACAATTTGGGAAGAATGGGGCAGAGTTTTTCAATGTGTAGTAGTGTATAGATTCTCAATAGATAAGTGTCAGATGATCAATATGATTGATTTTGATTTGTATTTATATATGCTTAATTAGGTAATTTTCTAGTCCATTAACATGCTAGGTGAATGCGATGACCAATGTAAATGATTTGATTTTGAAAAATATTCATTATTAGGCAAAAGAAAATAATGTTAGTCTCATAAGAATAACATTGAATTTATTGTCTGGGAGACAAGAATGAAAATATGTTGATATGAAAATGTCTGAGTAGGATATTAAACTAATATAGCATAAACTAAGAGGTTCTTGTAGCTGACTGGTAGAAACTTAGAATGGATTGAGCTCATAACTATTATGAAGGTGTGATAATAGTGAATAAGAGTTTTTTGGAGATGCACATGTCATGTAAGATAAATGTCTATCAAGATTGACATTTCCAAGTGTCAAATGCCAGATTTTAGTATCTACAAACGCCCCCTAATTTATTAAATTATTACAATGCAATGAAAATACTAGAATAAAAGGGTAAAGATATACCTGAGTGTATAACACACTTTGTCTTTTAGAGAAGCCTCTAAATTTTCAAACTACTCCAAGCAAAACCTACAATGTAAATGTAACAGTCAATGTCCATATAATGAAATCCTAAATCTTAACTATACTTGAAACTTGAAATGTAAAAGAGAAAATAAGGAGTGCACCTATACATGAGTAAAATTTATTTCCCTATAACTTGTTGGAGATGATTCCTTATCAAAGCATTGGATAATTGTACTTCTTTACTAAAGGACATGGAGACCATGTGAAATTGAGGGTGATCAATCCCCAATTTAAAATTTAACTAAATCAAGGGCCATGGATTAGAAGATGAATTCCCCAACCCACATGTAACTAATCCAAAACTAATCTTGTAACCCAATATGATAGTGTGGGAACCACATAATGGGTTCACTATGGGTAATTCCATAGTCGTTGAGTATCGTTGAAGGTCAACATACATTACCTAAAAATCATGAATCACCTATTGTATATGAACTGATAGATTTAAGTTTGCTTCACACTTGAAAATACTTGATAAATCTACAAAGGTATAAATGTGCATGAACCAACATCATACCCCATGTAATCAATGCCAACTATAAACTATCATAATATGCATGAATGAAAATCATGCCCATCTAAAATCTAACATGGTGTATATACGCATGAATAAATATCATGCCTATTTGAATCTATCATTTAAAATGGAGTACATATGTCATTCACATGACCTCAAATTTATTTAAAATCTATATGAATATGAAATATGCCACTCATAAAGTGTGAAATGGAGTACATATGCCCCCAAAGTCTATCTAAAAATTACAAATAAATGTCTCAATATGATATCTGGATCACATCTAAACTCTAAAATATGTATACTATACCCAAATATACTTATGGAGGCCTTAGTCTCTATGACAAAGCAGAATAATATTCCCCCCTTTTGAGGTGAGGGACAGATCTTGCAAGTCACTCATCTCAAAATATAATCAAACTGTATCATATCATGTATAAAGATAATATCATGTAAAATCATGTCAACATGTGGAGACTATGTCATCATAGTAATGTATATAAGATCAAGTTGTGTATGTAACATATGAAATGCAAGGGCCTATAAGTGGTATGCTAAGATAGATGTGTATGCAATAAAAAATGCATCATGTCTATAAATCAATCCTAACTCAGAGAAGATAGATCATACCATACACTTTCGATTGGGGATACATTTGTTAAACAAGAACATGACCAATATGGGGATCCACTAGAACCGATTAGGGGATATCTTACCAAAACACACCATGCTAGGGAGGGTTCCAAAACCTCCAGTCAAGCACAACTATGCAATAACCCTAAGGGGGTCTTGAGTTTTGATATTTCACCTAAACTAATAACAAGTAAAGTAAATCTAATCTAGTGCTCATTAAAGCTTGTGGCACAACATGAAGGGTTAGTAAACAAATAAAACATGTGTAAGAGAATATCAATGAAGCTATATATGAGTAAGACCCTAATAAATGAAATATGAAGAGTAATATTACTCAAAGCTAATACCTATGATACTTATATCTACTAAAGAGAGGAGAAAAGTTAGGGAATACTTACCTGAATGTAAACCCATCAAGACTCAATCTCTCCCTTGGCCAAAGGGGCTTTGCAAGAGGTTGTTGTGGTTTGTAAGGATCATTAAGAAAGTCCAAAGCATCCAAGACTTGTCCACAAGACTAGATTATCCAAGTAAAAAACCTAAGCTAAGACTCCTCAAGTAGAATGGTGGAAGAGCTGATTGTAAAGAAGCACAAGTAAATAATAACTCTTGATTACATATTGAAATAATAATGAAATGATATTGTATATATAGGTGGATTTGAACCTAAACCCTTCCAAAAATCCTAGCTGATAGGGTCGACACAATCGACCTAGCATAATTTTGGAGAATCATTCACTAGGTCATGAGCTAGGTCGGCCAAAGGCCAAACTAATTCCTAAGTGAAAATCACCCAAAACTATACAGGGTCGACCTAGTTGACCTAGCACAATCGATTGACAAAAGAGATTTAAGGTAAAGAAAAAAGGGATGGAAAGTGGAAAAGATTGGAGGAGTGTGTAATAGCTTAGGGAATCATTTTAAGAGTTGGTTGGATTGGTAATAATATGGCAATAAGGGACAACAATCCTATGAAGCACCAATGGTCTACCCACCCCTTTCCCAATGTACCTTTTTAGGCATGTACTCAGAGAGATTGAGTTTTGATGGTTTCCTGCCAGATGTAAAGGATCAGTATTTTATAAAAGTTGAAAATATTATGTGTATATATATGCCCCACTCAAATCTCATCACGTGTCACTAAGTTGCAATAGGGGTTGGTGCTTTGAAAAAGAACATAGGATCACATAATGCTGATGCTGAAGAAAATTTTAGTTTTTTATAGTAAAAATAACTGAAAGTAATTGAGTAAAAAGGAAATAACTAAAAATTAAATGTGATGCATACCTTAACTTACCTTTATCATTAGATGGTTGTCAGCTGTGTTGTTAGTTTTTGTTATGTAGGGTGTAGAGACTACTTTCAACAAACCCAAGAATATAAAACTAAAGAACAAAAACAAACAAACATAAGAAAGCTGAGATAAATGGTGCTATAAGGACATGGCATACTTAGAAATTTGGCAAGCTGGGGTGACAAGTGTTATGTTAGACCAAATAACCAAGTCAAAATAAGAGTAAATTGGGTAATCAAAAGGATAAGGCTACTAAAGACCAAAAAACTCAAACAACTAAACCTTAAGTAAGAAAGGCAAACTCACCAAGTCAAACCAAGGATACATGTCAAAAATATGGTAATCAAATAGTGATGTGAAAGCAAAAAAAAAATGGTAAAACAACATTGATGAGTGAGTGGTAATAATTCTTATCTCACACAACAATGAAAAAAGGTACATAAAAAGGGAAAACAACAGTGTTGAGTGAGAAGTAACAAGCCAACCTCACATAACAATGGAAAAAGGTATAGACTCAGGTGCTCATAATAGAAGGATAGTTCAACAAATGATAAATGGTAAAAGGAAGAAAAATAAGTCCAGGATTGTAATTCTATGGTGTAAAGAAAGTAATCTTGAGTTGCTCAAACATGTTGTTTCACTCTAAAGATAGATAAAACTGAAACAAAATAGTGTTAACATATTTTTAAAAGGTGAAGAAGAAGGAATTAAAGAGGGAAAATAGATTTGGAATCACAATTCATTTGTCAAGGGGGGAAAATGAAATGGGTGGAGAGGAGAATGAAGGAAAAACCAAGGTAGAGGAACTCTTTATCGAAGTCAAGATACTCAAATTAGGTTTGTCAAAATAAGAAGACTTTCAACCTTAAGGACTTTGAAAAACTTCTCTTAGCCACACAAGTCTTAGGTCAATAAATGTAGTATATAGATCATCCTATGAAGGCTATATGCTGAAAATTAAAATGGACCTAACTTCCCACAATGTGTTCCCCATTCTTCAGGACCCCTTATAGTGCCATTAGTTTACTGTGAAGATTAGGTATTTGTGTGAGAAAGTAGGTAGCACCATAGAGTTTATTGAATTATTCTATTCCAATCTATTCACTTATCGCATAGCAATGGACCTTAGCTCTATGTGAGGCCAATTATGGAGTTTGAGCTTTAATTAGAGATATGAAATGTGCTTGTAATCATGTATTTTGGTGTGATTTTGAATTTTGAAAATTGTATGTTTCTTTTTGTATATTATTGCCTTTTATTTCAAATGATTTGGATTTTAACTGTCTTGATGGCTTTTTCTATTCCTTATCTATATAGATTTGGAAAACCAAATATGGGTGCTAAAGATGACTTTCATTTGAATACTTGGGACTTGGTTTCTAAGAGCAAGAACTTCAAAGAGCATGGGGTCTAAGAGTCTCAAAAATCTAGGTGAAATAAAGGTGCTATCTTGACTTCGACCTTGTTTTATCCAATGTGGAGTGAAAGGAAAGGAAATCTAGAGGAGTGAAAAATGGAAAAATTTGAATTCCTTAAAATCACAAAAAATGTGACAAAGGGTGAGAAAGGGATACAATGATAGTAAAGTGTGATTCCTTATCATAGGAAAGAGGGAAATAGAGGAAAACATGCTAACATAGATTATTGTGCAAATTCCATCTATCAAAAGAAGTAAAACTAAGGTTGAGAACAAGGATTAAAAACACATTCTAGAAAAGGAATAACATGATGGTAATTTTATGAGGAAGGCCAGGACCTATCCATGGTCTTACACTACAACTCATAAAATAGAAACCCATGAGGGTACCAAAAAACATGTGAAAAATAAATGGGAAAAAAAATATGGTATTTTATGAGGAAGGATAGGTCCTATCCATGGTCTTACAATGCAACTCACAAAAGAGAAATCCAAGAGATGCTAAAAAGTGTGTAAAAAGATTATGAAAATAAAGAAGACTATAGTACATCATGTGAAAGGCCAGGTCCTATTCACGGTTCTATAATGCAACTCATGAGAGAAAGGGGAAACCAAAAGACCAAAAAAGGAAGGACCAAAGGTTTGTAATAAGAGATAAATGCTATAGAGGGAGAGATCCGTGTAACCTACAAAAAGTGTTAGATAGATGTGGATAAAAAGCTTTGAAAATAAGGGAATGATCCTACATTAACATTTATATCAAGGATGAACATGTGAGAGACAAGCCTATGTGTCTTAGAAGGTTTCTTGGAGTTGAATTAGTTTGGTATCATGTAATGAAGAGTAAAAGTGGGCATCATAAGATGCCCCAAAGAGTAATTAGATGTAGGGATGGGGATCACAAGATTCCCTAAAGTTTGAAATGATATGTGGGTGGGCATCACAAGATAACCCAAAGGCTATAAAAATGTGTGGATAACCACAAGCTAAAAAGAGGAAGAAAAGATAGGAAAAGATAAGAAGTAAAGAGAACCCCGTATAGTGTCTAAATGGCTTCAAGTTATCCAAGAAGATTCTGATAAAAGATTTCATGATGATTTGAAAGAAATGAATAGAATGTTAAGAAGAAGAAATAGAGAATTAGATCGATAAATAGGGAAAGTAGAAAAAGATATAGAGTCGACTAGGTTGACCTAATATAAAAAACAAGGTCTAAAAATTATATAGAGTTGATAGGGTTGACCAAGTACATAAAATAGGGGTTGGAAATTGTACAGAGTCCACATGGTCAACCTAGTATAGTGAATAGGAAAAAATAGATAGTTTGTAAGAGACTATGTCGACAGGAATGACTGTGTACTAAAACAAGATTTTTTTTGCAAGTACTTAGGAAAGAAAGAAATGAAAGGAAACACACAATTAATTGCATCAATAAGGTTGATCCAATTTAGGCACACAACACAAAACATTGTACCAATACTGGCTAATACAAGTTCTTGCAATACAACATATAATTGAGTAAAGAGTAAGTAATCAACTTGGAAAGTAAAAGTTAACTAAGTAGTCAACCTGAATGTTGTTAGATTATTAGAATATAATTTTAGATGTGATAGGAAGTTGGATATAAGAAAGGAATTAGAAAGCAATCTAAGGATGGTTTCAGGATGTTTGGGATGAAAGGGATCTGTATTGGCAATGGTACTAGCTTGGTATTGGGGCCTACCCCCTCACTTCACACACCACAATGATAAGGGTGCCAGGTGTTTAGACAAAATATGCCATTAACTACATGCTTATACTTGGCCAAAAAACCAAGTCAACTTCCCCCTTAGTGATGAAATCCAAGTAGGTTGGCCTTGGGTAGATAATTGTTAAAATGATTTTTAAGATTTTATGATTTGGTAGTGTGTGCATAAAAGAGAAAATAGTGAAACTAAATGGTATATTAAAAACCACCTAATTAAACTATGTGATATATTCTAAGAATGTAAGTAACAAGAAATGAAAGTGTGAGCTAATTACTAGCATATAAGGGTTAATTCTAACTTTGAAACATAATATAATGTTGATTTAGTTGATAGTGTATGTAGAGAATATAAAATAGGGTCAATAGGGTCATCTCTATACTACAGAAGCAAAAATTCTAAAAGTGAACTACATCGAGAGAGTAGACCTTGCTTTCCAGACTACACATATAATATAGAACTATGTCGATAGGGTTGACCTAGTTGACTGTACAGGGGTAGTTTTAAAGATTGCAAACCATGAAAAATGGAACTATAGTAAATGCTAAAAATGATAGAGAAGGATAGAAAGGAACCTTGGTGGGTTAGAGGATGTAGATAAGTGAGATTGTTATTCAAAAACCTTGATTTGTACTTTGTAAATTTTGCTAACTGTGTCGATTGGGTCAACTAAGCTTTCCAAAAAACTATTGCTGATAACCTAAAAATATATAAGGTCGACTAGGTCGACCTAGTAGTCTAAACTAAAATTCTAGAAAACTTGCATAAATAGAACATAGTCATTTTGATGCGACTGTATGTCAAACTTACACATAAAAGTTAGTACTATGTCGATACAGTTGACCCAACATCACAAATATATGAAAAATAAAAATATAAAATGATGAAATACATGAAGAAAAACCTGCAAGGGTTAGATTCATGTTGGGTTCACTAGAATGTATTATGAAGGTAAAGCCAAAGTGAATAAAATACTAAGAAGAAAGTGGAAATGTGAAGACAATCCAACTAATGGTGGGATAGGATTCACATCATGTTCACCAGAATGTATGAAATCAAAAATGCATCATGTCTATCAATTAATCCTAACTCAGAGAAGATAGATCATACCATACACTTTCGATTAGGGATACATTAATTAAGTGGGAACATGACCAATATAGGGATCTACTAGACCCGATTAGGGTATCTCTTACCACAATACACCATATTAGTGAGGCTTCCAAAGCCTCCAGTCAAGCACAACCATGTAAAACCCTAAAGGGGTTCTAAGTTTTGATATTTCACGTAAACTAATAACAAGTAAAGTAAGTCTAATTTAGTGCTCACCAAAGCTTTTGGCACAACATGAGGGGTTAGCAAACAAATAAAATATGTCTAAGATAATCTCAATTAAGATATATATGAGTAAGACCCTAATACATGGAATATGAAGAGTAATATTATTCAAAGCCAATACTTATATTACTTTTATCTACTAAAGAGAGGAGCAAAGTTAGAGAATACTTACCTAAATGTGAACCCATCGAGACTCAATATCTCCTTTGGCCAAAGGGGATTCACAAAAGGTTTTTGTGGTTTGTAAGGATCACTAAGAAAGGCTAAAACATCTAAGACTTATCCACAAGACTATATTTTCCAAGTAGAAACCCTAAGCTAAGACTCCTCAAGTAGTATGATGGAAGAGAAAATTGTAAAGAAGCATGAGTGAATAATAACTCTTTATTACATATTAAAATAATGATGAAATGATCTTGTATATATAGGTGGATTTGACCCTAAACTCTGTGATCTAGGAATTTGACTCAAGACAGGATGATTAGTATGGTGTTAGTTTCAAAATAAAAACAAAATGAAAGAAACACACTAACTAGTATAACATATCTAAGCTTAGATACTAGGGAGATCTTACTTAATAAACATGAATAAAACACACAACTGAAATGCAAAAAAAACCTTCTTTTACCTTATTTGGATGTTCCAAAATAATTTTTGTAGTGGCTTTCTCAGCTTGTGCTCATGAAGTCCTTGGAAATGGAAGCTTGGTTACCTCTATCTCTCCTTGGCACCTTTGGCTTGTGGGTTGGCTTGGCTTAGAATCAATTTGGCATGAACACTAATTGCATGGAGTTTTGTAATAAAATTTGCATTATAACTTTGCATAATCATATCTTTGAAGATATTTGAGCATAATAACTTTGCACCAAAAATAGCTTAGAAATGATGTGGAAAGGCCTACTATTTATAGATTTTTGAGATTGATCAAAATCAACTTGAAACATCTATCTCAAAATTGAGATGTGTGGCTAAAGATTAATCCAATTATGTAATTAAAATTGATAAATAATCTCATCAATATTTGGGATAGAGGATCAATTAAGAGGCATGGAGGGCTTTGATGAGGCATGAATCCTGATATTTGTGGCATTTATGACCTAGGAATATCTTCCCAAGAAACGAGGTCACCTGATGATATAAATATTCAATATTCATTTTCAAAACGAATTATTCAACAAGTTTCTATAGAATTATTAATTAGGCTCTAATTTGGTTTAATTAGCTCTTAATCATGTTTAAGCACTTTGTGCACAAATTACTCAAATTGATTAGAATGCCTTGTTATTGGTCCAAAATTTGACTGGATTAGAATTAAAAGGTGATGTTAGATGCAAAGGATTCATTATCCCATTTAGAATGTTACTAATAGAAAATAACAAAGGCACATGTCTTGTGCAAGAGATTTGATAGGAAAGAGCAATCCAGAGCACCTAGGTGCAAAATTGGCATTTTGACTCAAAATAATCTGATCAAAGTTAGCTGGCCCATAAATTGCATTGCCCCATTTAGGGATAGTCTAGCCAAAATTAGCACTTGAATATATCAATTTCAACTCATTTAATGAATTTTAGTGTTTTTAGGCTAAAGTGTGCACTTTGGGTGGAAATTAGTCAAAACCCTAATTGGAGGTTATCGATGGCCAGATTTAAGTGTCTATAATTTGCCCCTATTTGGGAAGTGTTGCAAGCTATAATCATAGTAACATCTTCTCAAAGAATGAAAAGTTCTTGTATGCCTATAACTACAATGATGATAAACTAATTGTATGATGCCCCGTCGAGGGAACGGTTGGCACAAGTAGGTCAGCAAATGATCCCTCAAAAAGAAAAAAGAAAAACAAGGGGACCAAAGAAAGGAAAGATGATGGGGTGAAAACACAATGATATTGAAAAAGTAATAAAAGTCATTGATAATATAAGTGGGATGATGTATAATGGTTTGCCCAAAGGTGGTTATAAACATTGTACCCTGATAGTGGTAACTTGGTATGATAACACAATGATTTGCCCAAAGGTAGTTATAATCAATGAGAAGATGGAACTACTCCTGTTAGGATAGATAAACAATATAATAACATGCCCTTATATAGGCAAAAAATGTAAAGTGGTGACAACACAATGATTTTCCCAAAGGTAGTTATAATCATTGAGAAATGTAGGTGGGATAGCGTGTAATGATTTGCCTATAGGCAGTTATACTCATTGGACCCCAATTTTTACAAACATGATAAACTTGGTCGAGGATGATGATAACTTAACATAGAGGGTAATGATGAATTGAAACAACCTACTAGTAGAGAGATGCTCATCTAAACTAAAAATAGTTGAAATTCTTTCATGGTTAATTACTCTATTTAAGATATGATTGGGATTGAATCAGGATGTCGGTGCGAAAGAGATGCCACCATTACTGAATAAATTTTTTAAAGCTAAGGTTTATTGTAGGACATGTCAGTAGGCATCATGGTATAACATCATGAGGACTTGACTAAAATATGAATAAGGACTAACTCCCACAATCCAATACTCAATAGAAAATAATACACTAATGATAGAAACCACAATGAAAATGTAAACATATTAATATAGATGGATTCGAGTATAAGTATGGGCAAGGAATCTCCTAATTAACACACATAAATTAAATCAAGGTAACAGTGTTAAAAGAAAACAAATAGACACACAAACAAAACAACAAAGAAATAAACAAATAAAGAAACACTCAAAAGAAACCATACGAACAGTGCCCATATAAAATAGGTGAAAACTTTAACAAATAAACAAAATGGGGGAAATAAAAGAAAAGGAAGGGGGTGGCCAAGCTGTCTCCATATGCATTAGGCAAGTGGACGCTGCCTACATAGTTCCATGGATGTTATATCTAATAAAAAACTTTAGGCCAAATGTAGTTCTGCCCAGGAATGGGAAGAATATGATAATTGATGAAAAAATTAGAATGGATTTGATAGAAAATAGGAATGGTCTTAAAAAATAGTAAGTACGTGAGAGAAAAGGGCCAAAAAGGATGGGGAAACTAAATGATAAGTGATTTGCTTGTAACTTAGTAAGGGTTCCCAAAATCCTTAAGGCAAAGAAGTGGTCAATGTTTTTGTTCTTTTCTAATGATTTTGCAAATATTTTTGGAATTGTTTGAAGTATCTCAACTCGATTAAGAATGACAAGACACTTAAATGGTTTAAACTCATAAAATGGTGAGAGCATTTAAATTAAGGTTACTCATAAAATAGAGAGAATGTGGATTAGGTTGCTCATAAAATGGTGAGAGCATGGCTTAGGTTGCTTACAAAACAATGATTGCGTGGCTTAGGTTGCTCTCAAAATAGTGAGAACGTGGCTTAGGTTGATCACAAAATGGCAAGAGCATTTAAACTAAGGTTACTTACAAAATGGTGAGAGCATGGCTTAGGTTGCTCACAAAACAATGAGAGCATAGCTTAGGTTATTTGCAAAATGGTGAGAGAGTGGCTTAGGTTGCTCACAAAATGGTAAGATCATGGCTTAGGTTATGACTAAGCTAACCTCAAAAAGTATCAAGTGCTACCTACATAGTCCTAGAGTAAGACCTCAAGTCACTGTAGTTCCACCCTTACAGTGGAGGAATTCAACTAGTGTAGTAGTCAATTCAAACAAAATAGGCACAATTGGTAAAAAGGTAAAGTACAACATAAGAAGTGGCAAGTTGGTATATCAAGGCTTAATGTTTCCCCTAGCTTGCCCATAGGTGGTTATAACTAGGACATAATGGTATAGATCAATGGTACTAATTTTCCCAAAGGTGGTTATAACTAGTAACAAGAGTGGTGATAAGAAAAGAATAACAAACGAAGGATGCAAATTCTAAAACTTCTATCACACTACTCCAAAATATGATCTCTATCCAAAGTACTTAAACCAATTGATGAAACTGATCATATAATGGCAAAAACTAAGGTCAAATGGGCTAGGATTTAGAGCACACTGGGTCAATAGGTCAAAAATGTAAAGTGGATATGACTAAGAGGATGGATAAGAATGATATTTTTACAAATAATAAAAGTGACAAAATGGCATAATTGAAATGGTCCTTACAGATAATACACCTTAGTGATCAAGCATAGTACCACTTGAGATGAATAATATTCATCAGCTTAGGAAGTTCATCTCTGTCTGGTGTGGTAAGCCTATATACCCCTGATCCATAATTTATAGTAATGATGAAAGGCCATATCTAGTTTGGTTTGAATTTTCCTTTATGCTTCTTCTCAACCATGGTATTCTTTTGGTTTTCTTTAAGAACAAGATCACCAAGTTCAAATTTTCTATACTTAACACATTGATTATAGTGGCCTTTGAGTCAGTTTTGATATGCTTGAAGATTATTGAGCATGGCTATGCATATCTCATCAAGTAGGTCTAGCTCTTGCAGGCAAGCTACTCAATAGTCATGATCATCCAAGACATGCTTAAAATATATACACAGTGAAGGCAATTCGACCTCAATGGGAAGGATGGCTTCAGTACCATAAACAAGTGAGTATGGAGTGGCTCCTGTGGGGCTACAATGATTGGTACAATATGCCCAAAGGGTAGTAAATATATATAGGTGCCAATCATGACTGACATCATTGACAATCTTTTTGAGAATATTGATAATGGTTTTGTTGGATGCCTCAGCTTGACCATTACCTTGAGGGTAATATGCTATAGAAAAATGTTGTGTGATGTTATATTCAGTACATAGATGATCTACATCCTTGTTCTTGAATGATCCTCTATTATCAAATATAATGTCAGAGGGGATACCATAGCGGCAAATTAGATGGTTGAAGATGTATTTTGGAAAATTCTTTCCAGTCACATAAGTGAGGGGTATAGCTTCAACCCACTTAGTGAAATACTCAGTGGTGGTAAGGATATATTTATGGCCATTAGATGAAGTGGAGTTGATCTTCCCAATGAGATCAAGTCCCCATGTAGAAAATATCCATGGTATTAACATCAGTTTCAGAGTTTTTACTGGGGCATGAGTCAATTAGCATGCCATTGACATTTTTCACACTTCTTTACATATGCAGTGGCATTTTCATCCATCATGGGCCATAATAACCAATATGCAAGAGCATTTTGGATAGGACTACCTTGCTAGAATGAGCTTCACATATCCCTTCATGTACTTCTCTTAACACTAGTGTAGACTCTATCGCAGTTAAATAATGAAGCAGAGTTCCATCAAAACTGTGACTATAAAAGGTGGGTCCAAGTAGAGTATAACAAGTGGAATGATGAAAGAAGGCTTTAGTTTATTTTTAAGATAGGTTAGGTGGTAGAACTTGGTCATGAAGGTAGTTGTAAAGGTTTAAGTACCATATATAATTAGGACTAATAATATCATAAATCATTACAACAATTGAAGGTTCATGAGCTGGTGCTAACAAATTCTTGATGAGGAACTGATACTCTCTAGCTTTATCTATTTGTTGAATTAGAGAGCCAATAGTAGCCATGGCATCTGTAGTTCTATTACTAGCCCTTGGTATGTTCTCAAACTGAATGTTGGCAATTTTTTACTTAAGAGTGTCGACCATGGATTTATATTAAACCAACTTGTCATCTTTGGTCTAAAAATGATTCATAACCTAATTGATGATTAACTAAGAATTGCCATAAACTTGGAGATGAGATATATTCCAATACACTACTTGTTGAAGTCTACAACAAGTGCTTCATACTCAGCCATGTTGTTTGTACAAGGAAATCTAATTCTAAATGATTTAGGGATTAGATCCCCCTATGGTGTAATAAATAATAGGCCTACCCCTAATCCATGTATAGTAAATGAACCATCAAAATAAATCTTCTAAGGTTACTTCTCAAGCGGTGTGTCAATGACGATCATTATGGATTCATAAAAAAATTGAAATGTGAGTGGCTGTATGTCTATGAGAGGTGCTTCTATAAGTTGATCTATAAGAACTTGTTCCTTGATTACCTTTTGATTGACATACTCTATGTCAAACTCACTGAGAATCATGATCTATTTAGCCATTCTACCTTGCGAAGATATTTTAGATAGTAGATACTTGAGTGGATATAATTTTGAAATGACCTTGGTCTTATTATTCAACATGTAATGATGTAGTTTTTGAGCTGTAAAGACCATGGCCAAACAATATTTTTCAAGAGGCGCATAATTATGTTCATATGTGACTAAGGTACAACTTAGATAGTATACAACATGTTCTTTTTCATTATCATCATGTTGAGCCAAGAGTGCCCCTAGAACATGGTCAGTAGTTGATAGGTATAACAAGAATGGCTTTATTGGCATATGAGGTAATAAAATAGGTAGATTAATAAGATAGTCTTTGAGTTGTTGAAAAGCTATTTAGCAATAATCATCATAGTGAAATGTAACTCCCTTCTTTAGAAGGTGTATAAATGGATGACACTTGTCTGTTAACTAAGAGATGAAGCATCATATTAACTAGATCTTACCCTACAAACTATGGAGTTGCTTTAAATTGGTTAGTGGTAGCATCTCAGTTATAACATGGAGTTTAGCCGAATCAACTTCAATACCTCGGCAAGACATGATGAAGCTAAGTAATATTCCTGAAGTTACACTGAATATACATTTATTTGGATTGAGTTTGACTTTGTACTTTCATAATCTTTCAAATATCTTATGCAACACTACTAGATGGTTGACCTTGGTTTTGATTTTTCTAATATGTCATCGACATAGTCTTCAAAAACATCATGCATCATATCATGGAATATGACAGTCATGGCCCTTTAACATGTAGCTCTAGCATTCTTAAGGTCAAATGGCATTACCTAATAATAAAATGTTCCACATGGAGTGGTGAAAGGTGTTTTATGTTAGTCTTTTAGTGCTACTCTGATCTGGTTGTATCTTGAAAATCCAACCATGAGTGAAAGCATTTCATAACCTACCATAGAGTCAATGATCATGTCGATATTAGGTAATGAAAAATCATCTTTAGAACAAGATTTGTTGATGTCTCAAAAATTATTACAAATTATGATCCCTTCAAGTTATTTACTAACAAGTACCACATTAGAGATCCATTCCAAGTAGTCAATGAATCAGATACATCTTGCTTTTAAGAGTTTTTCCAATTCTTTCTTAACCAATACAATAATGCAAAGATGCATCTTACGTAGATTGTGTTTTATTGGTTTGACATCAAGATTAACCACAAGGTGGTGTATAACCAAGGTGGGGTCTAAACCTGGCATGTCAGAATAGGCCCATGTAAAGATATCTACAAATTCTCTCAATAGAGCTGTAAAGATTTCATGTTCTTCCTTCTCAATGAGGGATGTGCCTAATTTTATCCATTTCAGGTTTGATAGAGTCTCAATATTTGCCTCTATTATATCTTTGACTAGAAGGGTCAAACCATCTTCTAAGATAGTAGGCAATGACTTGAACTATTAGATTATGTCAGGGTCCTCTAGTAGGACTTGCTCTTCAACTTCTCCTAGACATGATGAATCTAAGTCCCCTAATGGGAGATCTGGCCATGTGACAAAAATAATAAAAAATTCTTGAATAATTTGATCAAATACTTGTTGTTGCTCATAGCTAAACTTAGATCCATAGGCAAGTTCATCGTTGGTGGTCTCCTAGTCTAAATTCAAAGAAGAATGAACACCCCCATTTAATAGCACCTGAAACAAGTTTTCACCACTAGATTGGCCTTTATCTTTACTTTTTCCTTGGTCAAAAAGTAATTCAAAGAGGTTTTCACTTTGGGACCTCAATGTTTTACTTATTTATTTTTGGTTAAGGGTGTTCACTCACTCTCCAAAATAGGCTACAAGATCCAATGAAATTGAGAATCTTGACTTTGATCTCCCAATGAAACATTGTCTCTAAGGCCTAAGAAGTCACATAATGCCTCATCATTCTAGAACTCATCAATTGGTAGACTAGATTCTTGTTGGTCCCAATCTATTAGTTGGAGGTAATATAATGGCGATGGGTTATGATCAATAGTCAGGATAAGGGTACAAATGACATTGTTATCAAATAGGTTTGTTTCAGCTAGGTCATCAAAGGTGAGGCTATGATTAAACTCTGCTTCACTATCAACATCATCATCACTAGTTGCTAGTGATGGATTTTGAATAAGATATGTGGGGTCACCCCTAGGTGGTTTAAATCCAAGTCCATAAGGTCTTTCATACTTAGTCATGGGAATTGGCTAGATGGTTCCTTACTGATTTGGTCTGAGGCCTCTTCCTTCATAATTGTGATGCTCCATGATCCTATTGGGAATAAGATACTTTTCACTTTTATAACAAACAACTTAGTTGTCATTATATAACCATGATTCATCCCCTTCAAGAGGGTCAGGTTCTAGGTCAGATGCTGGTACAAATGTGACAGGTCTCTTATCTTTGTTCTTTTATTGCCAATGCATAGATGGGGTGACTTTAGGTCACCCAAAGGTTTTCAAATTATTAGGAAGATTGACAATATGAAATGTATAATGGGTCACATACTCTCCTGATCCATTATCTACAATGGTGAAATGATTAGAAGCTTCGAGAGGTGGCATGTGGGAAAGGGAATCCAAGGTAGTAGGATCTATTTAATTATCTAGTGAAGGATCAATAAGTATAGCCTTTCCTTTATCCTACTTAGAACTTAGATTTATATCATACTAATAATTGTAGCTTTGAAATTTAACCTCAAGATGCTTGCAGTGTTCATATGGGTGTAAATCTCCTAAAATATTCACTTTCATCCTTGAGTGGGAAAACTTGATACATTGATGTAAAATTGATGGGACTGCACAAATATCATGTAACCAAGGCCTGCCTAGAAGCATATTGTATGATAACTCAAGATCAAGCACATGGCAAAGTGTATCATGGGTCAAAGGCGCAATGATAACTAGCAAACTAATGGTGCCTTGTGATACTTTTTCTTGATTATAATAGGCTTTGATGGTTATTGTTTCTGGCTAAAGATATACCATTGTGTACCCAAGAAGCTTGATGAGCTTTAGAGACACTATGTTGAGGCCTGCTCCATTGTCTATAAGGACATGTTTTACTTTATGCCACTTTATATAGACTTTTATATATAATGGGTTATTATAGAGTGGGCCAAGGGAAGACATATTACTTTGGTTGAATGTGATTTGTTGGGCTGGAGCTAGTTGTCCAACCAAAGCTTGAAATTTATTAGGGGATATGTCAGTAACAATAGTGGATTGGGTTAAAAACTCATTCAATATGTTATTATGGATTGATGACATTTGCAACAAATCTAAAATAGAAATTTGTGTTGGTGTCTTCTATAATTATTCCATAATATCAAACTTATCTTTGTCAATATTGAATGGTTTATTTCGAGGCTAAACGGTCAGTTGGATAATAGGTAAAGTGGTGGATGGTTGTGGGCCTGGGATAGTAATCTTCAACTTCCGAGTTGTGATTACACAATCAAGATTAAATACTAGACCATTATTGCTAACAAATGTTGGGAATGGTATGGGACCAGATAGGACAAGTTTTGGTTGTTGGTGCACTCGATGTGGTCACATGGCAAGGATGAGTTATCAATATAAGGTCTTAAAGGGGAAGTCCTAGTTTGGTGGTTTGCTTGTATGCACTCTTAGGTCAAAGAAAGATTATCCATGTAATTTGGTTGAATATTGTTGTTTAGCAATGGTCTATGCTAATTAGTGCTTGATCTAGGATTAATGAAGATGGTATTAATACTATCCTCGACAATATGACCTACAACCCTATTGTAGTCATGTGTAACTGCATGATAGGTTTGTTGGTTGTTACCATTCTGACCTTGGTTTTATCCATTGTTCTATCATTATGGGTTCTACTATTGATTTTATTGATTCTATTGGTTCGGCCTTTGATTTTGATATTATTAATTTTGCTATTGCACTAGCTATTGTTGTTATTATTACTGATTGTTCTGTTGCTATTGATTGTTATGTTAGGGAAAGGGGTTTTGATAAATCTCAAGAGTTTGATTGGAAGTGGAAGCACCATTATACAATGTTATCTCCCCATTCTCTAACATATTCTCAATTAAATGCTTGATTTGGACACATCTTCGTAGATTATGCCCATTAACTCGATGATAATCACATAATTTATTTTCATTGTACTAATCAGGATAAGGAATGCCTTGCATATAATGTTTTGGTATAGGCTAAATAATTAAATTAGTAGCAACAATATTGAAAAATATAGACTTAATAGGTTCTCTGAGGTCACTAAAGACACGATGTGTAAGCACAATTCTCCCAAGAGGAGGGGTTTACAATGGTAAAGGCTATTGTATTTATTGTGCAGGTCTTGGTTGTTGAGCTTACGAAATCGGTTGGAGAGATTACTGGGTAGAAGTAAGCTAAAAAGGTGGTGCATATGATGTTTTCACCATTTGGACATGATGGAATTCAATTACTCTATTTCCCACAACATTCTTATTGCGGTCGAATTACTTCGATCTTTCTTGGTTATTGGCCTATGCTAGTTGTGATGCTTGCCCTTGAATGGGATGTTGATGTTGGTCATTTCCCTAATTGGTACCTTGATTTTGATTAGTTGAATTAATCTTGATGACTCCTTTATTGATGAGTGCTCACTCAATTAACAAGCCTTTATCGATGATTTCCTTAAAAATATGTGCACATTGTAGCTCCATATGATATGCTATCTCACTATGCAAATTTTTGGTAAACACAATGGCTAATATTTTATTTGGTAAACTATGGGTGAAATGGCTTGCAAGGGCTCTCTATCACTATAGATAACTTTCAAAACTCTCACCAGCTTTTTGCTTTGCTTGCGTTAAGTCCACTAATGAAATCTCATGCTCGAGATTATAGGAAAAATGTTACACAAACTTATTAGAAAGATCATCAAAATATGTTAATAAATTTTTGGGCAACTTTAAAAACCACTCTAAGGCTTGTCTAGCCAAGCTCCTTGGAAACAATAACAAAAGGTATATGTCACTATATGACACTAGTTGACATGCGGCAAAGAATTCAGTTAAGTAGGCCTTAGGGTCACCTTTCTCTTTGTATTTATTAAATTTTGGTGGTTTGTATCCTAGAGGAAATGATATCTATAAATACTCCATGTTGAATGAATAGGAACACACATCATCCAATTTGATCTTTTTAGTCTATTTCTTAGCTTGAATGGCAATAATTGCATCCTTCATCTGTTGCGATTCTTGGGATAGGAAACTAGAAGGAACATTGGTTTTAGGGAGAATATTAGTTTAGGTAGATGGTTGGAAGGTCACAAGTGGGACACTTTGACCAGTGTATAATGAAGATACCTATTGGGGTACATTGGTTTGGTTGGGGAATGGATCAAAAATATACATACATGAATTAGGATGTACTTGAAATTGTATATTTGGTTGTGTTATATTCTAGTTTGGGTTGGTGATAAAGGTTTGACTTGGAGGATTTTGTGGTTGGGATGGAGGGATATAATTATACTATGTTTGCTATGGTTGAAAAGGGACATGCTGTCGACTAATCAAACCTTGCTATTGAGTAAGAACTTGTGGACCAAGACCTTATCTCTAAATTTGTGGCACATTTTGAACCAATGGTTATTTAGTAGGTATTTGAGAAACATGGGAGCCTCCTTGTTGCATAAATCCCTGTGGGGAAGTGAAAATAAGTTACAGATTCATCATCTGTTACTGACCAATATTTGCATGTTATTGACTAGTCATTGCTTGGTTTTGGATTGGCATATTAGTCTGTGACTGAAGAGGTATGTTTAGTGATATTGGCTATTGTTTGACTACCTAATCCCATAGGTTGTACACTTGAGGAAGTATCCGATTGAGTTTGGGATGTAGAAAATCCTACTCCCTAGTATGATGATCCACTCATGGAATTAACCATAGGCACATATTGTTGGCTAGTTGTTTGTGCATTAGTACCACTTTGATTAGGATTGGACATTGTTTGCACATTTTCCACTATATTTGGCTCACTATTCTATGTAGAGGCCAAAGACACTTCTTCAATAATGAGCATATGCATCAAGTTATCTATCGAAGTAGTTTGCACGAATGGGTCAAAACTTGGATTCTCTTGTCTAGTTAACTCTATCAACACTCCTATTGAAGGAACTAAGTCAATAAGAGGTTTACTTATCATGTTCATCTAATTAAAATTATGTGCTCAATTCAGGTAGGTTTGATATGCTATTTGTATTTTTTTAAAGTGGCCTTCCATGATGTTTTTATGTTGATTAGATATACTATGGTCTTGAAATATTGTTTGGACTAGAGCTATAGGATTTCTAGAAGAAGCCTATTGATCATAAATGATATTGTGGGGTACTCTTACTAGGCCTGGTAAATTCTCATGGGGGAAGTTTGCTAGAAACTTGGCCCCTACCTCTATGGCTCTAACCAAAATCTCATCTTTGTTCTCTAATAAATGTCACTCAAACAAAAATGGATCATATGTGGAAGCTATATTAGTAGAATATGATTGTTGAAGAACTGGCTTGTCCACTATGAGTATTGTAGCTAGGTATTATGTAGTTTGTTCTTGGTTTTGTTCTGAATAAGGTGGTGTGTTAACCAAATAGTTAGCTAAGGGATCTTATTTTTTTGCTCTTGATTGAGTATTATAAGAGGGATGAGAATCCATCTCATAAGAAATATTATCCACATAGGGGTCATACACCATTTCTTCCTATGAAAATACATTACTAATGCTTGGATTATACATGAGTCCACTATGAGTGCAGGAATATATGTTAGGATCCATAGTAAATGCTTTGAAATAAAAGGTCAAAGAGTTTTAAAAACTTTAAAAAGGATAAAATCTAAAATAGATGATGTTTTAACTTGGTCTAGATTCATCAAAAGGATCAAAAGGTTTATGCAAATATTTGTGAGGAAACAAGCTAGCATGAAGTATCTAATGTTTCACTATTCACACAAAGATAAGCAAGTAAATGGACTAAAAATGAAAATGCCAAACTCTAAGGTTGAAGTGTTTCTAATCAGTCTAATCTAGGAATTTGAAAGTTTCTAGGTCTTTTGGCTAAACACATTGTCAAAAGCTAGGCTCAAACAAGGCACGTGCTAGGACTCTTGGACAAACAATGTCAAAAGCTAGACTTTAAAAATAGATGAAAGTTTTAATCTAAGGGATTTGAAACACTTCTAAGAAACACTAGGCATTTGATTCTTGGTCATGAACTTGATCAACTAGGTATAAGGTATGAAACAAAAGGAAATTTAGAGAGAGTTTATTTTCTCACAAAAAATGGTATAAAACTTGGTTCTTTTAACAAATAAGCTAGATAACAATGAATGATATAACTATGCTTTAGACAAAGGATCATAAAGTACACTTATATTGGTCTAAAAATGTAGGAACAAATTTGAATTCTATGCAAGAGGGTTTATGAAATAATATTTGAAATGTTTTGGGTAGTGTAACGATGCTACACTACCCAAAAGGTATGACAAAAAAGTTTGTTTCAAAAACTAAGGCAAAGATAATTTCCCACAATTTTGACAACATAACACTACTTTTCTTAATTCAAAATATTGTGGTGCATAGACTCAAAATTCAAGCATTTAGCACAAAATGAATTAAGTCTATCAAGTAATGACAATGATTATGAGTCTTGAATGGCCTTCAACCCAAATTGGAAATTAAACCTAAATTACCTCAAGTTTAGTGAGAATGGTGAAACCACTTAACACATCAACCCTATGAACTTATAAAGGTGCAATTCCAAATTTAGATTATAAGTGAAGGACTTAAAACAACTTTGGTAAAGGTCTAAACTCAATTGGGCAGCATAACTATGCCAAAGTGGATGATATGACTCCCATGTTTTTGATGAACTTTTGAACAAGGCAAATTGATGATCTCATGTAGTTAGCATAATGCCTCTTTATTCAAAGGAAAATTAAGACCATGTGTTTTGGTTTTAATTGTTTGTTTACACCAAGTTTTGACTTTAAATAATACTTTAATCTAGGACAAAAGTGATTAATCACTCTTAGACTCTAAACTGACAAGGTTGCTTGGTATTATTGGAATCCATCTATATACATCATTTGAGAGGATTTTAAGTGTTCATCCAAAAGTAAATACACATTATATAGTAGGGGTTTTACACCCCGCTTTCTCTCAAATGACAATACTATGACATGGACTTTGAGGCGCACCTTGCACCAATAATACTTTTATGACAAGTGGGGATTTGTCTAAGATCTAACAAGTTTCAGAATCTTCTAGGGGAATCAATTGCACAAGACTTTCACATGAAACAATGTAAAATACAAGCACAAAAATTAGGTGACCATGATATTAGATAGTTATAAAAAGGTCTAGTCCTTTTTACAACCACTACATCTTGCTATTTGCTCAGTGTAGTACAATGTCCAAATGTAGATACATCCCATGTGCAAATCCAAAGGAGTAAGTGAAGTCAATGTTGGGATATGAAACCCTGGGTCAAAGCTTCCATTAAGAACTCATGGGGGGTAATGATTTCCCCCTCATAAGCCAAGTTTGCATAAAGATAAAGAAAACATGAAATAGAAAGATTTAGGGTCATTTTCAAGGTCACCCAAACTTTGACAAGTTTTTGGGGAGTGTTTTAGATGACTTTCTTTCTTAAGACTTGGACTAGGCTACTTTCAATAGTAATGGTGCTTTTGATTCCAAGGGTTCCCTAAAGGGGACAAATGGAAGATCATACACGTAAAATCCCTCTTTTTTTCAAACAAAAAATTAATTTAAACAACTAAGTGAATACAAAAAGCTTGAAAAGGTGAGTTCATTTTAAAGCCCAAATAGAAAATGAGGTGGTGTTCATTTGACCCCTTGGTCTTAGTTTTAAACTTTGAAAACATTCATCATAAACATCTAAATTTTTTGTTAAACACCAAAACAAGGTTCCTAATTGATTTTTTAAGCACGCAAAAGATGATCTAAACATGTTTTTAGCAAATGTCAAACTTGGTCTTGCAACAAAAATGTTAGCATGTCCTTTAGCCTTGAAGCTCTTTTAGGTTTGAAATAATGAACTTTAAAAAAAGAGCTCTCAGGTTTGTGTTTTAAGAAAAAACATAATGACCGACATTGGTTATATAATTGATGATGGTTACTCAGGCTAATCGCTAATGGTTATCTAACTAACATTGGTTATACCAATAGTGATCGACAATGATTATCCAACCAATGTTGGTTTTACTAATTGACATTAGTTACTATGTAAACCTTTGACAAAGGAAAATGGCAAAACAAAGTTAAAAAATCAATTTTCAAGAGTTTTAATGATCCAAATGAAGATTTTAAAGATAAAAAATGATCTTCTTCATGTATGGGATGCATTTGGTCCCACTAGGTGTGCCATATATGATCTAGGAATTTGACTCAAGAGAGGATGGTTAGTATGGTGTTAGTTTCAAAATGAAAATAAAATGAAAGAAACACACTAACTAACATAACATCTCTAGGCCTAGACACTAGGGAGATCTTAGTTAACAAACATGAATAAAACACACAACTAAAATGCAAAAGAATCCTTTTTTTACCTCCTTTAGATGCTCTAAAATGATTGTTATAGTGGCTTGCTCAGTTTGTGCTCATGAAGTCCTTGGCAATGGAAGATTGGCTACCTCCATCTCTCCTTGGCACCTTTAGCTTGTGGCTTGGATTGTCTTGAAATCAATTTGGCATGATAACACTAGTTGCATGGAGATTTGTAATCAATTTTGCATTATAACTTTGCATAATCATGTCTTCGAAGATATTTGAGCATAATAACTTTGCACCAAAAATAGCTTAGAAATGATGTGGTAAGGCCTCCTATTTATAGATTTTTGAGATTGATCATAATCAACCTAAACCATCCATCTTAGGATTGAGATGTGTGGCTAAGAATTAATCCAATTATGCAATTAAAATTGATAAATAGGCACATCAATATTTGGGATAGAGGAGCAATTAAGAGGCATGGAGGGCTTTGATGAGGCATGGGAGGCATGAATCTTGATATTTGTAGCATTTATAGCCTAGAGATGTCTTCCTAAGAAATGAGGTCACCTGATGATACATATATTCAATATTCATTTCCAAAACAAATTATTCAACAAGTTTCCATATAATTATTAATTAGGCTCTAATTTGGTTTAATTAGCTCTTAAACATGTTTAAGCACTTTATGCATAAATTACTCAAATTGATCATAATGCCTTGTTATTGGTAAAAAATTCAACTAGATTAGAATTAGAACGTGATGTCAGATGTATTAGATCTGTTATCCCATTTAGGATGTTACCAATAGAAAATAACAAAGGCACATGTCTCGTGTAAGAGATTTGATAAGAAAGAGCAATCCAGAGCACCTAAGTGCAAAATTGGCAGTTTGACTTGAAATGATCTGATCAAAGTTAGCTGGCCCATAAATTGCATTGCCCCATTTAGGGATACCCTGGCCAAAATCAACACTTGAATATATCAATTTTAACTCATTTAATGTATTTTAGTGTTTTTAGGCCAAATTGTGCACTTAGGGTGGAAATTGGTCAAAATCTTGATTGGAGGTTATCAGTGGCCAAATTTAGGTGTCTATAAACCTTTCTTAAAATCTTGATTGATAGGGTCAACCCGATTGATAGGGTCGACCCAGTTGACTTAACACAATTTTAGATAATTATTCACTAAGTCATGAGCTAGGTCAACCAAAGGCCAAATTAATTCTTAAGTGAAAATCACTTGAAACTATACAAGGTCGACCCAGTTGACCTAGTGTAGTTGACTGACAAAAGGGACTTAAGGTGAGGAAAAGAGGGATGGAAAGTAGAAAATAATGGAGGAGTGTGTAATAGAGGAGTAATTGCTTAGGGAATTGTTTTAGGAGCTAGTTGGATTGGTGATGATGTGGTAATAAGGGATAACAATCCTATGAATCACCAAAGGTCTATCCACCCCTTTCTTGATGCACCTTTTAAGGTGTGCACTCAGAGAGATTGAGTCTTGATGGGTTTTTGCAAGAAGTAAAGCATCGGTATTTGATAAAAATTGAAAATATTATGTGTATATAAAATGTATCTAGGAATCAAATAGTAGTAACTATCATTAAATAAGAATACATAGTGAAGAAGTATATGATGTAAATCATGGCACAACACACAAGGGAGAGGTGTGTGATATGGACCATGACACCTGCAAACATAGAAATCACACAAGCTCAACAAGCACAACATATAATCTCTCAAAATAACATAGAATACCAAAAATAAGGCCAAGGGGCCACATGAAAAGAAATAAAGATGTCATTAACAAGAAAGGTTAAGGATCCATAAATAAGGGGAAACAAATGCTACAACAAACAAGGCTGAGGAGATAAAAATAAGGGGCATAAATGATGCAAAAAACAATGCCAAAGACCTAAAAACAAGGCCAAGGGGTCATACAAACTATACAACTATAATTAGCCTATCATGAAAAAGTAAAATCAATGATGAAGCATAAAATAAGTGAAAAATAGTCTACACTATCCATATATGTAAATATCACATCATAGTAAAGTAACATATCTAGTGTAACCCATTTTATTAACTAAGTAACTAGAAAGACATGTGTAAATGATATATATAGCTCAACATGGTAAAGGGGTCATATAAAGATATAACCTATGCTAATGTAAATATGGAAGTAGATGCTGATATACCCCTATCATTGGCATGGCCCCTTGGTATAAGAAAGCCTATATGTATCAATGTATGTTCTACATCACACTCATATACCATGAAATGCATGTGTGTATTAAAAAGAACATGTGATCTACCAAACATGTGTATAATAACATATTAAATAGTGTAATCTAGTAATCTAGTGTAGCACTATGTAAGATTGAGTAAATAACAAGGCATGTGTAAGTGATCTATATAGCTCAACATGGTAAAGGGGTCATATAAAGATATAACCTATGATAATGTAACTGTGGAAGTAGATTCCTATATACCTCTATCATTGGCATGGCCCCTTGGTATAAGAAAATCTATATGTATCAATGTATAATATGTATGTTCTGCATCACACTCATAGACCATGAAATGTATGTGTATTAAAATAAAAATGTGATCTACCAAACATGTGATGAATAACATATTAAATAGTGTAATATAGTAATCGTGTCATGTTTAGGTCCTAATTATTTTTATTTAATATTTGATTTTTTTTGATGTATTTTTGATTTATTTTTGCATGTGTAGATTCAACTCAACATTAAGAAGATATGTATAATGGATAAAGTTTCTATCAATTAAAGATTTTTTTAATGGGATGCCTATATATAGATCCTTCATCTCATAAACACCATTGATGCCCATTATCATCTGAGTCCTTTACTGTATCATTATTAAATCAATAATGTTCTTCACCAATATGATACCAATCTTCTTAATAATCATAATCATGTTCATCTTCTCGAGATTGTAATTTTGACATGTCCTTCCCATCATAATTTGTATCTATATTAGTATATATAAAACCAACCGTGCCATATTATGTAATTTCACAATGTTCAAGAAATATATGAGTTCACCAAAATGTTTAACCTATTTTTAGATTATGTGAATCACAATAAGATAAAAACTACTATAATTTTTTTGATTATAGTATATATTAATCAAGATTAAATTTAAATGTATAGTACTATAGTCAATTTTATAATTTTATTTTTTATTTATGGAAAGTGTAATAAAGGATAAGATACTTAGCTTCATTACTTGATTGTGATAGTGGAAATGGACTAAAAGTAGGTTGTGATTCATCTGTATTTAGAATTGTGTCTCTATGCGTATAAGGTTAGTACCATAAAATAGAGGGTAAACATTAAAATCAAGTTTCCAAGGTTGATATTATAGTCCTATGATGTTTTACCTCTCTATGATCATATCATGCAATGCGCCTACTTGATATGTTTCTCTATGTGGTATATTTGACCTTACATATGTGCGTAACTCAAAAAGTAAACTTCCTCCTCCTTGAAACTCTTGTTCCACTTGTGAAGGATAAAAACTTCTAAAATGTGACTAAGTGTAATTAGGCTAAGATGAACCCAATCACACCTTTGATGATTAACCACTGCCTACATATCCAATACTTTAAAGAGAGAAGTCAAGCCACACATTTCTCTTTGAGTGATTTTGTAATTATGTTATTTCACTATATGAATACACCTAGAGATATGGCTTTGATATTGATAATGTTAGCTCTTGAACTTGACCAATGACATTTCCTAGTGACTGATTTATAATGATGGGAAGAATGGGACAAATTTTCTCTATGTGCAATATAGTATATAAGCTTGATAGATAAGTGCTAAATGATCATCTGCTTGATCTTGACGTGTATTTATATGCACTAAATTGGGTAATTTTTGATGTGACTAACACTTTAGGTAAATGGGATAACCTAAGTAAATGATTTAATTTTAAAAATTAATCATTACTAGGTGAAAGATGGTAATGTCAAATTTAGGACATAATGTTGGCATTACTTTCTAAGTCTAACATTACTATTTGGGAGAAAAGAATGCAAATGTGGTGATTAAGAAATGTCTGAGTAGGATAATTAATTGATTTAACACAAACTAAAATGTTCTTTTAGGTGATTGATAATAACTTAGAATTGATTGAGCTCATAACTAGTATTGCAGGTGTGTGGGAATGGTGAATACGAGTTATTTGGAGACATACAAGTCATATAGGATAAATGTAGGTTAATATTGAAATTGAAAAGTTTAAAATACTATATTTTAGTATCTATAAGTAATCTCCCACCTAAAAATATTTTGACCCATTTAAAAACCAAAGGCAAAACATTCTTCATAGACAACTCAATATGAAAATCCAAGAAGAAGAAAGAACATAATCATATAGACAATAAAGAGTGTCAAAAGGATAATCCATAGACAACCATTAATATCTTATTAAAATAGGCTATAATGATCTGAAACACACTTGATGATAAAAAACTCAATTAATGTGGACACTAGCTTCAAAAATTCCATTACAAGTTAAAAAAATCATAAACTATTAGCCTTTATCCTCTTGTAACTATACCACCATCATTATCCAATAAAGTACAATCCTAGATCTACCCACCTATATCATGATTAGAATGCTTAATATTTTAAAGCCATTTATTCTCATCATTACCAATTCTAAATAATTTGTTGTCATAATGACATCAATTACTCCTTGTTAGTACAAAAATCTCTTTATCATTAATGATACATCAGACTTAATATTTGAAGAAAAAGGAAGAGAATAGGAAATCCAAAATCTAATGTCCAAAATTACCTCAAATAGTATCCAAAAATACAACCTTAATCCACCTAAAACACCCCTTGGGCAAGGATCAAACCAAATATAAAATCATTTTTAAAGAGTTAATTTCAAAAACTTCAAAAGTAAAAAGTAACCAAAAGATACCTACCAAGGGTAAGCACTATCTTACTTTATTAGAATTTTAATTGGATCATATAATTAGGGGTTTCCTACAACTCTTAGTAAACATTTCCACTACCTTCTTTGAGATCCTAACTTAATTACTTCCAAAGAAGATTTAAGAAGATTTTCTAATTTTATTTTCCTTCCCATCCTTTTTTCTTATGAATAGAAGGATCTAGAGTAAAAATTAAGTTTGAGAGATTCTAAAAGTTAAGATACCTTAACAACTCATATCCTAGATAAATGTATATTTTTCCTCCATTAAAAATGTCACATCTGATCCAGACACTACCTCTACTCCTCCTTTAACAATCCTTGAAAACACTTCTACAGCCACCTGATCCATACTTTTAACTGAAGTGGGAATGTCATGGCGAGTGGATATCCTATTATTTCCAAAACATTCTCTAATTTAACAAGTTCATCCCCATAAAAATCATGAACAACCTTTCCAAACATCAAGTTTTAAAAGTGACCTTTTGTAGCATCAATTAAACATTCATTTGTAACAAAAAAATCATCTTCTTATTCAAAATCCTTATTAAATTCCTTTATTATATTCTAATGGAACTTTTACTACTGTTAGATCCAAACTTTTGTTAGAAGAAAAAACATTATGGAAAGGAAAAGTATTATCTTTAATCCCAAACTACTTAGAGCAATAATCATCAATAACCTTCTTATCCTTATCAGGATCATCAACAACCCTTTTCTTTCCCATATTTATTTTTCAAAATTTGAACACTATACTCATATTCAAGAGAAATCAATCCATTTACCTAAAAATCTTCCTACTTTGAGAATTAATGAAACTTCCATTCCCTTTTTAGAGAAAAATTTACCCATATGCCCCACCCTTTAACAATCATAACATTTATTTCCCTTAGGATTCAAATTATACCATCTAAATTATCTCTTTATCCTCCATATTAATGGCTATAGTTTTAATACCCAAACATGATTGATCTAAATCCACCCTAATTCTATCAAAATAAATATATTTATTAAGAGATCTAAGATGTAATTCAAAAAAATCCCCTAAAGCATTTCCAATTTCTTTGAACACCTCTAAATTCCGATATTCAAAAGGCAATGCATATGATCTAACTCATATCTATTTGGATATAGGCTCCACTAAAGTCTTCATAAAGTCCTTCTACCAAGGATAAATATCCATTCTACCACCCTTAACTTTATAATAATTATTTTGAAGGATTAGATCCCTTACCTCTATATTTTTAAATTTAACCATAAACCAACCTTTAAATAGATATCAAAAATTACTTTCCTAATTTCCTCCCAATTCATAGTGAGCCAATCTTCCAGAAGATTTCCTTTCCAATGCGACTCAAGTAATCTATAACTATTTCATAGTCCTAATTTATTAGATCCTTAGAGATGTAGATCTACTTGAGAAGATGCAAAGAAGATAATTCAACATCTAGACATCAGGGATAAGAAATCAAATGATTTACTTCTAAGTCTAAATAAAAGGAAGAAAAGATCATGGGATCTATAACTATTTCATTTTCCAATCTAAAATGATCCCTCCTATGGATGGGTTGATCTTCCCCCAAAACTCCCACATCATCAAACCTAGGTCTTTCATTTAAGACCTCCCAAACTGATCCATAACCTTTACTAATGATTTCAAACTTTTCATTAGATAAAACACTTAAAAAAATTGAATCATAAATATTCTCATTATATTTAGCTAAGGAATTACCAACTTCCACAATCAAGTTCTCATTTGCATATGCAATAATGGTCTTATTTTCTTTTATAGCAATGAACTTGGTATATTTCTTCTTTTGCTTCATGGTTGACCCTCATCCAAGATTATTAGTTGTATCTATCCACAATAAATCATTTTGAATCACAATAAAAACTAAGACTTATCACAACTGCAAAAATATTTTATATTTATAACATGTACAGGTAAATAACACACTTATATTACAATAACCTCTATTAAAAATCATAACAAGCTATTAAGCTTCTTCTTCCTTCCTCTAGAGCTCTATCTCATAAATATCTAATTATTAGATATCATGTTATAATTTCTTTGGAGCCATATTGGGAAGACTTCCATTGGTAGTCGTATTTTGAGCAATGTTCATTAAATAAAAACCTTGCAGAGGAAAGATTACCAATTAGGGAGCCAAAGCATGCAAGTTGGATGATGGAAATAACCCAAGTGAGAGTTTTAATAGACACTATATGTAGTGAGATAGGTTACAAAATTAGGGAGAGAAAGAATTAGATTGAGATATTTTAGCTAGAAACTAAGGAAATAACTTTGGTAGAAATGAGTGAGAAGGTAATTAGAACCAAAGTTCATTCATCCTCTCTTGGCATACACTCAAGTTACAAGCATGATTCTCATAATTTTTAATTGGTTCCCTTTCCTTCTTTTTTGAAGTGATGCAAATGTTTATTTGATTTTCATATTATTGCTTCACCATTTTTTGTTAAGCATGCCTAGGTAAGGATTATAAGGAAATTAGATTTTAAGATTTTTTACACACAAGGAAACAATACTAAAATGCTTAGGAAAAATTTATATGAGAATCAATCATGATTATTAATATATGTAGGCATGTAATGAGACTCAATATATTTAGGGTTGGTAGTCTCGTTGAGTAATCTCATTCTATTAGATGTTGATACTTGAAGTAATTAGGGCTTACAACACCCTTGTTTAGGATTTTGTGTTTTTGTTTATGATTATTAGAATACTTGTATTGAGTGAAATGACTGCACTCCACCCTTCACTAAACCATTAATACTAGGATTGCACTTACATTGATGGTAATATATGTTTAGAAAATATGGATGAATAATGAAATGGAGTTAGTGTTTTGTTCTACTTTTTTCATGTGTTGAAGTTGGCATGCATGGGGATCTTGAAAACCCTTAATTGTACACTATTTTAGTTATAGTTGGTTGGAACCAAGATTCATACGTAAATGGTGTTTTTACTACTATATGATGAACCAAAAATCCATGATTGTACTTGTTCATTGAACTCTATTGCATTGGTAATATCCTTATCTACTTCAAACTAGATGTACATGTCTTGTTGAACTAGTGTTCTTCATGTGATAACCTGTAGGTGCTTAACTGAGACTACATTTCACATTTTATTGTATGATTTATACTCTTGTTTAGTAAGTTAGTGGTAGCCTATAACATAATGATAAAGAAGATTTTAAGATAAACTATGTGAGGAGTGGACTAGAATGTGTTGAATATTTTTCTCAGTTGTAACTAGACATCATCATGGGTAATACTAAACTTATCTTAGCTTGTATAATATCATTTTCCATACAGAGTGTTTAGGTCTGAAAACCCTTATTTTAGGAACACTTTCACCATATGAGGAATTTATTGATATGTTACTCTAATGATTTGGGTTTTGATCCACCTAATGCACATCTAAACACCTCTAATATGATCATATAACTATATTCTTTTGTCATGTTATGGCTATGAGATACCCTGCTTTTTACCTAGGTAGTATCAATAAGAATACACCTCATTGTATTCTTGGAATCATGTGATTAAGTTTTTGATTTTGTTGTACCAAAATATGGTTGTATTATACCATCAATCTAAGGCTTGTATCACTATGGTATCTTGTTTGTGTAGTCATAAAGAGGGCCAATGGAATATGTTTCTAATGGGAATACAAATTGATTTATTTTTATGGTTGTTATCTATATACAAGACATATAGGGGTCAAAGACATACCACATATAAGATATTTATGAAGGATTATGTTGTAGTGAAAGAGACATAGTTTGTCATATAAATCTTGTACGAGTAATTAGGTTAACTATAATTATAGATTCTCATACAGGTGGGGGAGAAGTTATAGTGTTTCTATTATCATATCTACGCCCATATTGTTTGAGCAAACGAGTCTACTAGGCATGTCGGTTGTATTTATATACTAAATTGAAATGATTTGAACTTGATAAATTTTTTTTAGAAAAATATATGTAGAGTATGCATGATTAAGTATGTATTTTGTATTTTGAAGCAAGAAAGAGAAATAAGATAAGTAGTTTATGTATTATATGTTATGAATCATGGTAGACTAAATCAAATCTACTTGGTTATTCAAAATAGGGGTTTAATGGGTATCTATGCCTTAAGTAATAGAGTATAGTTTCCCATACAACCCCTATTTTTCATGAGAGAAATGAGATACCAAAGCTATAACCTTGTTTAATTTATGCCAGGGACTTCGTTACCCTATGTTGTATGAGGGCTTGGTTCCAAATGTGAATGGTATACTTGAAAATATATGTTAGTGTAGATACTAAAATATTGTATTAGACACTTGACAATGTCACTTTTGACCTAACTTCATCATTCATGGCTTTTGCACACATATATGCATTTTATTCACCATTTTATCACATCCACATCCTTGATATGAGTTTGACCTTCCTATTCTGTTGTCAATCACCTACAAGAACCTCTCAATTTATGTCAAACCAAATAAATAACTTACTCAAACATCTCCATATCATCATATCCACATTCCTATCTCTTGGACACTAATATCAAGCTTAGATAGTTTCATCGCTAAAAATGACATGAGGGTGACGTTACAAGCCCTCTCCCAAAAATGACTATGTTTTAGAAGTAAATCATTCCTATGGGTTAGAAAATTTTCCTAACTTGTCAGAGGCATGGGAAATTACCCAAATGGATTCATATAAATACAAATTAAACCCACACTTGTTTGATTCAGAGCTCCAATCAACTTTCAATTGCTACTTACACTTGTTTGGAAACTTGCCATTCCTTCTTAACTCATATTAGGCCTATCTTGTCCAAATGGACCAAAACATAAAATCCTACTTTATCAATGTTATTTTCACATAAAACATTCCAATTTTTTTATTTTAAACCATCTCAAACCAATTCTATCATTCATCCCCATGCATGTCATTCAATATTCCATTTCTTGTCTTCTAAGCCTACTAACCTTATTTTGGGTAAGTCTCCTTGTTGGGAGCATCTGGCATACCTTCACAAGAAAATAATTACATATTAAAGGACCATTTTGGGCCATAAAACTCACACTTTTACCTTTTGGCATAAATCTCATGGTAAGATGCACTTGCTTCTTTAAGCCTTCCCTCAATTAGCCCTCCAAATGAGAAAATCTCCTTAGTTTGAGAATTGTACAGTCAACCAATCTAAAAAATTGATATTTTTGGATAATTTTTTTCCTTTTTCAGCTTATCCAACTCTCTTATAAACCTAAATGTCAAATCTCATCACTTTTCTCTCTTTAGCCTATTACCCATTAGACCTCTTAGCTTCCATTCATTCCTACAGGCTTGATACACTACTATACGGAGTCCATACCAGCATGAAAGTGATTTATTCTCTTATATAACATAAAAAACCACAAGATCACAATATTTTGTGAATTTTTAAGGGTTAGTTTCTCCCAATGAGCAAAACCCTAAAAGTCAGGGTTTGAGGCCACTATACAGGCTGAAGGCTATATAAAATTGCATATATTGATCCACAGATAGTTTCAAGACAAACCAATGCTTAGAATATGTCTATATAATGACCATACAATTTTTTCATTAAATGGTAAATGTCATATAACCCTTAAATCACTCAAAAATAAGGAAAACTTAGTTTTTTAAACTATATTCTATTAACTAGAATAAGGTATGTAGTGTTTCACTATCCTTTTAACACCAAAAGACTCTATAACCTACTAGAGGTATACCACCACATTTTATATTCATATTAAACTCTGATCAATCACCTTTTGAATCAAAACAAGATTCAATTCCAAATAACATAGAGTATAAAGTCTTATTTTTGTGTGGATTGTAGGTTTTTAAAGAGTAAAAACTATGATCAAGGTGAAATTCACTTACTCTTATCCATTGTAAATTACAATAAGATTGATCTCAACCCTTATTACATGTTCCATTTTTAATCTTACACATAACTTAATGATAAAAGGATCAAATACTCAGACTTTTGTTTGGAACAAACTATATTATTGTATACCTTGGTTAGTAGGCTTGGTAGAACTCTCAAAAGTGACTTCCTCCAACTTCTAACAAACATTCCATGTATCAGAATAGAGAGTAAAATATGATCACAAACAAGATAAATAATCATTCAACAAAACCTCTTACCACTTAAATTGTCGAAGCACACTAAAGGTGCTCTATCTCAGCCATGCAAATTGATGACATACACAATTTTCATAACATAAGATTCTCTTTTTTTAACAAGTTTATTTATTTCAATATCCATTCCTAAACATATTCAAATGAAATGTGAGTATTACATCCTCAAAACTTACTACCCAAATTATATTCTTTCTACATATGACATAGATTCCTAAAACATAACTTTGTAATCATTTCTTGATCAAGAAATCTCTATCAACCTCTAGACCCACATAGGGTGATGGACATTATGATTGCCACCTCATATCTTAACTTGACATAGAAAAAAATTATCATGAAAACAAATTTATATTATCCACCTAGGTTATTTAAGACTCCCTCATACAACATTATCCCGTACATGCCCTTTTAGACCTCAAACACATCATTAGATTCTCATTATAATTATGAAAATTCAAATTACACAAAAGGGTAGGAAACTAGTTTTTAGACCCAAATTCAAATTTGGCTTACAATTCATGAATCTTATCAACTTGACACAGCACTTGAAACACTAAACCATTCTTATGCATAAAAAATGGGCTAATTTGAAGATGCCCCTACATCACTGTTACTCACTTGGCACTCGTACATGTGCCTTTATAGCAATCTAAAAGGGGGAAACCTCATGCTACCTATCTTAAAAATATGAAACAACCTATAAGGGAGGGTTTAAATTTAAATAAGATCCATTGTTGGGGTGAAATATAGGATCGACCCATAAAGATTATATTAACTTCTAGTCATGTCCCATTTTGGTCAATTTTTTATTTGAAGGGTAACATTTAAAATTAAGGATATGGGATGTTCGTACATATAATTATAGTGGTTTTTAGAGATTAATAAAATTTTTATAGGCATAAAATAACAAATTAGAAAGGGATAGGTCCATGAAAGTTCTTAAGATAGAATGAGGTGGTGAAATAGTAAAAATTTAAGTGCTCAAGTCAATTAAAGTAAACGTGGGTTAAAACTGACATTATCAAGTATTCATGACCAAATTTGAGTGACTATATTTTTCCCCCTTTAGTATATAAATAAAATTATTCGAGTAAACAAAAAGATATACCCGAGTGTGTACAACACACTTTACCTTTGAGAAAATACTTCATTTGTGCATGGAACTTTAACTTAATGAACCTTGCAATAACTCATAAAGTAGTCATTTTGTTCATTTAAAATTTGAAAAATATTGCATTTTGAAAATTAAGAAATTGAAAAGAGATCAAGGGAGGAATACACATGTATATGTGAAACCAATGTTTCTTTTATAACTTTGCTTGTAGATGATGCTTCCTTGAAGAATTGAAGAATCAATGCTTCCCATGAAGCACTTGGAGAGATTTGGTTCCTTTGTTGAATAATGATGAATTGAGGGTAATAAAACCTTAATTTGGATTTAACATGAATGAAAATAGAACCCATTGATGGATTTATAAACCTCAATTTGAATTAATGGTCTTTGTAACCCCAAGATGAAAATAGATTGGAATCCATAATGGATTCACAGGCTATGATCTTGGAGGGTGCTAAATCTCTAAGTTATGTTTTATGCACTTTAAATAAATCAACCAATACATATGTAATATAGATTTAATTGTCATTTTATTCTTTAGTTCATGTATTCATAATCAAAATATTTTGTGGAACACCCATGCCCTTACCATGATTGTAGATAGAAAATAGTATTGAAAGTATAAAATTAATTCGTATCATGCCCTTCTGTGATAAGTGTAAAATTTGTAATTGTATGTTTATGTAAAATTTAATAATTTGATTTTGAATCTTGAGCATGAATCTATTTCATGCACCAAAATATATGAATATGTACCATGTTCTTGTAATGTGAGTGTATATGCATGGCATATACCCTAATAATTTATACCAATAATTGAATTTGAATAATTATGAATTATTTAAAGCTAAATTCTCATAATTTATACCAAAAATTGAATTTAAATCATTTTAAATTCTTTAAAGTTGTATTCTGTACCCAAAAATGATTTTTTCTCATTGAGGCTTATCTCATGTATGAAAAGCTCACTGAAATGTCCCACTTTTGAGGTGAGGGATGTATCCTAAAAGTCATTCATCTCAAAATAAAAGTTAACAATATCATGCATATTAAGATATAATTAAATATCATAACATAAGTGGAAATGTATGTCATCATAGTAAGATATGTATCATTCAAAGTATATATGTAACTTATTAGGCAAGACCTAAAGTGTCAAATATAGATAAATATATCAATGAAGCTCACATTAGTAATTGTAATAGAAGTATGATATATAATAGTTTATTTCATAATATGGATCACAACACTCATCAAACTCAAAAATCTCAACAATCACATAAACACAATAAACACAATGTCAAATAATAAGTCAAGGGCCACATACAAAAGACATGTTCAAATGTTGTAGAAAGATTGCATATAAATAAGGCTAAGGGCCACACACAAATAACATTAATAATGTCTCAAATAAGGGACATGTTCAAATGTCACACAAGACATAGGGCCCAAGGCCATGAGAAATGGACATGTTCAAATGCCACACATACCAAACAACGATCTCATGGAGACATTCAAGTAATTTTACACACAAGGCTCAAGGGCCATATTCAATATATAAGAAAAGTATAATCTATATACACATAATATTTTCAACTTTTATCAATTACTGATGCTTTATCTCTTACAACAACCCATTGAGTCTCAATATCTTTGAGTGCACATCTTAAGGGGTACACTGGGAAAGGGGTGGGTAGAACATTGGTGCTTCAAATGATTATTGTCCCTATACTCCCACTTGCTATTTACACAACCATCTCCTATAAAGACTCCTCCAAGCTTTGCCTCCTATTTTTCACCCTCTTCTAGTCATTTTCCACCTTCATTATCCCTTCCTTAAGCCTAAACCCCTTTCTGATAGTTTATGTTACACTATCAACCCCATTGAACCTGTACTCTAATTGATAAAATTCATTTAGGGTCTAGGTCGACCCCTAGCTGACCTAGACCAGGACCTAATTTGTTTATGTCAATAACAATACATAGTTGATTAGGTCAATCCTATTGGCTAAACTTTTGGAAAGGTTTAGGGTTAGATTCAACTATATATACACATTAATTTCTACCATTTAGAAAGAGAATAATAAGAATATTATATTGTGCATCTGCTTATCCACCATTCTACTTAAGGAACATAGCTTAGGGTTTCAATAATTTCTTTGGAGATATGGATATTATATTATGGAAAAGTCTTTTAGATGCATAGAGAAGTTGTGTATCCTAGAGCTGAATTATCTTTGTTATCCTTACATACCATAAAAACCTCTTGCAAAGCACCTTGGCCAAGGGAGAGATTGAGGCTCAACGGTTTTGTCTTCAAAGGTAAGTATTCCTAATTTTGTTACTCATTTATAAGAGTAAATAGATTAGCATTCATACTTCTATCCCATGCATTAGGATTTTATATACATTAATGTGAGCATATATATTCTATGCATGTTTACTTTTTATGTTTATTACCCCCACTTTTCTCCATAAGATTTGGTGAGCATTAGATTAGACTTTACTTTACTTGTTATTTCTTTTTTGAATATGAAAACATAGGACCTGGCTAGGGTTATTGCATAGTGTTGCTTGACTAGAGGCTTTGTAACCCTCTCTAGTGACACTATTATAGTTAGTGATCCCTTGGTTAGGTCTAGTAGATCCATCTTGGTTATGACCCTGAATATCTAATATATCAACAAACAAAAGTGTAAGTATGATTTATCTTCTTTGAGTTAGCATTGATTAATAGAACAATTGTATTTCCCTTTATATACAAAATTGGTGAACCCATCATGAATCAAACCCTTGTAGGTTTTCTTTCACTCCATCATTTTTTCATCATATTATATTTTTCTATATTTGTAGTACTATATCAAACCGGTTTTTATAGTTCTAACTTTATGTGTGCATGTTTAACACATAGTTGATTCAAAATGACTCTATTATGTCTGTACAAGTTTTCACCAAATATAATTTACCAGATCAAATAGTTTGACATAATATTATTTTTTAGCTCCAGATTTGCATACATAGTCTAACTACTCAACTCTATATACTATTTTATTTTTTCAACATATAGGTCTACAAACATAGTTAAACTAGTCAACTCTATTCAACATTTATTCTTAGCATACATGGTTTTGTAAACTTGGTCAAACCAGTCAACCCAGTTAAGAAAATTTTGAAATAAAATTTGAGCATCACAACTTAAAAATTTTAAATCTAAAACATCTTCAAGCTCATCAAGGTTCATTCCTTTCTCTATTTGTCATTTCAGTTCTTATTTCAATACTATTTTTCATAATTTTAAAGTCTATAAAATTGTTGCCTTATAACAAATTGGGTTGACCTATTCAACATAATTTTATAGTTTGTATTCCATCTAAAAGACATAATCAACTTGTTTGACTATGTTCTTATAGACCTTGCTTCTGTAGAATAGTAACAACTAAGTTAACTCTATTATGGACTATTTGCATATAGTGTCACATAACCTGACTCTGTACTATTTCCAATCAAGGAATTAACCTTTATTTGTTAGTAATTAATTCACATTTCCTTTTTAGTTGTTTGCATGCTTATATTAGCTCACATAGATTAAATATCTAGTTTTTTAAATTATCAATTTAGTCACATTGTTTTTCTATTTTTCACACACTACTAAATCACTTTTCATTCAAAAAGCATCAAACATTTGTCTTCCCAGGGTCTACCTGCTTAGATTTAATCACTAAGGGGGAAGTCAAATTGATTTTATGGCCAATTATAAACATGTGGTGGATGGTATATATTGGCAAAGCACCTGACACCCTTATCATTGCAATATTATGAAGTGAGGTAGTAGGCCCCAATACTAAGGAAATACCATCACCAATACAGATCTCTTTCAACCCAAATGTCTTGAAATCAGCCTTAGATTGATTTCTAGTTCCTTATTTCAGCCAATTTACTTATCACATTAAAATTAAACTTTTTTTATAAAATAATAACACTTAGGATGACCAAATAGTTAGAATTTAATTTTTAGTTGATGCTTGCTCTTTGATAATTGTATGTTGTATTGTAAAAATTTCTCTGGCTAGTGTTGGTGAAAGGTTTGTGATATGTGTTACAATTGGGTCAGTCACATTGACCCAATTTCTTGTGTTCTTACTTTCATTTTGATTCAAAATTATCTTGTAAAATTTTCCTCTATTTTAGAGCACTATCATTCTAGTCGATATAGTCTCCCACAGACTATTTAGCCTTCCTTCTTGCAACATGTAGTTGAACTACACAAGTGTGTATCCTTATTTCCCTATTTAGTTCCCTATTCAGTAATACACAATCAACCTACATGGCTGTGTATCCTTGTCTTCCTATTTTATTCCCTAGTTTACTAAACATAGTTGACCAATTTGACTCTGTATCCTATTTTCTAATTTTACCTTTGTATCCCTCCTTCCTCATCATGAACTTCTTGTTTAAGGATAACACATAGTTGAACTCAACATACATGATGAGATTTACCAATCTCAATAGGTTCCCCCAAAAACAACTTGTGGCTTCCAATTTAGATGAAAGCAATGTGCCTGTGGCCACTTGCACTACTAATTATGGGACACCTCCTCATTCATCATCAGTTCATAACCCTCTTTTATCCTTAGAAGATCAACCAAAAATTAGAGTAAACAACTAAAAATCTCTTCTTCATTAATGAGTTTCCTCAACATAGGGGAAAATACCCTTCAACTATATACAATCTTATGATAAGTGGTCAAGTAGAAGAACCCCATTCACCCTCCCCTACATTCTCTCACAGATTTGGGGGTGACACCTTCTTCACTTCTCAATGCCTCCCTTCTATCTTGAATCTTTATCATACTATGACCTCTTCTTATTTGATCTCTTCAACCTCCATGCCAAGTATCTCTACTAACATCACAGGTTTAAAATCTAGTGGGCCTTTTCCAAATACCCTTCTCCTCAATCAGTCCACTAGTGCATTATTTTATACCAATGATAATCATGCCATTAGTGATTCTTTTTATTCTAATATTAATCCTTATACTAGTGCATCTTTCGCTACACATGTTAATCATGCTACTAGTGCCTCATTTTATACCAATGCCTGACAAGCCACTAGTGCAACCCAAGCCACTAATTCCAATGCTAATGCTTTGTATGTTGCATAAACTAGTCAAAATACCACTTAAACCCATGAACTATTATTGCAAACTCTTAATCAAATGAATTCCTTTCAAACTAATAATGATAATCAAATGATGCAAATGTAGATTCACCTCATTCACCTTCAAAATCAACATCAACATGTTCCATGGGGAATGCCAAATCAAAATTCCCCACCCCCTTTAGGGATTCCCATGACAAACTCATTCCTCAACCGCCCCTTGTTAACAAAATGATTAAACATCTTCAAAATGAACCACTTATACCTCAACTTGCCAATATCAACATAGGATGTATCACACCTACCATTAGTTATATGGGTCAACAAATTGTACCTTATATTTAAAAATGTTTAGTAATCTCTACAAAGATTGGGTCAAATTAAACACTTTTGATGATACCAAGATATTAACCAAAACACTCTCTAAAGACATTTTATATTGGTATAATCAACTCAAACCCCATTTTATCATTAGTTTAGAAGATCTAGTTAACTCCCTAGTATAAGATTTCAAACTAGTGACTTCCTTGAGAATACCTTGGCTCACTTTATCAATTGTAAGCAACTTGAAATCAAAACAATACAAACTTTCATCAAATAGTGGAAGACTTTGTTTAATAAGTGTGAGTATAACATGGTAGATGATAATCTCTTTCATCTATTCACTAACGAATTTTATTCCAAGTTACAATATTAGGTGAGGAATCTCTCTCCAAGAACTTTGAAAGAAGCCCTCAACCAATCCAAACACCAAGATTTTATTGTACGCCAATTTGAACCATCCTAACCTCCCATGGGCAATCGCATGCTCATTAAAAATAAAAATCATGTAATCAATTCTTATGATACCATTCATAATATTCAAGCTATCACTCCCCACAATGTTGTGGAGCATGCTTCCCCTCTAAAAAACACCTTTAATCCTCAAGTTTCCCAAATAAAAAACATTAATGTTCATAAACTGTTATCCTTAGCTGAGCTCTAAAAATGTCTACCAAGGTCTCTACCAAAAGAGCTTGACCCCACTCGTCCTATGAAATCATGGTATGATCCAAACAACTTTTATTGGTTTCATGCAAGTTGGGGCCACTCTCATTAGACTTGTAGGCAATTATGTAATCTAGCTATGGATTTCCTCCTTGGCCAAAAATTTGATCATGATTCACTTATTCATAAGCACCAAAAAGCCTATGATATAGCCTTTAAATCTCATTAAACACAAAAGAATCATCAAGCTTTGAACTAGGTTAATGATCATTTTACCATATATAAAGATCCTCTTCCTAATCATCAAGATAACAATGACAAGCCTACTCCTTCCACCAATAACATTGAAATTCTTATAGACCAAACTCCTGAAGAGAATGTGGTAAATATGACTAATATGTGAATGGTAGATACTTTCCTTGATTCTAATCCAACACACATGAACCAAACCTCCCAAACATTTTATGTTATTTAAGATTCTTCCCCATGTCATCCAATAGAGTTGGGGCAATAAGATCTTATCTCTTTTTAAGAACCACTTCTAACACCTTAATTGGATAATACCTCTCATACTATTTCTACAACTACCCCAACATATAATCCCATCAACAACATTTCTCAACTTTCTAATAACATTTCTTCAAATCAATCACAAGAAATACCTAAATCAACTATCCCATCATCTCAAGACAATCAATTGATTTGTCCTCAAACTACATCGACCACATATTATCAACACAAGTTTGAATTCACTTCTAATCCTCCTTCCCAAGAGCTCCTCCAACATTACATGACTCTATCTAGCAGTCCCCCCATGGGTTATGATGAATGGGACCCCATTGTAGAACTTACTAATATCCCATCTCAAATACCCTTATGAAAGTCATGTGAACTCCTCCATGTCATCACAACTGCCTGCTGAAATTATTATTTGAAATGAACATCTCTCATCCTCCCCTAGTAGGACATGAAACTACCTTATCTAGGTTAGAAGATAGTATCTTAAAATAATGTGACGAGATGTCTATACACATTGATAAAACAATGGACACTTCTCTTTCCCTAAAATTTCCTATTGCTTCCATGATCCCAAATGAGATTTTGATTCATATAAATGATCCTCCACTATTTATAAGTGTTAAAACTAGTTATATCCAAGTCAAACATGCTTTGATTAATGAGGGTTTAGGTACTTGTGTTGCCTCTCTTGACTTCATTAAAACTCTTGGATATTCTGAGTGTAGTCTTAAGTACACATGCAATACATGCCAAGGTTATGATAAAAGGTAAATTCCTCCTTTAGGTTGTGTTCATCTTCCTATTACCATCCCTCTTGTCACTATCCAAGTGAAAGTTATGATATTTAACTTACCCTTTCCTAAAATATCTTGCTTGATAGGCCTTGGACTTATCGTATGAGAACCATCACCTCTTATACCTATCAATGTGTGAAGTTTCCCTACAATGGTGCTATCTATAAATTTCAAGGAGACACAAACCCTTAGAATTTCAAAAAATTACAATAATGTGGTGTATTCATAATTCCAACCCTTGAACCCTTGTCGAGTGTTTCATTTAGGGAATCTCAATATTTGAATTTTACTATTAACTTTACCTGAGGTTATCATGGTCACCCCGAACTCATCGAGAACATACCACCTAACCTCTTACATTATAGTGATTATGAGCTAGATGAAATCAACCTCAAGATCAAAAAGTCATATTTATCCCCTCATTTAATTACCTAACTACCACCATCCTTAAAGTTGCATTCCTATCAACCAACTATTCATGATATTCTCATGGTCTTAACTAAGACTCAACATTCTATTTGTCATGTAACTTCTGATGAAAATATCATACCTACCTAAACTATAGACCTTCATACACTTGATTATGATGATTTTTATACTTTAGATGATCCATTTATAGGAGGAATTATCTAGGATAGATATGTCAAGATCCTTCATTATCACACTTCTTTATTTTAGTCTTTCCATTCATCTTATCATAGTCTTTCTTGTATATTTCCTAATTCTAGTATTCTTCCTCTTTTTCATAGGGTAGATATGGAGTGAGTGCATGGTACACCTCTAGTTTTAGTAGAGCTTCTTAGGATCATGCTCATGGATCATGATATGACTGGTACTTATCATTTTGTTGGATACTAGAGCCCCTATAGCTTATTTCCCCTAGAGATGCTTGCTATCATATTTAATCCCTATGCGTGTCATACTTCTCCCTCAGTTGAGCCTAGTCCAATTCTTACTCCCACTCTACCTTTAATTGAGCCTAATCTTGTATCTAATTCCACTTCTCCTTCAGATGAGCCTAAATCAGTCTCTCCACCAACCCCACATCCCCTTGGTGATGGCCTTCTTCCTTTACTACAACTTGATCCCTTGCCCACCCAATGGGTTCATCAACTTTACTATGATATTCATTGAGTTACCAGTCATTGGACTAGAGACTTCCTATTATACCAGCCTTCCCCAACTTTTGCTTCTACTCATTCCATTAGTAGACCCTCAAAGTCTACTAACAAGTGTATATGTTGTTTCTATGGCACAAATAATCATCCTTCCACCCATTGTCAAAAGTTTTGACAATATATCAACACATTGCATCTTACCCTTCCTCAACCCAAAGACAAAGTTTTACCTCCTCCCAAGTTGTTACCTAAGTATATTCCCAAATATGAAGAGGTATATGGTCTTTGGCACTAGTGCGATACCTATCACACTGATCATTATCGTATCCTCTAGTAAAATCTTCATGGTCACCTTATGACTATTCTTGTGCCTGCTATTCCTCCTCCCATAGGTCATCCACTTAAGAAGGCTCCTCCTTATTTACTTATGGTTCCTTCTACACTTGTGGTTCTTTCTACATCTATGGCTCCCATGCCACTTATATCTTTTCCCCCACTAGTGGTCCCTTTTCCACTGGTGGTGTCACCCCCTTATCTTACAAATTCCATTCCCATTCGAGCATCTATTCCCCTTCTTAAGTATTATAAGTAAGAGAGCCCTCATAAGCATGATTCTTAAACTATACCTACATTTTTTGAGGAGATTTTATGAAAGGTATTTTCACATCTTTCCTTGAGGATAAATGAGACTATTGTTGTAGTTAAGATCCAACTTTACAAAGATATATCATATGTTATGGAAACATTTATCAATATTTATGAACACAACATGGTGTTATTTCAATTTATTATTAATTATGATTTTGGATTGGACTTGTGATCCAATTTGATATCTATCTTATATCATTTGACTATGTGTCCAATTTTACTTTAATTATCTATCTCACATGGATCTTTATATTATACCTTTTATGTTATATATGGTTTCACATTATTTTATCTTCTCTTATGGCTTCTTTTAATTCTTTCCATGATTTCATGCTTATATTTATGAGTTCCTTTCTTTTCATGAATGTCTTCGTATTTTCTCATGTTTGTTTGCTACCTTATCTCAACAACACAAATAATTATTATTTTGACTTGGTTATACAAACCTTGCTCCCTTTAGTAATCCTTCTTTACCATATGATCAGTTAGAACACAAGTCATCTCATTGTAATCCTATTCTTACTAATTCACTTTGGATCTCCCTTTATTCCCTTATTTCTTTTCACAAACTAAGCATACACATGGTTGAAACTTGAGATAACATATTGGTTCATAGGCAAGCCTAAGTGTTTATTCAGTCACGTCTTTAGATAATTAGCTTCTTTTATCCAAACTCTAAAGCTCATTCATGTGTATCACTTTTATCCCTCATGTTGGTTATTCCAAAACTGTTTGGAGGAAGAATCATAAAAGCAATAAAATATAAAATCCAAATCATCTAAGCAAAAGGAAATGATACAAAAGGCAACATATAAATTGTAAAAGTCAAATCATAGTAAAAGATGTGCTTCATGACACATCTCCTTTTTCTAATTGAATATCAAACTCCACAGTTGGCCTCATGATAAATTCAAGGTACATTGGGGTGTGGTAGGCCAGTAGATTAGAAAAAGGGGATAAAAAAATATTTTAGTGCTACCTAATTTCTCACACAAGTACCCAATCTTCATAGTGGACCAATAACTCTGTAATAGGTCCTTAGAAATGAGGAACATGTTGTGGGGAGGTAGGTCCATTTTAATTTTGTTGTTCATATAACCAACATGAGTCAATCTTATTATATCATCTATTTAATTATATAGCTTTGTGTTTATTATGAATGGGCATCCTTTGTATTTTGATGGTCATTATCCACTTAGTGTCTTTACTGTGTACTTAGTGTGCCTCATGTTTCCTAAGGTCTTCTCATGGATGCCTACATTATTATTTTTACATTTCCTCTTCCTTATAAAAACATTACTAATATTTCCCCTTTATAAATATTGTTTTGTTAACTGATCATTCCCCTTAGGGTTTTCCATTTGTGAGTTACATTGTAAGGCCATGGATAGGACCAGGCCTTCCTCACAAATTACCACATTACAAACCATTTAAAAAAAAAAAATCATTCCCATAGTTGTTTCCACCTCATTGGTGTTCCCTTTGTCAATTACAGTGTACGACCATGGATAAGACGAGGCCCTCCTTACGAAATATTCTAATAACCAAGTCATAATGAAACTATATGTGTCAAATTTGAGATAAGTAGTGATTGATTATGAGTTACACACCATTGACATGATTACCATCTTGATATAGTATGTTTTATGCTTACTTCATTTAATCTTTCACTTTTATCTTCTTATTTTCTGATTGCATGTATGCTTACAACCATTTTCTTAAATTTTTCATACTTCCTAGCTTAAATTAGTGTGATCAATTGAATTTTATTTTCCAAATTTTGTCTTCTATTTTATACTTCACAATGTGATTTAGTATGATTGATTTACTTAATTATTTTATTTTTATACCATTTGGTTTTCATGTGACTTCCATTTTATTATATTATTTTCATACTTCCCAACATGATATAGTGTGATTTTATCTTGTTTTAACTTGATGTAAATTTTTTACATGGTTTAAAAGTATTTATTACTCTTTTTTTTACCATTTTTGGTTTATTATATTTAATTATCTTGTGTTATTACACATTTCCCATCATGATATAGTGTGTATTACATTTGTTTTTGATTACTTATACTTTTCCAAGTCATTTTTGTCTTTTTATTTTTAACCATACATATGTATCACATAATGCTAGAAAAGAAAACACTCAACACATATTTCCCATAGCATATACAACAAAAGCTAAATACATGTGCTAGAAGGAAATATATCCATGCATCAATATCCATAACTAGGTACAACTCATGAGATCAATACAACTATCAAAACTAATATATATATATATATATATATATATATATATATATATATATATATATATATATTCTCATGTTTTTTATAAAAAATACAAAGTACAATAGCTCTAGCTCAAAGGTTAGACTCCATTCTTCCTATCATGTGGCCTAGCCATGCTGCCCATAGATGCCAAAGACTATCCCCTTTGAATGGTATACCATAATGAGGCAGTCTAGAATCTTAAAATTGTAACCTATCCTTGTAGATTGGCCACTTAGGCTTACACCTATCCAAGTTGGATAGTGTTAGCCATGTGTGCTACTCTCTCCTATGCCAAGCCCTACCAGGCCTATGCCTCTCCCTCTCTCACCCTTGTTAGTGGCTATAATACATTCTTGCATGCCTGAATCTACCTCGTAGCTTGCCTGACTAGTTTAAACTAGTACACATAGGCTAGGGCAGATGGTACCATAGGAACATCCAAAGTGGTGGGGTTGTATAGAGCCAACACCCCATCCAAAATGTCATAATGTACATCCAATATCAGGGCTCCCCATATGACCTCCTCTATTGTAGGATTTATAAAACCAAAAATTAGATATGCATTAGATACCACATATATCTCAAAATCATTAATCTACCATAATCATAATGTAACTAGTGTTCTATATTAAAAACTAGAATCAAGTTCGAAACATTTCTCACCAGTGCTAGTGTTACCAACCACCATCTCTCTGTATGCTCGCATACCAAGAATGGACTCTCCATTCACTCATCCACTAAGTAGCTCCTCTATGGGTCACCTCTATACTAGTGTAAAGCCAAGAATCACCATTTGTGCATGTTATGACCCTCTCTTCAGAGGTGCCTCTATGGACCAGTTATATTTTGGAGTAACTGTTAGGTCCTCATACACTATAGCCATCACCTATGCTTACTCTTGCTAATGATACCTCCATATTTTATGGGGCCATGGTGGCCATTGCTACTAATATTATTGTGGTTCTTGATGTGTGCTAACATCCACATCTATGGTATCTCCCTTTGCTAGCTCTACTACCTCTTGCTGTCATGCTCAACCAATTCACGGTCTACCATGTCATGACCTAATCATTGGTATCTCTACTATTACCCATCCTCCTCTCCTCCTTCTCAACTCTCTAGTATACCATACCCAATAAACATGCATTACTAAAGGGGATACTAGGTGTGAGATTATGAACTATCTTATAAAGCATGCCATCAAATGTAACTCTACCTATGAAGTGTAGTGGCTTGTGATTTGCACTTGTGCCAACCCTATAACAACGGTCACCCAACTAGGCCATATAGTATAAATGTGCTTATATAACTGCCACATAATCTCTCCTCATGTGATATTTTGTAGAGCTGGCATATGGGACACAACTCGAGCTACATGATCTTATTTCTACCTCACAACCTGAGGCAACCTATCATTGACCACATAGGGTAACTTAGTTGATCGATACATGGGGAACCTCTTATATATAAGTACTCAATAAAATAATAGGCCCCATGGTATTCTACCCTATAGACATCATCCCATACATATCATGCATCAGCTATACCTATATGATAACCCCAAAATCATAGAGTGTTCCCTGATCTAATATCAACTGACACAAGGCTATCACATACAATGGTAACTTACCATTCAACTTATAACACAATACTCATGCTATTAAAAGTCCTATCACTACCTTCTAGATGTCTAAAATGGATGCAATATAGATGTTAAATAAACTCATCCTTAACACAAGGTAAATCCTATCTGATCATTCACCCATTGGGCTAGTGCTTGTCTCTCATCTAGATCTTATGGTGTGTTACTGATCACCGGTGTACCACTTATAGGAAGTCCAAACAATGCATAGACATCCTCCAAAGTAATCCCCACCTCAATAGTATCCCCATCCACCACCCATAATAAAGTGTTAGTCAACTATTCCCATGCTCCAAAGAATATGATAATGAGATCAACATTTAGTGGGATCCACCCCATCTCCATAATACCTCTAAAACCTAGCACAACTAGTCTATCTTTATCCATATCACTCAAACAATCCCAAAAATATGGTAGCCATGATGCATCTATCAAGCACCAATATATTTGATGTCTCTATAAAATATCAAACTTTCAAGGATGTATCAACTTTCCATGTCATCAATAATCAAAATACATTATTAAAAATTCAAAAATTTAACTTCTTAATTAGCTAGTTTGATTTAGTTTTTCATGTTTATGATTTTCCTACATAATCAAACAATTTAATACTAAATCAACCATATACCTTCTTTTTGATACTAAATTGGCCCTTACCATTTTCAACTAAATTAACCTATTTTATACTAAATCAACCCTTCTTCAATTTTAGCATACTAAATTGGCCATGTAGTACACTATCAACCCTATTTTAAAGATTATATCAACCCTCTTCTACTAACTAAATTGACCCTTTGGTATATAGTCGACCTTCTCCTCATTACAAACTAAGTCAACCCACTACTACATAGTCAACCACCCCTTAGAGTACTAAATCAAACCACTGATATGTAGTCAACCCCTTATTTTTTGCTTGAATTATAGACTAAGTCAACCTAATTGACTCTGCCTTCATAATGATGATTTTTTGACCATTTACCATAAATGCCTTAGGAATTTATTAGTCTAACTTCTTCCTACTCAGTATCACATTTTACCCCTAGTTTACCTAAAAAATTCCCTAGGGCCAATTTTAGTATTGAGATTTTTCCTACTAATTAGTTTTCTATATTTAGCTCAATTTTAAATAAAATTACTCAAAAAATCTGAAATTCACACTTACTTACCTATGTTACACTCGTTGTGGCTACCAAATGTCCTTCCCATCTCAACGATTGTCTCCTCATCATGATTGATCTTTAGTCTCAAACTAGATCTCTTAGAGCTCTATTTTCTCAGAATAGTAAAAATAAAAAATGAATTATTTTTCACCCTTTTTATATTTATTATTCAAAATTATTTACTTTTCAAATACTTACCACTAGATTTTGTATTTTGATCATATCTTTGTTTCTACTAGCTTTTTTTCCAAACTATAAGATGTTCTAGAATCCTAACACTGTAGAGAATATTTTCACATTTTACATGTGATTTTGCAAAATTATTAATTTTTTTGCTATTTTCAACAAGTTTGCCTAATGTTCCCTAATTAGACATCTTTACACTTCTTTCATCTTATTATTTATCTACAACACTAAGGTAAGTAAAGGTATGTATTTTTCCATTCTATCCTTTCATTTATCTTATTTTCTCCTTACTTTAATTTATTCAACTTCAATATTGAGTGTTACTATGTTATTTTTCAAAAATACCATATCGTGTTGTACCTGTGTGACACGTGATGAGATTTTAATGGGGCATATGTATACACATAATATTTTCAAGTTTTATCAATTACTGATTCTTTCTCTCTTGTAGGAACCCATCAAGTCTCAATAACTCTGAGTGCATGCCTTAAGGGGTGCATTAGGAAAGGGGTGGGTAGACCATTAGTGCTTCATAGGATTGTTGTCCCTATACTACCACTTACTATCTACATAACCATCTCCTAAAAACATCCCCTAAGTTTTGCCTCCTCTTTTGTACCCTCCTCTAGTCATTTTCTACCTTCATTAGCCCTTACCTAAGCCTAAACCCCTTTCCAATGGTTTATATTACATTGTCTGCCCCATCGACCATGTACTCTAATTAATAAAACTCATTTAGGGTCTAGGTTGGCCCATGGCCAACCTAGACCAAGACCTAATTTATTTTTGGCAATAACAATACATAGTCTATTAGGATGACCCTATTGGATAAACTTTTGGAAAGGTTTAAGGTTAGATTCAACTATATATACACACACTCATTTATGGCATTTATAAAGAGAAGAAGAAGAAGAATATTATATTGTGCATTTGCTTATCCATCATTATAGTTGAAGAACATAGCTTAGGGTTTTAATACTTTATTTAGAGATACTAATCTTGTCCTATGGAGAAGTCTTTTGGATGTATAGAAAAGTTGTGTAGCCTAGAGTTGACTCATCCTTATTATCCTTACATACCACAACAACCTCTTATAAAACACCTTGTCCAAGGTAGAGATTGAGGCTCAATGGGTTCATATTCAAAGGTAAGTATTACTAAATTTTTTCCTCCTATATAAGAATATATATATTAGCATTTATTCTTCTCTCCCATGCATTATGATTTCGTATAAATTGATGTGAGTATATATCTTCTATACATGTTTAATTTTTATTTTATTACCCCCACTTCGTACCACAAGCATTGGTGAAAACTATATTAGACTTTAATTTACTTGTTAATTACTTTTGTGAATATGAAAACATAGGACTTAACTAAGGTTATTGCATAGTGTTACTTTACTAGAGGCTTTGGAACCCTCTCTAGTGATGTTATTATGGTAAGAAATCTCTTGGTTAGGTCTAGAAGATCCATTTTGGTCATGACCCTAGATATCTAATGTATTAATGAATGAAAGTGTAAGTAGGATTTATCTTATTTGAGCTAGGATTGATTAATAAATTAGTTACATGTTCTGTTGTATACATAATCTACTATGTAGAAGTAATAACATCGATGGAGCATAGAATTAGATATATACTTTACACCATGTATATGTAATGTGACAATATCCTAAAAAATAACATATCCATGTACATAATGTAAATATAAATGTTATAAATACATTTGTAAATAGTATATAGCTCAACACAATATAGAATTTATATAATGGCAACACCTGTAAACACTGACACCTTTGGATAAGATGCCTCTAACATAGCAAGGCCACTAAGTAGAGGCAAGTCCAACATATAAATATATTTAAAATTTGTATGTCCAGCATAACATTCATAAATTCTATTGAAATACATGTGTGATAGAAAAATATTATGATTTATACCAATCACGAGATAAATAACATATGTCCATGATGTAAAATAGATGTTTAATCATGCTCAAATCTTGATTTTGAAGTTTTAAAATATTTTGAATGTTTTTGCATTTTTGAAATATATTTTTTTAAAATAATTTTTAAAGATTTGAAACAAGACCAAAGAGAGTAGGTAACTATTGGTTTAAAATTAGAAGAAAGGGAAGGGATATTAACAATCTACAACATGTGTCAAGAGAAAGTATGCACTGAATATGATGGCATGACCATGTATTAACAAGATTCCCCCACTATATATGTGAATTTTAGTTAAAATCACATGGGAGGTAGAATAAGAATGCAAAGAAATGATTATACAAATTTGTTTCATCAAATGTACACTTTTAAAGATATTTAAAGTGTAGGTATGAGAGATATAGTACACAAAATAAATATTTTTCACGAATAATAGTGTTGTGTAAACTAAAATTTTAGTGTAATATCCAAAATTTGGATGTATTAAGGCTCTTTTTACTCAATTTTTGATTTGGCTATATCAAAATGCTATAGGACATAATCGATCGGCTCAAGAAAGTAATGGTGGTTGATTTTGATTGTTTTTGGTCAATACTATCTATGGTAGAAAAAATAAATTTGATTTGTTCAAACTATGAAAACAACATGCTAAATGGCACATGATAGTAATATAAGATCACCATTTTGGACTATTTAGATCTAGAAATTGAAAAGGAAGAGCTAAGAGGCTAAAAAGACACAAAGAGCCAAGGGATAGAATATTAATCAAATTGATCACATGTAGAAAAAGTAGAAGAATAACATGATGAAATAATAAAAAAACTATGTACAATCATTTTTTTGGAGTATTTAAACTTTTTTTCATTTTTTAGAATATTTGAAAATTTTAAAGTTCTAACAAATAACTCGGTCCACATGATGTTCCCATAGAGTCCCTATATAACATATGTAATCATCCTCTAATTTATGTGTTAAGCCACCAATTGGAATGAGATGCTAATGTGTAGGGCATGTGCCATTGAAAGTATTGTACCAATCCTCTGCATAATCATGGTTATAATTACCTTCTTGTTCCTAGAAGTGTGGTATGCCACTTTTATCATTATTCATATTGGTATATGTATAGCCAACTATACCATACTTTGCTATTGAAAATTTTGATTTCTTTGCTTTGATATTTGTGCTATATCACATGCCTTTATTGTGATGGTAATAATTATCTTTTCTAGAATGCTAATTGAATAAGTATTTTCCTCTATTTGTTCTTTCCCTACAAATTTGTCTTCTCTTGAAATAATAACCATTGCAATTTCATGATCAAATGTGACAGAGTCATGATATCTACCCAATTTTTCCCCCATTGCTCTTATCCATGGTTTTTCTAGTATTACATCATATTGATCCAAGGTAGGGTCAATGTGAAATATAATAGAACATGTTTTTAACCTAAGTGTTAACAACTCAATGGATCTAATGCAACATTGAGGCCTAGTATTACTACCCAAATGTTGAATATCATACCCAAGATGTCGGATAAGTGTCATTCAACATATATTCACTTCATTAAAATATGAAAATTTGACCTTAGTACATATCTTGCCATTGATTTGAAGACTGAGAATCAAAGGCTCTAGATATGAAAAACACTTTTGAGTTGAAATGTTTGGAACCACATTAGTCTTATTTGGTATGTCTTAATTTTGAATTTTATTTGTGAGAAACCCTTTCTTAAGGATGCCTTCTTGATTATCTTGATATCATTTTTTCAACTTCTATAAATGCTCTTTTAGTAACTTCTCATTTTTGATTTGTTCCGTTTGTTGATCTAACTGTTCCCTTTGTAATTTTTCTTTTTCTAGGATTTATTTTTCATCTTATTCTTTTTGTAAATTTTTTCTCTAGTTTTTCCCTTTGAATCCTTTCTTGCTCTAAATTTTCTATTTGTTCTATTGGTAATTATGCCTTATGGAATGCACTCATAGTGTGAGTAGTTTTCTTGATTGATTTATCTATTATAGGATCACCACTATCAATGATACTTTGTATTTTATTTTTAAAATCCACACAACTAATTGTATGATGCCCATACATTATATGATATGAAAAATGTTCTTTTGGTCTCCTTAAAGGATGCATAACAGGTAATGTGATCAATTTGTTTCAAATCCTTTCTCTTAGAACCTTACTTGAAAATTTAATAGCCTTTTGTATACTTTTCGCATCAATTATTGTTAGTGTATGTTGCTTTAGAACCCATAATGAGATGATATATTTTTAGGCACAAAGTAAGTGGATGAAGATGTAGATATATGATTAACATTGGCATACTTTAGATTCTTTGTATATGTGATCTTCTTTTCCAATGATGTGATCCTTGAACTAAAATATTGATTTTTATTTTTAAATTTTTTTATGAATGTTCTTAAAGTGAATAATTGATATTGAATGGATTCACAACCACGATCCTTAGATACTTTTCATTGAATATGTATACAAACATTGTCTAGAGGATGTGTGGGAGGTGGAGGGGGTTGAGGAAGGACATGCTACTAGCCTTCATGATGTAATGACCTAACTCTTTGGGTGTCAATAACATGGATAATAGAATCTAATATAATTTGTGGGAAAATAATGGGAGTGGGATGGTAGCCATTACAACCCTAAGGTGTATAGGGAGGAACAATGAATGGAATCAAACATGCTCTTTTCTCATTATAAAAAGTAATTAACATGTCTTGAGATTGTTCATTAGTTATTTTATTCTTACTAGATTTGATCCATTTTATTACATGATTTTTACTGATGTTCCTTATTAGGGGAAGATAACATGTGATGAAAACTAGGAAAGCTTGAAGCAAAAAATAAATAGTTTTCTCATCCATTATAGCCATATACTCTTTGAAAATTGATAATTAGGCAAAACAAATTTAAATTTAAATCCTAAAAAAAGATTTTTTTGTGTGTATGGAGATTAGAAAATTCCCCTAAAATTGAATGTCAAAATAAAGTGCTTTTAGTGTCAGATATAAAATCCAATATTAAAAAAAAGTGCTTTTACTGTCACTTATTAAATATGAGGTCAAAAGCAATTTCTTTTAGTGTCATATATTAGATCCAAGATTGAAAGAAATTTATTTTAATGTTAAATTATTAGGAATTTATGTAGACCCTAAGACATTTTTTTGAAGCAATACTTGAATTAAATGTGTGGGTTAACCAATATGTTTTATCAAAATTTGGAATTAATTGGTGTATTAACTCTAATTAAGATAAAATGAATAGAAGTGTAGAAAATGTTGTAAGATAAATTGTAACTAGTAGAATGAAAGTAATAAAATGGATAAAACATGAATGAATGAAATAAACTATGAAAAATACAAAAAAAATTAGTTATTTTTTCCTATAGGTTGATTATGTGTGATTGAAATACGACTGAAGATTATCAAATTAAACTGATTATGTGTGTGAAAATAAATATAAGATATCATAAATTAGGGTTAAGATAAACTAGAATGTGATAAGATTGACTGCCATTACTATCTTATGTGGGTTAATCTTGAACTGTATAAAAAATAAGAATATGATGGCATAGTCATTTGTGCCTACTTGAAATACATTTGTGTACACAAATTTGACATTTGATTGTATGTAGATGACCTGGAAATGACTTATTCAAATTTGAAACCATAATAGGGATTATAATAACTAAAAAATATAAAGAGAAAAGGGTAGAGTGTAATGGGTTTAACTAACCCCAATAATCTCTATGAGGATTGATCACTGCCTATGTATCCAATACTCTGAAGAGGGAAATTAAGCCCATGTATTTCTCCCACGTAAAGTGATTAATAGGATTGTGCTCCTTTTGCTACATGTATACATATAGATATGGATTGAATATTTGATAATTATTTGTTTGAATTAGATAAAATAGGCTCGTGACTTAGCTAAAGGTTACTTTCAATTAATTGAATTGAATTTGGGAAAATAAGAATGTTTTGCTCAGTGTGCAATAGTGTAACTATGCCTCAATATTGAAATTAACAAATTATATATCAATAACTTATAAAAGAATAAGTTCATGCAAGTAATTATAATAGATTAAGGTGGTGAGATAGTATCAATTTAAGTGCTCAAATAAATTAAAGTAGAAGTGTGCCAACATTGACATTATCAAGTATTTTTGATCAAATTTGAGTGACTACACTACCATACCTATAATATGGAGGTCCATGCTATCACACTTCTAGGAGGTAGGGTTACCCATTATATAATACAAAATTAAGGTCATCACAATGTTCCTCCTTATCCCCCTATATAGAAGATTGAACATCCTATAAATATCATATCTATCTGGTAGGAGTCTAAGAACACAAATGAGGGGAAATAACTTCTTGAACTTCCATTTTTATCACTTGAATATCCTTCACAAGATATTTTAGGAAAATATGATGATTTATTTCAAGAAATTACCAATAAAAAAGACATAATTCTTTATTTTTCATCAAACTTATTGTAGCCATTACCTACAATTGTACAAAATTGTGCACCATAAATAAGAGATATTGACAAGTTTTGTATGCATGTTTAATTAAAAGTGCCTAAGATTTGTGCTTGTGAGGCCATTTTATATCAGATAATTACTATGAGGGAGTTCATAGAGGCATTCCAAAATCAAATTAATCTAAAGATTACATGACTTGAGGTTAAGATTGCATATACCAAGAATCTTGAGCATGTTAGTGTCAATTGCATTTTTGCCTTTCCATTTCATAAATTTTTGACTCAAAAGATTTGATCTCAAGTATGGAATAAAAAAAACATACAAATACAACTAATGGTTGATTAATTTTACATTAAGTTGATAAGAGTCTAAGTGAAACTTTAAGAAACATGCTTCTAAATCAGTTGATTATTATTTTATCAAATTTTACAAAATAGAAATATTATTTACCTAATTGTTACAAACTACTACATAAAATCAAAATGCTATAGATATGCAATAAATGACATAAAATTATTTTGAACTTATTATATTTTAAAATATGTTAAAAAATGAAATAAAATACAAAGTACTTAGCTATAAATTTGATAATGCAAGATTGAGATAAAAACTAGGAAATGATTGTGTGGCTATACCAACTGATTGTGAATAAGGAACAGGGCTTTGATTACTCTCTAGGCAAGGCTATTGGAATCATATAGGGGTGTAAAACACTATTTTACATAGGGAGTGTCAACATTATATAGAGATTTATCAATCTATGAAAGTTTTGATCTATGTGACTTCACTTGTTAACTCTATGTATGCAATCAGATCTATATGATTTAATTTGAAAGGCAATGTATGACTCATTCTTCAATTGTAAACCCTATATTGATAGAAATTAATGGATGAATGGGAAAAAATACAAAATGGGGTTAGTGGTTAAAGTTGTGCTAGACCTCAACACCCCCTATGTTGAGCACTACCTACATACCAATACTCCAAAGAGGGATCAAACTCCATGTAGTCTCCCATGTTATAGTGATGTGTGTGAAATACTGGTGTAAAGATAGACACTTGTGCAATTTTACTATGATTAAGTGCTTCAATCATGACTTGTGACCTTATATGTTTACTCAAAATTTAGTTTAGGGCTACTAGGGTTGTCTCTATTTAGAATTGGGAGAAATTGTAAATTTACTCTAAATGTGCAATTAGAATTTTGGTGTTTTTCAATATGGAATCCTCTTATGTGCAAAATAAATTTCAAAAATGATTTTATAAAGATAAATAGAGGATTCATTTAGATAAGTTGTACCAAACATGTGGGATAACCTGTTAAATAGAGGATTCCTTTAGATAGGAGGATATGACTGATATAATTAGGTAAGACCAGGGAGTGGTATAGTCCAAATGGCATGTTATTATTCAAGGAGTAAAGATAAATGAGTCAAGAAGATGGATCAGTCAGGGATAATATTGAGTTATTTTGAATGAGTAATAAGGACATTTTATGATCATTATTTGTTTGTAAGAATGTGTCATCCACATAGAAAGTGAAGGAAGATTAGTCAAAAGATTATGGAATGAGGCATGAGCTAAGTGCATAAAAGGGTGGTTAAAAGTACATTGTTTTATCTTAAAATTTAATTTATATGTCTATAAGGGTTGAGTCCAAGGTCTAGGTAAGTTGAATGCATGAGTAGATTGATCACACAAACTAAGTAGGTGCACACCACAATGTAGCTAAAAATAAATGAAACTAATATGCAAGAATATTGCACAAGATAAAATAGGAGCCAAAATACTAATCTTCTATTACAAAAGCTCATAAATGTGAGATGTACATATAGGGGAGTGCATCTGTAACTTTTACCTATTAAGTTATACAAAAAATGGACAAAGAAGCAAGAATATAAGAGTAACTCCCATTTCCAAAATAATTGGTAAAAGGAGATGCTTTTTATTCCTTCTGTCAAACTATAACTCCAAGCACACCTAAGCAAGCTTATCCATGAAAGTAGGAAAAATCCAAGTGAGAGAAAAAATATCATAATAAATAAATATGGGAAAATAAATAACCCCTACTCTAACACCCCCCCCATGAGCACAACTTAGGTGGGCATTATAAAATAATGAGTCCCAACAACTAAGCCTGATGAGGTACCAATGTACAAAGTAATCTCTCATAAAGTAGAGAAAAGGATAAAATCAAAAGGAAAAAACTCTCCCCAAAAAGAGACATAAAAAAAGAGGTTAGAAGCACCCCAGAAGATGATGTTATAGTATCTCAAACCTCAAGAATATCTCACAAGTGAAGATACCTACTCTCTATGAAAGGCTTGGTGAAGATGTCTATTATATGCCTTGTCATATGAAAATATCTTAGATCAAGGATGCCCCCATGAATGAACTCTTTGATGAATTGCATGTGTATCTCTATGTGTTTATTCTACTGATGCTGGACTAGATTCATACAAATCTAAATAGTACTCTAGTTTAATAGTAGATGATGTTAGGTCATCTGAACTAGATATCAAACTCTAGAAGAATCCCTTGAAGCCCAATGGCCTCAGTGGTAGCATTGATATCACCCCTACATTATGACTTAGTAGATGATAACGTAATAACATTTTTCTTCTTGCTTGAAAACTAATCAAATATGAACCAATAGAGAAATTGTAACTTGAAGTAGACTTGTGATTTTGAATATCACCAACCTTGTTTGATTCAATATAGTTAATCAATTCAATGTCAGTGTTATCTCTATAGTGAATAAAAAATCTATGTGTGACCTGAATGTAGTGAAAGATCATCTTTGTTATTTTACATTATAGCTCATGGGGTTCCTGCATGAATCCAGAGACTAGGTCCACTGTATATGATATGTTAGGTCTAGTATGTGTCAAGTAGATAAGGTTGCCCATAATTTGTTGATACAAGGTAACATTTACCAAAGGTGAAGTATAATTATCCTCAAGATTGAATCTAGATAGAAAGGGATTTAGATTTGGCTTATAATCATCCATGTAAAATTGAACAAGTAGATCGAGAGCATAATTAGGCTATGTAAGAGTGATCCCTAAGTTAGACTGAGATATATGAATCCCAAAGAAGTAATGTAACAAGCCTACGTCTATCATGTAAAGTTTATCTTGAAGGGATTATTTTACTACTAAAATAGATGAGGAAGAGCTCCTAGTGATCAAAAGATCATCAACATAAAAAAATATAATCAAAAGAAAATCATCCCACTGTAAGAGATAAATGTTTCTATCTAAATGGGATCTAGTGAATTATATTAAAATAAGGAATCCATCTTGGTAAACCAATCCTGAGGGGCTTATTTAAGGCCATAAATGGATTTTCAAAGTTTACACACAAAGGAAGGATCCTTGAAAAATCTCAATAGCTACTCCATGTAAATCTCCTCTTCAAGGTAATCATGAAGAAAGGCAATCTTCACATTTATTTGATGAACATCCTAATGATTGGCTACAAAAATATCAAGTGTGAGTCTGATAGAGTTCATTTTAGTGACAGGTGTAAAGGTCTCTATATAGTCAATGCTAGGCACATATGAGAAACCCTTTACAACCAACCATGCCTTAAACTCATCAACTAATGAATTTTCTACACACTAGTCCAATATATCCATTTACATCAAACCATATTTCTTCTCTTAGGAAGAAGTGTAAAAAAACTAAGTGTGATTGCTGATTAAGGAGTTATACTCCTCATGCATGGTAGAATCCCACTCAAGAATACCTGATGTCTACTAAAAAGTCTATAGATCTATAGTAGAGGCATATAAAGTATGTGGACCACTGTAAAACTCTAAACATGTCCACATATAATCTAAAGGATCCCAAACCCATGTACCTAAGCTTTGTAGTGTCTACCTAACCCAAAGAGGACCAAAAGTGTATGAATTAGGTAGATAAACATCCTCCTCTAGAGTCTAGCCAGATGTAGGTGGAGATGAGTCCCCATCACTACTCTCACTATCAGAACTAGAATAAGTCTCCTCAGCCTTTATAATATGCTCAAGCTAATATGAATCATCTAAATCAAATCTAAATGAGTTCAATGAACTGAGAGAAGTGTCAAGTGTTGAGTCTATGATACTCTCCTAAAAGTGAAAACTTTTCTCGATGAGCATGTCATGTATGGTCATATGAAATAGGTGATCCCATTGATACCATCTAGATAACCTATGAATATGCAAGGCATACTCTAAGGTTCCATAGCCTTACATTTTTTCTTAAATATATAGGACATAACTAGAGATCTGAAGACTCTAAAATGCTCAAATGTGGGTTTCCAATTGTACCAAGCTTTAAAGGGAATTATGCCTTTTAAATATTTGTGGGGAAACCTATTCTAAATGTAGAAGGAAAAAGTGATTGCTTCAGCCCAATACTATGGTGTGACTTAGAGTGAATCATATAGTTAGTTATCTCTTTCAAGGACATGTTCTTACATTCTGCAACTCCATTTTATTGAAGATTGTATAGAAATGTATGATGCAAATCAATCCCCTATATCATGTAAAACTTATCAAATATGTTATTGACATACTCACCCCCATTATCAATTCTAAGAATCTTGATACATTTCTCATATTATTTCTCTATAATAACTTTTAAGTCTCAAAACTTGTCAAAAAAGTTAGATTTATGTCTTAGGAAGTGGACCCATGTGTATCTGAAGAAATTATCAATGAAAGTAAGGACATACTTAGCCCTTATGAAATATAGACTGGGAAAAGGCCCAAATACATCACTGTGTACTAACTCCAATGCATGTGAATCCCTCCAAGTTTTGCCTTTGTCAAATTTCTCTTCAGGATGTTTCCCATTGGTCAAACCCTCACAAAGACCCTTAGACAAATGGACTCGAGTTGTTCTAGGTAGTGGTAGTTGAAGTGGATAGATCTCTCATGCCATAATTTGATAACTTCATCATAATGAGTCATCAATGCAATCAAAGAAGAATTAGGTGAAAAATGTGAAAGGTATATAGCCTAGCTTGGTGATCAAACCTACCCACTACTGCTATAAAATAATTACACAACTCTCTGATTATGATTGAATTTGGTGAAAAATCTACCCTCATGTCCTTACTAATATGAGTGATTTGGTACATTGATAGGAGATTAGTTGAAAGAGATGGAACACTGAGAACATTATTGAATGTTCCTCTTTCCATTTCAACATACACTCTTCCTAAAACTGATATTAAAGTGTCATCACCCAAAGCGATTGAAGATATGCTACAAGGCTCTAAGGAAGAAACTCAATCTGTGAAGAACCCATATGGTGGGAAGCACCTGATCAATAACCATGAAGTTTTTGGAGCTACAATTGATAAAATATCCCTGCCCTTTTTTTTCTCTTTTCCTTTGCCTCTTGCCTTAGAATCTTGAGTTGATAAATTCTACTTGATATAATATAAAACACCTATGTTTTTATTTTATAGAAGATGAGTTAGGTGGTCAATTTGTTTATTCATGCACTTATCCTCATCATGCCCATTTTTCTTACAATAGGCACATTTAACCTTCTCTTTCTTAGGTTTATCATTGGAAGAGGAAGTTTTAGTGGTTGTTTTAGTAGAATTTGATTCTTTCTTCTCTTGATCCTTTTTCTTTTTATTATTTTATTTGTTTGAAGCATTTGTATTCCCATTCCTAGTAATTAAGGCTTGTAGTTTTGAGGAATTCAATGTGCCCATCTGTATTAACTTGTCTTGCTCCTAAGTCAAGTCAGGAACAAAGATATCTAAAGAGGGCATTTTCTATGTAGTGCCTAAAAAAATTTTAGTGGCATGGAAAGTAGAGACAAAAATAGAGTAATTATGACCTATATTAGAGAATATAGAAAGAATAAGTTGGTCATATTTCTTCTCTATTCTACATTTTTTTAACTGTAATCTCAAATTGGTGAAGAAATCCTGAAGGGTGTCAGAGTTTTCAAGACTTAGACTAATAAGTTCATTTTACATTTCATGACCTCTCATCACATCTTACTTCCCAAAGATATTTTCCAATATGGTCCACACTTCATTGGGTGATTTGGTAGGTTATATATGAAAGAGGAGATTAGGAGACACACAAAGACACAAAAACCCATATGATTAATCACTATGATGGTACCACTTAACCTTTTCTATTTCTATAGTAGGTTTAGTTTCTAAACCCATTGTAATGTAATGTAAACCTTTGATCCTTAGATTAATTTTCATTTTTATTTTCCATTCATGATAATTAAATGGTGTTAGAGGATTAATTGAACTTATATCCATTGTGCACGAATAAATTTATCATAGTAGTTGTTTAAATTGTTTTTGTTGTAGAAATAAAACAATTACAAGAAATGTGGAAAAAGATGCACCATGACACAACACCCCCCAAATTTAATTTTGATCAAACCCCCCTAGTTTTAACACATTATAATTTTCATGCTTTTTACAAAATAGATGAGACTAATGGATGGACATGAAAAAACATGCACTTTTAAACAAAATAGTACTCAATTTTGAGTTACCAATCAAAATTTACATAATATATCATTTTCATATCTTTAATGGCATATTCTAATATAAAAGCACAAAATTTAAATGCACTACTGGCTAAAAATAGATTTAGCATTACACACAAGGGATGGAATTGAACCAATGACCTCTACAAAGCAATTTGCAAGTTTTAAACAATATTTCTATGCACCTCTACATGTGTTACTAAATGATGAATTTCCACTTTGAGGGGTAAAATAAAGAACAAGATATTTTTTTAAATAATTAATAAAATAACTATTTTTAGGACATAATAAAGATTGTTTAACTTAGATCTAGAAGATAAAAAATCTAGAGACTTTTGGTTTGTACATAGGCCATGACACAAATATTAGTAGATCCTTAGTAGCAAATGCCCTTTTTCAAACATAGGTATTCACTTTAAGATTACATATAGAGAAGTGATAAAAAGGAGGAAGGCATGGCTCAACACATCCAAATGCTGTTGTCTTCACAAACATAACTTCTAAAATGCCATAATAGAGATGGAGCTCTGCTTGCATACAAAACTAGAGACCAAACTGTAGACACCGCAAATGTGTCTGCACTTTGGTTCTCCCCCCTTGTCCACCTCAAACCCCTATCCTAACCCTTGGCCTTAGTCCCCTTCATTCATTTGATTAAAATAACTTAAAATATTTTAATTAAGTGGCCCCCTTTCCACCTCACCCTTGCCACCTTGGATCCTCCCTTGAATCCCTCCACCTTCCTCCTAGCATTTAAATCTCCTCATTATCTTCCCCACATGGCCATTTAATGCCTAAGACTCCCATTCCAATCTCTTCCCACGCCCATTTAACTCTCGTCGACCGTTTCATCCTCGCATTCATTTGACCCAGCGTTTGGGAAATGGATAGAAGGCTATTTTTAGCCTTTCTCCGGCCTTTTAGCCACCGACGTCGGTCAACCGTCGACCGACGTCGGCGATATTGCCGGCATCGGCACCCTTCATAACGGTTTCTTCACCGTTTTATCTCTCTCTAGTCTCCTCTTGGCTTCTCTTGGCTTCTCTGTGTCTCTCCCTGGCATCCCGACTCTTCAACCTTCGTATCAGACCCTTGTATCCGTCCTTTCACTTGACCTCTCTGCCTATCAATCTGACTCTCTCCCTCAGGTACACAGCAAGCTTCTGCAAGTGAACAACAGGGATTCTTCACTAGCAACAAGATCAACCCCTTCTTCATCAGGGCACAGATAAGTACTCTATTTGTTTTCTTTATGTTTTCTAGTCATCTGGTTTTAAACTAGATTCAGCTCTCCTTCTCCCCAACCCAGACAGCTAACCAAACCAGGTAGACCCAGAGTCCTATTTCCCTGATTGGCCTCCTTTATCTCTCTGTCCCTTTTCGACACTTTGTCCATTATCCTAGACCTCTGCACAGACCTTCAACTAAGACTAGACTCTCCCAGTCCACTTTGTATGTCCACAGACCCGTCCACAGACCAGCCCACAGACCAAACCCAGACTATCCACAGACCAGAACCTGCCTAAAACCCCGTCCAAGCCTATTGCCCTGATCGACGTCGGTCTTTTCCCCCACCGATGTCGGCAGACTAGCCGACATCGGCACCTCTGACAACCGACGCCGATAGGACCACCGACGCCAGTGACTGTGACTATGCCGACAGCTTCTTCCAGGTAAGCCTTTGCTTCCTTTTCTCTTTTAGTTTGCTATCATTTCAGTCTATTTTGGCATTCTGTCATTTATCAGTCATTTATCTTTATCAAAACAGTGGGTTGACCTCCCTTAAGGAAGTTCTCATACTTCTGGGAACAGGCTTTTGCCTGGCAACCCACCGCCTATCCATCTAACATTTTCTTGTCCAAGTTTCTTTTTTCCTTGCAGGTGTCATTCCCCCACAGCCAAAGAGGGGTGCTCACAAGCGTCTAGATTTACGGTGCACAGTCTATATCCAGGTACTTCCCATGCCTTGTCCATTATTCTTTAGTTTCTTCTCTCTCTTTATAATCTGAAAAGCAAATTAGCGATAGAAACCATTCTGGCACGCCCGGTGGGACCCTAGGTTCCTCTTGGGTTCCTTTTCTTCTTCATTCATTTAGGAGCATTAGGTTCTTACCTTTTCTCCTCCTTCTTTTCTTCTCAATGACACTATAAGCAGGACTAAAACAAATCTTTCTTCCTTGCATTTCTAGACTAGTCTAAACATCATACTCTCAACCCTTTCTCAAACTTGTCTTCATAACAAATCTCACATTTCGACTTGGGCATTAAAACACATTGCATTCATTTCTGCTTGTGCTTGCATCTTCTTAGTCCACATCTAGTAACTTAATCTGCATATTGAATAAATCTAGTCCACTCCATGTTACACTACCAGACCACATGCACTAAAACACACATCAAACTTACTTGAGACAAGGCCCGACTGGGATTTCATCCCCCAGCGAATACCTTACCCGTCCCGGTAACCCCACTTGGATTTCATCACCAAGGGGGAAGCCCACTCCGTTCTCTGGCGGAGGATAAACTCTAGGCGAGGTATATCTTAGCTAAGCGAGACCAGCTAACCACTGGAATCGTGAAGTGAGGGGAGCTTGCTCCTTAGCACCAGGCCACGTACCAGACCCTAACACAGACTTTGAGTGCCTTAACAAGACCCGAAACCATCTTTAGACCGCCTTCTTCTAGGACCCTTCTTGCAGCCAATCTCCCTAAACATTCATCTAAGGCATAAGCCACAGATTCTAGAGTTAATTCTTAGGATTTATCGCTTAGGCTTGTCTGTCTCTCTCTGTTCTTCTCTTCTCATCTGTTTGTTTGAGTGAGTGAGGATGCTTTCTTCATTGTTTTTCCAAGAATCTTCAAATCTTTTGGTTCTCTGGAAGACACAGTCACCGGCATCGGTTCTGTCACTGACGTCGGCCTCCCCTATTACCGGCATTGGTTATCTGACCGACGTCGGCCATTTTTTTTACCGACATCGGTTTTTAAACCGACGTCGATCCCTGTCACTGACCCTTTTTTTCAAAACCAGCAGCCTAAAACCTGTCCCTTCTCTGCCAAAACTCCATTCTAAGTTTCTGGAACTGCAAGAACATAGTTTCTAGAACCTGACCCTCCTTTTTGACCACTCTCCTTCGTCCCTAACCAAGTCCTATCATGGAGTTCCACTCGGGAACTGAAAGAACTCCTGCAGGACCGACCCCGACCCTGACCCCGACTCAAATTCCCATCATCCCTGAAGGGGACCAAGATTTCGAGAGATTCTTGGACCTCAATGCCGTAGCCCTCCAAAACTATCTCGTGAGAAACCCAATGCGAGACCTTTCGGGTGACGTGGCGGCAACATCCACACCATTCGCCACCCAACCCTTTTTGACTCAGCCTTTCGCCTCAACTATTAACCCAACCATGGCCAATATGCAAAGTTTGGCCTCCCCGTCTATTTTTAGACCGACCTCCATCGGGGTTCCATTACCCTCTCAACCACCTGCAATTCAACCAAGTTCTACATCATATCAGAACTTGATTGTCTCGACCCCTCATACTCTTGCGCCCACAAATGTAGGGGTGCCAACCTTTCTTTCTACCAGTGCCGCCATTCAACCACCTTTGGTGGTGCCCAGTCAACTTATACCTTTGACCTTCATAACACAACCACCTCTAGCCTCCACTTCTGCCCCTGCGACTAGTCATCCGTACATTGTACAACCGACTATGTCACACGCCTCCTCTAGCCTCTTCTAAGTGCCTTACAACCTAGGGGGCGCCTAACCCGCCAATCCGTCAGCAGATCTTGTCAAGATACTGATGGATAAAATGTCCAGTCTCGAAGCCTCTATTTCCAGTTCAAGCAATACTTTGTCATATGAACAAATTTGCAACAAGCCCATCCATCCTTCCGTCCCTATTCGACCATATCCTAACCATTGGGAGCTTCCTAAATTCACTCGCTTTCAGAGTAAGGAAGACCCACAACAACATCTACGGGCATTTAGACATGCCTGTTATCTTATTGCCCATGACGATGCGTTGCTTTTACGCACGTTTCCTATGTCTCTTTCTGGCCCAGCCCTTGACTGGTATAGTTCGCTTGCCAGACACTCTGTCTTTTCATTCATTCAACTCGCCCAACTATTTCTTGACCATTTCTCAATCAACATCACCAAACAAGTCTCAATCACAGACCTTTACTCCATCAGGCAATTTGACGACGAATCTGTAGTCGATTTTGTCGCTCGTTGGAGGGGTCTGATCAACCAACTCTCCTTCTCTTTGCCTCAACCTGAGCTCATCGAGCTCTTCTCTCGAGCATGTGCCAGACACATCTCTTCTACCTTGCAGATTCAGACATTCCACACTTTTGACAAAGCTTTCATCATGGCTCGAAAGCTTGAACTCCGTGCCCTTGAAGAAGATAAGGTCAAATTGCGTCATACCAACGCAAAATTTAATGGCCATTCTTCTTCCAGACCTTCTTCTTCTGCCAATTCTGAATCTAAAGGAGTGGCCCATACTGTGGTCGTTAGATCACCTTCCTTGACAACAATGAATCAATCTCAACCTTTGACATCTTCCAGCATCACCAAACAATTCCAACAATGGTACATTCAGCGTTCTTACACTCCACTTGGAGAACCATACGCCTCCGTTTTGGAAAAACTACTTAAGCATGGTGTCCTCAATCTCCCCCCAATCCGACCACCTCAATTTGACCCTTCAAAAGCCCTCCCTACATGGTATAGGTAGGCTAACTTCTGCCCCTTTCATCGCGTCTAAGGCCATGACATCGACAACTGTCGAACCTTTAAAAACATCGTCTAAGACATGATCGACAAGGGGGATCTTATCTTAGATAACCCGAATGCCCCACCTAACCAACATATCGACATTTTCAAACAACCATTTCCGAATCATTCGCCTACTCAAAACAATGTCCAGACTTCGACCAATGACCCTCAAGACCATGACATTCACGCGATTAACACCGTCTTGCCTATTGTCCTTGACCAACCTCTTCCATTAAAGGATGAAGAACCTTCTTCTCCTATTAGTCCTCCATCTACCTCTCTTGTATTGGAGGACGCTTTGACCACATCAACACCATTAAGCCCACCTCCATCCGAAGACCCTACCTTGCCTACTCCTCAACTACAAGTAGAAGGCACGACCATCCATGCCCTCTGCCCACTTGAGGAGCCACGCTCTCTTATTTCTTCTCTACCAAGAGAAGAACCCGTCTCTCCACCCATTTCAACCGAGGAAGACCCAGTCACAGTTTCCTCCTGCCCTTTGCGTGAGATTTCTACATCTCACTCACCTTCGTCCACATCCAAACCCAAACCCATATCTAACCTCGCTGCACAGAATAGTGGCCCTCGACCCAAACACGCGAAAGCTACTAGACCTCACCGGAGAACTCCTCCTCCACCTTCGTCATTACCATCTATCTTGGGCCCGCATTCGTCCACTTTAATAGGAGTGCTCCCCACTCCCATCCTTCACAGAGGCAAGTCACCTCTATTACTCTCTTAACCCATCAGACACACATCTCCTCCAAACCCTCGATCTATGCCTCTTTTGCCTCCCAAACCAACGTCACCAACCCTCACTGCAATAAAACATCCCGACCCGTTAGCAGGTTCATATGCCTTGCTCTTACGGCGATTATTGCAGTCATCTCGTATCGACCTCCCGCCTCTTAGACAATATCAATCTCTCGGACCTAAACCACCTTGGTTCGACCACACTTACATTTGTGCGTATCATCGCATGCCTGGACACGACACGAAACATTGTCATGCCCTCAAGGTTGCCATTTGCCAATGTTTGGAGAATGACACCTCCCTTTTCAACTACGTTATCAACAAACCTTCAATACCACCCCACTCATCGACTCTCGGATCAAGGCCATCTTGGTTTGACAACTCTAAATTCTGCCATTATCATCACATTCTGGGACATGACACTGAGCGTTGTTGCGCTCTCAAAGCTGTCATTCGTCAGCACCAGAAAAAGGATTCTCTTCTCATCAAGGATCCTCTTGACCACCTCTTTGACAAGACATCAACCCCGACTCATACCTCTCTAACCTCATCACCTAAATCAGGATCCCCACGCCAGACTGTGGTCCCTTTGCCACCTTTGACCCCCTTATTCGACATTAATACCATCCATCTGACCACTAAACCTCAACCGACCTTAACCAATCTTTCAAACATTCTCCCTACCCGCTGGGGGAATTCATCTTTCATCCAAACCTCGACCAACTCTTCAACCCAGTCTCTACCACATATCAATCACTCATTTTATCTTAAATCTTGACCAAGTGTCCATCGACCCAACCCCCGACCAATTATTCGACCAGTCTCAACCAAACTTCAACCAAATATCAATCAACCTGACCACTCAACCAAACATTCAACCTTTTTCAACCAACCAACGACAATGTCAACCAACTTCACATCCATCAATCAACACCTGACCAATCTGGAAAGAGGCAAATGGGGCAAGTTTGCTCCTAATTGACTTGGACCTTAATGCACTAGCATGGCCCAGGGACTTATCAGACCTTGAGCCCCCTCCTTTCTGTCTTTCATCTTCGACCATTTCTACTGTTAGTCGAGTACTCGATCACTTGACGTTTTACTTGAGCTCGTCCCTTGAGCAACCCCTTGTCATTGTCATTCCTTTTCCTATCAACCCTGCTTCCTAACACTTGTCAACCCTTTTTTGTCAAGCAGTAATGCTTTGTCCTAATAAAAGGGAACCCTTAACCTCTACAGGCTCATCCATGGCTAAACTTTAGTCAACAATCATATCAAAATATTATATCATACCAGGTCATTGAACACTCTAAATGTAGACTTCTCCCTCGAAGGATAGCTACATAATTGCTGTATTACTAGACTGATCCCTTGAAGGACAGCTAGGCCAACTTATCAAACATTTCAAGCAAAGTATAGACCACTCCCTCGAAGGATGGCTATGACTAATTCTTTCTATAGACAACACCTAATTTTGAAGCTTCCCGCATTGATCAGCTTCACAACCTGACCACCAAGCAAACAACATCATTATGTGGACTTCCCGCATCGATCAGTTCACCGCCAAAAAAAAAAAAAAAAGAAAAGAAAAAAAGACTGACACGCTATCAAGTCATGGACACGCCTATAGTCGTTCTTGGGTCACCTATAAAAGGGGCAAGGTTCTTCCTGCCACTAAAAAAGGGTTACCCCATCCTCTCGTATCACATAACTCACCCTATCACCCCAACACACTCAAGGGACTTCGAGCTCACTTAACGTCAAGTGATTCGACTATTTCTCTAACACCACACTGGTCCACGACGCAACGCATACACGGGGCTTTTGTTCTAACAACACCTATCCATGCTGTCCTTTTGGTCTTTTGTCAATGAAAGAGCAATTCGCCTTTCACTTATCCTTTTGCTTTGGTCACATTTTCAAACCAACCTCAACATTTTCAACATGACATCAGGCATCGCCTTGTCCTTTTCACATAGTTTCCATGGACACCAATACACATGGAAACTACCGACCAGACCCAATTTATGTTAAGCATAAACCAATACTTGCCGAAGCATAAATAGACCCCATTCATTTTTAGCATACATCCATCATGACTATGGAAAATTGCTAGGGATGAAAGACCTTTCGACCAATGTTGCAGAATACACCATTTGGAAAAGGCTGCAGCACCACCTTATCCTCGTCTTACCTTCATCATTTCGACACTTGACCAAATTCATCATCGACCATTTTGACCCTCGCCGTTTGAACTACATTGGTCTGAGGCCCTATGACCAGGGCTATGTAGGCAGCACTCAGATACCACATCTTCTGAGGTTAGCTCGACCACCCTCGTTTGTTCATCTCTATGATGGACAAACCTTCTCTCCTTTAACTTTTATCACGCCCAACTCTGTCGACTTTGACCAAGACCCATAATTTTCTTTGACCAAGACCAATCATTTTCTTTGACCAAGACCAATCATTTTCTTTGACCATTCCTCCCTTTTAGGGAGAACTACATTGGCCTGAGGCCCTTCACACAAGGGCTATGTAGGCAGCACTCAGATCACATGACGTTTTCTGAGGTTAGCTCGGCCACATCCTTTCGTCCATCCATCCCTTTGACCATTGACCATTGGAGATCATGCGTATCTCCTTCGACCCTGACCACTTTTGAGACAACTCTGTCTTAGTTTTGTTTGCACGCATGCTACCTCGCGGCTGGTTAGCAGAATTGTTCGTAGACCCTTTTTGACCCTTCGCAAGTATAGGATCGCAAGCCAGTTGATCCCTACTACTTGTGGCTTTTTCGTGTTTCTAGGAGCACTTCCTGAGCCCTGAATACCTGGAACACGATGGCCATTTGGAGCTACAGCTTAGATTGAGTGACCCGATCAGTAGACGACTAAATGCTGGGGCCCGGTTACTTCAATTTTGGCACTCCTTGACCCTCGACATGCGACAATTTGACCCTACCTGTCCCGTGACGTGGTATACGCGCAATCATAACTTTTGCAGCATTTTCACTCACACTCTTTCTCATCCACCTTTTGTCAAATCAGCACCCGACATCAGGTTCCTTCCCTCGACTCCCGCTTTGAGGGGGAATACCTCATCCATACTTCGAGGCAATCCACACCTCATCCTTCACCTGGGGCAACCACCTCCTGTTTTTGTCTTGCAGTTCGTCTAGAACAACCAACAAGACAAAAAGGGGCAAATGTAGACACCGCAAATGTGTCTGCACTTTGGTTCTCCCCCCTTGTCCACCTCAAACCCCTATCCTAACCCTTGGCCTTAGTCCCCTTCATTCATTTGATTAAAATAACTTAAAATATTTTAATTAAGTGGCTCCCTTTCCACCTCACCCTTGCCACCTTGGATCCTCCCTTGAATCCCTCCACCTTCCTCCTAGCATTTAAATCTCCTCATTATCTTCCCCACATGGCCATTTAATGCCTAAGACTCCCATTCCAATCTCTTCCCATGCCCATTTAACTCTCGTCGACCATTTCATCCTCGCATTCATTTGACCCGGCGTTTGGGAAACGGATAGAAGGCTATTTTTAGCCTTTCTTCGGCCTTTTAGCCACCGACGTCGGTCAACCGTCGACCGACGTCGGTGATATTGCCGGCATCAACACCCTTCATAACGGTTTCTTCACTATTTTCTCTCTCTCTGGTCTCCTCTTGGCTTCTCTTGGCTTCTCTGCATCTCTCCCTGGCATCCCGACTCTTCAACCTTCGTATCAGACCCTTGTATCCGTCCTTTCACTTGACCTCTCTACCTATCAATCTGACTCTCTCCCTCAGGTACACAGCAAGCTTTTGCAAGTGAACAATAGGGATTCTTCACCATCAACAAGATCAACACCTTCTTCAGTAGGGCACAGGTAAGTACTCTGTTTGTTTTCTTTATATTTTCTAGTCATCTGGTTTTAAACTAGATTCAGCTCTCCTTCTCCCCAACCCAGATAGCTAACCAAACCAGGCAGATCTGGAGTCCTATTTCCCTGATTGGCATCCTTTATCTCTCTGTCCCTTTTCGACACTTTGTCCATTATCTTAGACCTCTGCACAGACCTTCAACTAAGACTAGACTCTCCCAGTCCACTTTGTACGTCCACAGACCCGTCCACAGACCAGCCCACAGACCAAACCCGGACTATCCACAGACCAAAACCTGCCTAAAACCCCATCCAAGCCTATTACCCTGACTGATGCTGGTCTTTTCCCCCACCGACGTCGGTAGACTAACCGACATCGGCACCTCTGACAACCGACGTCGGTAGGACCACCGACGCCGGCGACTGTGACTATGCCGACAGCTTCTTCCATGTAAGCCTTTGCTTCCTTTTCTCTTTCAGTTTGCTATCATTTCAGTCTATTTTGGCATTCTGTCATTTATCAGTCATTTATCTTTATCAAAATAGTGGGTTGACCTCCCTTAAGGAAGTTCTCATACTTCTGGGAACAGGCTTTTGCCTGGCAACCCACCGCCTATCCATCTAACATTTTCTTGTCCAAGTTTCTTTTTTCCTTGCAGGTGTCATTCCTCCACAGCCAAAGAGGGGTGCTCACAAGCATCTGGATTTACGGTGCGCAGTCTATATCTAGGTACTTCTAGCCTTGACCATTTCTTTAGTTTCTTTATTCATCTTTTGAATGTAGAAAGCGAATTAGCGATAGAAACCACAAACAACCTACCTTAAAAATAAAAGATGTTACCCTTTTGAATTTTGAAACATTATTACACTAGGGCTAAAAAACACAAGAAATCCAATGCTCATATAAAAATTTGAAAACTTAATACAATAAAACTTGAGATTCAAGTATAACTTAACAATAATAAAAAACCACACACATGATTACTAGGGTGGCTATTATTGGAGTTATAATTACTGAGAGGGGGGGGAGTGAATCATTGATGTAAGTAAATAAAATTTAACTCCAATTATTAAAACTCTTAACCATTTGACATAAGCATTCATGAAGCATATAAACCATTCATTGTAATGAACAAAGAAAACAATGTAAGATCAAAGCACATAACACATGAATTATATGGAAAACCCTCATGGGGGATAAAACTCACTCTCAATCCTAAAAAAAAATGGACTATAGTCCTATAATATATCAAAAACAAGAGACTTTAGTGAATCACCCACTCCATAAGGAACACCAACCCCTAAGCATGGATAAGCACCCACTTGCCCTAGATGTTGAGCACCTACACAACACCTCTAATATTAATGCATGCATAGCTTAGATTTCATTTCAATTTGATGGAGAAATAATGAATAAAAATTCTCTTCAAACCTTCACACTTTTTCAAGCCTTCACACACAAGAAATGCATACAAAACAACATTTTGGATCACTCTACACCTCTTCAGTCATCCTCAACCATCAACCCTACAAAACACTATTACCACATCAAAAACATGACCAATAGGACACACACATATCCATCACACTACTCTACTCTTCAATTCATCCACCAATATTACTCACACTTCACATTACTTTTCTCACAACACTCTAGAAACCTTCATCTTTGTTTTTGTTCTTTATAGAGTCTTCATGATCACCACCTTATTGGTCAGCCATAAGACATTCCTTAACCCTTAAGGCTTCTATCCAACTTAGAAAAATATCAACACCACCTACACAAGTTGACCATATCACTTATAAGCACATGGATCCATGCTAAATGACCCCTAAGACACCCTTAAGTGATTACATTCATTATCACACACCTATACATATGTAAAACCATTCAATCATTTGCTTTGTACATGAAAACACTATGAACGAATAAAATGTCTACTTCCAAGCAATTGTTCATACTGAAGATGGATTGGTCAAACCTTAAAAATCCATATAGATGATCCTTAGGGAGTATGAAACACTCTCTAATAGATAAATTATCATGAAAAATCCAAATAACATCAATACAAAATAAAACACCCTTCTTGGGTTCTTCATAGATGAAGGTCAAACCCTTGGTCAACTTTGAGCTGTAATAAATGTAATTGTACTACTAGTCAAACCTCCTAATCAATTTTCATGGATTTTACCTTGAAGATATTTACCACTTTGATTTTCACTCCATAATAAAATTCATCCATTTTCTCAAGATATAGATCAAATAATCACAACTAATTTCCTTTATACAATTCAAATATTTGAACTCTAACAGTCACTAAAAAATGCAAATTTGACTAAGTATAAAAATCTTGAAATCTGCTTAGAAGAACAACTTTACACTATCATAACTTCTTATAGACATCATGTCAAGACATGAACTTGAAACACATACTCTAGGCACAAAAATGAACAAACCCATGTGACCACTTTCTTCTGACACCTTCACACACGTGCTAATTCTGACATCATCAAACTGCTTACTCATGAAATTCTACCAAGATGACTAAGATAACCTAGACCTTCACAAGACTACTCAAATGGATTATTTTCAATTCCACAAGTACACCAAGAAATTATTACACCTCATAGGGCATATTCATCAAGAACACATCATCAACAATATCCATAACAAGACCAAAACTTGTAGGGTCTCATGCAAACTATGTAAGCACTAAGGTACACGTTGTCATTGAGGACCATGCATACATATCATCTCATGGACACTCTTGGAAACCTTGGAGACATCATTTAAAACACCTAAATAATATCCCCATTTTTAATTTATGTCAACACTTGTAAACACTAACACAAAGTTGTGCACATACTCTTTCTCCCTCTACAAACACTTTCTTCCCCTTTGACACAATGACAAAGAGGGATTACATGCTAATCCTAAGGACCTGTAAATGTTTTCAAAGCTAAAAAAAAGAAGGGGTCTCCTCTAAGAGATGATATAAATTCCCCTTATCACTATGTATACTATTTATTACTATGACTACCTCAAACCTGCTCATTAACAACACTCTTCTTTGACCATGCATTGGTATATGAAGAAAAAACATACAAAAATACAAAAAAATGATTAAAAATACCCTAAGAACACTAAGAGGGACTTCTCCAAAGTCACCTAATCTTAGGTACCCCTTGAGCACATTCAGACCATCTCCAACCATGATAAAAGTTCATATTTGTCTTCAAATTCTCTCTCACAAGTTGTCATTATCAAATCCAAAAACTATGTCATTAACATAGACTACCACTAATAATTGATGACTACCCTCTATCTTAATGTAAAAATTGCTATCAACTACCCCTCTTTTGAAGCCTTAGCTATATAGATACTTGTCTAACTTGTCATACCAAGCTCTAGGAGCTTGTTTAAGACCATATAAAGCCTTCTTTAGCTTACAAACACAATCCTAATTACTTGTCATGGAAAAACCTTCTAATAGGTCAATATAGACTTCTTCATCTAAGTTTCCATTCAAAAATGCATATTTCACATCCATTTGGTAAACTTTGAAACCTTTGAAGATTTCATATGACAATAAGAGTCTAATTGCTTCAATTCTTACCATAGGAGAAAAGGTCTCATCAAATTCTATCCCTTCAACTTGAGCATATCTTTTACACACCAGTCTATCCTTATTTCTTGTGACATATCCTTTCTCATTCATCTTATTTTTGAATACCTACTTAGTACGTATCACATTTTTATCTTTTGGCCTAAGTACTAAATCCCATGTTGCATTCTTTATTATTTGATCAAGTTCCTCATCCATTTCACATGTCCAATTTTCATCTCTGCTAGCTTCCAAGAATGTTTTGGGTTCAACCTTGGATAACAGAGTCATGTCTTATTGATTCTAATTAATCAATATTCTCCTTTTAGTATGCAAACATGCATTCATATCTCCATTTACCTGGGAAGCTAGATGATCCTTTTGTATTCTCTTAGATGGAGATTGAGTGTCTTATCTTACCTCTTCCTCTTCATCATCTGATTGAATAGATGTACCTTCATTATTTGAGTTAGGGTTCTTTGTAGTGTCATTTATATACAAGTTAGGCCTATTGATTTCACCTACCTCATCAACTCTTACATTTGAACTTTTAACAACCTTGTGAAGTATCTTATTGAAGCGTCTGTAAGTAGAACTAATAGAGGAATAACCCAAGAAGATGCCCTCATCAAACCTTGAATCAAATTTTCTAATATTTTATTCATCCCTCTTGATAAAACACTTGCTACCAATACTCTAAAATGTTTGACATTAGCTTCCTTGTTCTTCTATAGCTCACATGGAGTCTTATCACCATTTACTTTAACTTGGCATCTATTTAAGATGTATCTGATGTATTAACAACCTCTTCCTAAAAGCCATTTGATAGTTTCAAATATTGAAGCATAGTTCTACTCATCTCTTGGACAATTCTATTTTTCCTTTCAATTACCCCATTCTATTGGGGTGCCCTATCACTAGAATACTATCTTCTAATCCCTTGATCTTCACAAAAAGTATCAAATTAATAAGACCAAAATTCACCTCCTCTATCTAATCTTACACACTTGATTTTTGATCCCTTTTAATTTTCAATAAGAGATTTAAATTATTTAAATCTTGAAAAGGCTTATGATTTTTCTTTGAGGAAAAATATCCAAGTCATCCTAATAAAATCATCAATTAATAGCATGAAGTAGTTGTTACCTTGAATAACTTGAGTTCATGTAGGTCCTCAAAGGTTAGTGTGGATAAAATACAATGGTATAGTGGTGGAATTATCCTTATATTTGTAGCTTCTTTGGTTTGCTTCCCATAAAAGCATGCCTTTCAAAGAGTATGAGGACTCTTAGTGATTTTAGTCATATGCCTCACTAACCCTTTTGAACTGATCCTCACCAAGTTATCAAAATTCATATGTCCAAGTCTTCTATGCCAAATCCAAATTTTCTCTAATTGATTCATGAAACACTCTTCCATTTTGGATTCATGGAACACTTACAAGTTATTGTCTGCCTTGCGAATATTTACAACTAATTTTACAAACTTAGCTCTTCTCAATTCATACACTTTATCATGAAAATTTAGAACATTTCCTTACACGTTTGGCTAACACTTAGAAGATTATGTTTCAAATATTTTACATATAAAACATTTTCATTTTTAGTATGACCATTATCCAAACTTATAGAACCTTTACCAACTATGTTAGCAGAATTGTTATCACCAAATATTATTGAACCTGAATTGTTCTCTTTGAGAGAGATAAACTTGTTCTTATATCCTATTATATGACTTGAGAATCCAGTATCTATGTACCATTTATTATTTTAATCCTCTTGAGCATTCAAGGAAATTTTAACAAACATTGACTCTTCCTTTGGTGCACTACCTAAATTCTACTTCTTCTTTTCTTCAATCTTAGATTTGTCTTCCTTGAACCATTTGATGGTGTCAATGACTTGTATGTCCTTTTTAAAATAGGCCCTCTTTTAGTACTTAGATATATGTCCCTATTAGTTATATTTGCAGAATATAACCTCATTTTTTTTCTTTGAATAGAAAGTACAATCCCTATATCTATGACCATATTGATTACAAGTGTAACAATACCCATTGAAGACACAACTATAGTTGTTCATGTTAGACATTACTTTTACTTGACCATCAATAACCCAAGAATTTTCATCTTTAAATTCTTTGGTAGAGCTAGGAATCTACTTGTCCTGAGATAAAATCACATATATATATGTCATAGCTTTAGCTTTTAAATGATCCATTCTTTGATTCAAGATTTTATCCATCATGTCCTAAAAATTCTTGAATGTTGTTTCTAGTTTATCTATTCATGTCTTCACACCATCAATGCTTGCATTAATCTCATAAAATATTGAGGAAGTTAGATATAAATTTTTACTTCTTTTCTTGTTCTTAAAATTTTCATTATTTTCCTCTAAATGTTTCATCTCTGATAAAGCACATACTAGTTCACCTTGAAGATATGTCTCAGCCTCTTTACCATCCATTGTATCTTTAATCACATTCAAGTGGTTAAAATTTCAAAATAAGGTGTAGCTGTAATACCAATTATTAGAGGTACAATCACTAATAGAGGGGTGAATTAATGATGTAATCAAATCAACTTCAATTCCAATTCTTCAAACTCTTAACATTCAACATAAGCATTAATGAAACATATAAACCATTCATTGTAATGAACAAAGAAAATAATGCAATATCAAAGCACATAACACATGAATTATGTGGAAAAACCTCATGGGAGATAAAATCCACTCTCAATCTTGAAAACAAATGGACTATACTCCTATAAGAGATCACAAAAAAAATACTTTAGTGAAGTACCCACTCTACAAGGAACACCAACCCTTAAGCATGAACAATCACCCACTTTCGCTAGATAGCGATCACCCAAACAACACCTCTAATATCAAAACCTTAAAAAATATAATTTCCTTTCAATCTGATGGAGAAACAATGAATAAAAACTCTCTTCAACACTTCACACTTTCTTAAGCCTTCACACACAAGCAATGCATCCAAAACAACCTTTTAGATCAATCTACACCTCTTTGTTCATCCTCAACCATCAACCCTAAAAAACACTATTATAGCACCAAAAACATGACCATTAGGTCACGCACATATCTCTCATACTACTTTTCTCTTCAATTCATCCACCAAGCTTACTCACACTTCACTTTACTTTGCTCACAACACTCCAAAAACCTTCATCTTTGTTTTTTAATCTTTATAGAGTCTTCATGATCACCACCTTCTTGGTCATCCACAAGACATTCCTTAAACCTTAAGGATTTTATTCCACTTAAAAAAATATCAACACCACCTACATAGGTTGACCATAGCAATGATAGATCACCCTTAAGCAACATCACCTTTCAATTAGGCCTAATTAGCCCTTTTAGGTCTCATGGGGACCTATTCATTCCTTTTAACACTTCACTGAGAAAAAAGAAATATAAGACCAATTCTAAGCACATGGGTCTATGACACATGACCCTTAAGACAACCTCAAGTGATTACATTCATCACTACACACCTCTGCATATGCAAAACCATTCAATCATTTGCCTTGTACATGAAAACACCATGAATGAATAGAAATTAAACTTTCAAGCAATGGTTCATACTAAATATGGATTGGTCAAACCTTAAAAATATATAAAAATTATCCTTAGGGAGTCTAAAAAACTCTCCAATAGATAAATTATCATGAAACATCTAAATATTATCAATACAAACTAAAACGCCCTTCTTGGGTTCTTAACAGATGAAGGTCAAACCCTTAGTCAACTTTGGGCTGCAATAAATGTAATTGTATGACTATTCAAACCTCATAATCAATTTTAATGGATTTATCTTGAAGATATTTACCAATTTTATTTTTACTCTATCATCAAATTCATTCATTTTCTCAAGATACATATCAAACAATCACAACTGGTTTCCTTTATAAAATTCAAATATTTGAATTCCAACAGTCACTAAAAAATGCAAATTTGACTTAGTATAAAAACATTAAAATTTACTTGGGAGATCAACTTTGCACCATCATAAAGTTTTATAGAAATCATGTCAAGGCATGAATCTTGAAACACATGCTCTAGGAACAAAACTGAAAATACCCATGTGACCACTTTCTTCTAACAACTTCACACGCGCAAATTCTAACATCATCAAACTGCTTAATCATGAAACTCTACCAAGATGACTAAGATAAACTAAACCTTCACAAGCCTACTCAAATGGATTATTTTCACTTACATAAGAAAAATAAGAACTTATTATACCCTATATGGCCTCTACACAATAATACATCATCAACAACATCCATAACAAGACTAAAACCTTTAGGGTCTCATGCAAACTATGTAAGCACTAAGGTACACTTTGTCATTGAGGACCATGCATACATATCATCTCATGGACACTCTTGGCCACCTTGGAGACATCATTTACAATAACTCAACATCTATAATACCATATTGTGTTGAGTCCAAGGTTTGGGTAAGTTGAATACATGATTAGAGTGATCACACGAACCAAATAGGTTTACACCACAATGTAGTTGAAAACAAATGAAATTAATATGCAAGAACATTGTAAAAAACAAAATAAGATGTAAAATACCAATATTCCATGATAAAATCTCAAAAATGTGAGATTTACATATATGGGTGTACACATGTAACTCCTCCCTAAAAATTCCTCTAGTCAAACTATAACACCAAGTACACCTAAGCAAGGTTATCCATGAAAGTACAAAAAATACAAGTGAGGGAAAAATACCATAATAAATAAATATGGGAAAAAATAACCCCTACTCTAACAATGTCTACATTTTCCCCCATTTAATTCTAATAATGCAATAAAAAGAAAGTACTAGAGTAAAAGAAAAATTTGCACCTGAATTTACCTTTGAAGAATAGTCTTGAATTTAGGTCACAATGTTAAACTATATTTCACACAAAAACCTACAATGACACATGTATGAAATTAGTCCTTACTTAAGATAAAAATCAAGAAGCAAAAATAAGAAAACTTCTTGATATAATAATAAGGAACAAATACATATGATTGTGTATGTAAACCATTATGTTTTGTGGTGGAAAAATTATTGATTATAAAGGGTAGGACCCTAGGATATTTATTCTTGATTGATTAAATTAGATTGGATTGTGCATGCCCTAATCTTCATTGATAGGTGAGTGTGATTAAGAAATCAAGGTGTGATTGAATCCATCATTTCATACCCAAAGTGGTGAAGTAGTTTGGAATTATTGTATGAATTCCAATAGATTTTTATGGTGAAAAAAGTGAACCAACCAATACAAATGGAATAAGGCTCATTTTTGGTGTAAAAATTGTGTTAAACTAGTGAAAAATTGGTGTAAAAGATAGTATGATTTGAGTCTGGTGTATACAACATGGATAATGGCATGAATCACCAATCCATATGCAAAATTGGTGCACAAATTGAGCACAAAAGTGGTCATATGCTACACACATGCCCCTAATATGATATCTAGGTGTATATATATTTTGGAATTGATTATCAACAACTAAAATTTTGAGAAAAACCTATGAGATAACCTAGAATACATGCTATAAAGGATGCCCCCAAACTGAGAAAATATGAGTATTTTTAAAATAGTAATGTTGTATACCTATTACAAACTACCTTTTACTGCCTATGATTCTAAGAATTTATGAAAATAACTATTTTTTATTTGATGGGACAACAACAAACTATTTTGGACATGTTCAATTTGTGCCCCTATCTAAATGAAGTGTTATGAAAAACTATTTTTTGGGTATGAATTTTGATCAACTACGTAAAATATATAAAATTATGTATGTGTACTATACTGTAAGAGCTTAGTCTCTAAGACATGCCACTGTGTATGCCCCCTATTTTGAGGTGAGTTGTGGAGCATACATAATAACATAACTAAAAAAAAAATAATATGAGAGATGTTATGAAAATATGTAAATCTGAGTAGTAATGATAACATGGAGGAGCATGGCATCATCATATGCAAACTGAGCAAATTAGTAATATAAGATGCATGAGGAAATAAACATACATAATGACATTGACAATATAAATGTTAGCAATGAAGCACATAGACAATTGATCAAAATTAAGTACTAAAATCTCAATAGAACTACTCAAACAGAGATGCATGATAATGATCATGGCATCAAGAAATGAGAAAGATGCATGATGTCTATCATGGCATCAAAAACTGGGAAAGCAAGAGTAAACATGTGTCATTACCATGACACACACAGAACAAGAGTACACATAATGCACACAAAACACACAATAGAAGGCCAAGGGACCACATACAAGGGACATATTCAAATTTCACTCACAAAAATATAGAAACATACGATAGGCTTAGAGCCACGTGCAAGGACGTGTTCAAATGTCCACAAGTCAAAACAAAGAATACACACAATACATGAAACATAAAAACAAACATGAAAAATATGCATGAATAATTGTAATTGATCAACATAGGTAATTTGTAACATCAATATATTTGGTAAATTAAATATCTATTAAGAGAGCAATATGAACATAAGTAAACAATATCAATAGATTTTATGAACAATATAAAGTACTAAGGTATGAAAAATAAGGGATAGATAAATAATGATATAATATGTATAAAATGATGACCCTAATGAAATTGTTGGAGTATAAACAAGCTATTAGAGGTTTATGACCTATTTAAATTTAAGAATTTCTAGCCTATGTTTATTGTATGATACCATCAGAATCAGATAACAGTGCAGTGCACTATTGTCTAGGTAGAGTGCTTTTATCTATATAACATTTTTTAAGTCTATGATGGTTAAATGACCTATAATTGTGTTTACAAATAACAATATATATGTTCTATATTCATTCATGTACAATTTGTGAATAATTTTTGATAAAAATTATAGATATAGAGAAATACTGACTACACAAGGCACAAATTAACTAATGCAATTAAACTAAACATATCATGCATAGGTCCTAAAATTTGAATTTTATGATATTTGAATTTTTTAAATTTTTTGTATATATATTAACTAAAAAAATAGAGAGAAAGATACTAACTGATCAGTCCTACAAGGGACTAAAAATTAATGTGTCCTATGTCTAGGATATGAATGGTGACTTTCAAAAATGGAAAGTGTCAGCTTATTGTGAATAAAATGAGTTAAATTGGGAATTTGAATACTAATTTCCATTTATATCATAACTTCTATTATCATAATAATGATCTATAACTGATCAGTCCTACAAGGGACTAAAAATTAATGGGTCCTATGTCTAGGATATGAATGGTGACTTTCAAAAATGGAAAGTGTCAGCTTATTGTGAATAAAATGAGTTAAATTGGGAATTTGAATACTAATTTCCATTTATATCATAACTTCTATTATCATACTAATGATCTATAACATACTGCACATGTGGTTGAGCATGATGAACTCTAGGGATTTTTGGAACCCATCATGTAGTGTATGAACTATGTGTTGGTGCCTTATGTGAAACACACTTAGTGTCTTATAAAATCAATATGGGACATGTAGGAGTAGAGAGTGGCTCTACATAATCTATGATAAATCTATGTTGAAGTGGCCTTTCAAGGATAACCCTCCTTGGAATGATGGATACATGATTTTGAACATTTTGAGTAGGTTACACCTTTTTCGATGGCTCAACTGGTATTTGCTATATAGGAACCATATTTATCTATGGTATCGGGTATTCATATGGGATACCCAGAATTGTGATGACATCATTAGCATAGATACACTTTAGGCACATGTGAAATACAGAAGGAACTACACAAATTTGTTAAATTTAAGGGCATCACAATAATATATAAAAGATCTCATGTATGCAATAAATTAAGATAAATATATAGATTATATGACTTAGAAAATCTAAGATCGTATAAGGTAATAAACTAACATCCATTGAAATACATGTTTATATCAATATCATGACCAAATTGAACAATATAAACCTAACCAAGGGATCTCTTACCACATAACACCAAAGGAGAGGGTTCTAAAGTCTCTAGGAAAATGACACTATATAATAACCCTATCTAGGTATAAGTACATAAATAAAATTAATATAGATCTCACAAGAGTTTGTGGCACAAAGGGTATGATTAAACATAAATAAATAATCAAGGGATCATAGTAGGCAAATATAGGCCTAAATCACCTAGAATGAAAGGTGGCAAGCAAAGAAAACCCTAAATCCATACTAAGTTTAAGCATAGAGTTAATCTAAGCAAGAAGTTATACATTTATAACACATATTACTTATACAATATCTATCTATCAAATGAAATAGTAAGAGTTAGGAATACTTACCTTGGGAAAACTTGTTGAGACTTAATCTCTCCCTTTGAGAATGGTACTTTGTAAGAGGTTGTTATGTATTTATAAGGATATAACTATAGAAATAATCTCTACGATAAAAGACTCCTACTTTACATCCAAGACTTCTCGCAAGATAAGTAATCTTCTCTCCAAGGAAAACCCTAATCAATGACTCCTTCAAATGAATATTTACTAGAATTACAAACTATAATGATGCAAAAATAAATGTTCTTCTCTATTGTATTGATATGGGCCTTATATTTATAGAAATGGATAGGTCCTAACCCTTCCATAAATTTAGATGATAAGATCGACCAACATGACCTTCTTTTGAAAAGTTATCATTTAGTTTTGTTTCTACTCATTTTCACTTTTTACATTCAGAAGGAATAAGAAACTAAGGGTTAATGGTCAGGGGTTTGTACGTACCCAAATGAAGTTTGCGCACCGTATCTAGATGATTGAAGGAGCTCCTCTTTGGCTGTGGAAGACAACACCTGTAGATAAGAAAGTCTTAACAAAGAAAATGTTAGATAGATATATGGTGGATTACCAAGCAAAGCTTGGTCCTAGAAGTGCAAAGACTTCCTTGAGGGATGACAGTCCACTAGTTGATAAAAGAGTGTTGCTAGAAAGAGAAATGGTGAAAGACTAAACAAAAGAAATAGAGATAATGCGTACCTATATTCTGCTATCGGTCTGTCATAGTCATCGACGTTGGTGGTCCTGCCAGCGTCGGTTGGTCAAGGTTTTTGACGTCGGTTAGTTTGCCGACATCGATAGGGGAAATGGTTGATGTCAATCAGGGCAATGGTCTTGGACAGGTTTTGGATGGGTTTATGGGTGATAGAGGAGTCTGGGAGGTTTGTAGGAGTTTGGAGGTCTATGGTCAACAGAATGATCTGGGAGATTCAAAAGGGTTGTGCAGGGTTGCAGGGTAGTGGATAGAGTCTTAGGAAGGACAAAGGTGGGGGACAGGTTGTCAAAATGGGTCAAGATAAAGGAAAATCTTTTCAGCCTCTTTGGGAAGAAAGCCAAACTTTGTCTCAACAGTACTCAAAGATAGCAAATTGACTGATTACTAATGCCTTTTAAAGTACTGAAATGAAATAAAAGAAGAATACTTAGCTCTTGCTTGCTGAAGAACCAGAGGTGTAGGATGTTTGTCCCTGATGTGGCTGATGTAGGAAATCTTGTATAACCTTCAATCTAGTGTGGAGTGAATTTTATAGAGTGCTTGTACCCTGGAGAGTGATGACAGAATGCTGATGTCTCATCCCAAAGCTTGCCTTTGATGTGTAAAGAGTTGAGGAGCAAGAAAAGTTGGATTCAGAGCAAGAGGATTCACATTCTGGGTGCATTCAAGGTCAAAATTTGGTTTTAAGTAATCGATGTCGGTGATATAGCCGGCATCAGCCGACTGGTAACCGACGTCGGCAACTAGAAGATGGGTAAAAATGCTATTTTTAGCCTTTTGCCCATTCCTCTGTCTGCCAAGTTCAGCTGCCATTGGTGAACGGTCTAAATGGTGAGTTTAATAGGCACGAGAATTAGTGGGGGAGTTGAAATAGGGCTTAGGTAATTATGAAGGGTCATAGGGTGATAAATGGGGGTATCCAAGGGCAAGGTGAGGTGTCATGGGTGATGTGTCAAGGGTGGTGTTATTAATTTAAAATAGGTAATTTATTTTAAATTAATAAGTGTGTGGGTTAGAAATGTTTAGAAGTGGACCAAGGGGACCAAGGGGGGGTTGACCAAGGAGTAGACATAATTTTGGTGTCTACATTTGCCCCTTTTTGTCTTGTTGGTTGTTCTTGACAAACTGCAAGACAAAAATAGGAGTAAGTTGCTCCAGGTATGGGATGAGGTCATTTTTGTCTTGTTGGTTGTTTTGATGAACTACAAGACAAAAATAAGAGTTGGTTGCCCCAGATGTGGGATGAGGTATTCCCCCCTCAAAGTGAGAGTTGAGGGAAGGTAACCTGATATCAGGTGCCACTTTGACAAATAGTGGATGGATATGGTGAAGGTTGAGTGTGAATGTTGCAATAGTTAAGATTGTGCGTATACCTCTTCACATGATAGGTAAGTCAAATTGTCACAGTCAAAGGTCGAAGAGTGCTAAAATTGAAATAATCGATCCCCAAAATTTAGTCGTAGTTGATTGGGTTAAATGATCCAAGTGGTAGCTCCAATGGTCGTCATGTTTCAAGTATCCCAGGCTCAGGAAGTGCTCTTGGAAAACATGAAAATGTCACAAATATTGGGGATCAACTTGCTTGCGATCCAACAATACATTTGAGGGTCATAATGTGGGTTGCATACAATTTGCTAACTATTCGTGAGGTAGCATACATGCAAAAATAACCAAGGCAGAGTTATCTCAAAAGTGGTCATGGTCTGAGGAGATAGTCGTGATCTCCAAGGTCATTGGTTGAGTCGGGTTGAGTCATGGTATGATCTCAAGTGGCGGGTGTTGTGGATGGGGAGATGTATGTGATCTCCAATGTGCCCTATGAGAAATCTAAGGTGACTTTTGCAGTGTCAGGGCTAGTTGTTTGGTCATGAGTTCAGGTTGATATAGATAGTTGGTCCATTAGATGGATGGACAAAGGAATGGCTGAGCTAACCTCAGAGGACCCCATGTCAACTAAGTGCTGCCTACATAGCCCCTATTTGAAGGGCCTTAGGCCAATGTAGTTCTTCCTAAAAGGGAGGAAGAGGGTCGAGGTTATCGATTGAGTTTCAACTAGGTTAAGTCATGGTTAAAGGTTGTATGGTTGGTCCATCAGATAGACGGACAAACGACTTTGGCTGAGCTAACCCCAGAAGACGTCATGTCATCTGAGTGCTGCCTACATAGCCCTTGTTGAAAGGGCCTTAGGCCAATGTAGTTCTCCCTAAAAGGGAGGAAGGGTCGAAGATGGTTGATAATTGGTTTGGTCATGTTAATGGTTTATCACTTCCCATATGTCTGATGGTACATGCTGGAAATGATGAGTGGTATGATGATGTTACAACCTTTTCCATATTATGTGATGGTGTATTCTGTAACATTGGTGATGTGGGGTTTTTCATCCCTAGCAATTTTCCATATTAGTGATGGTGTATGCTAAAAATGAAATGAGTATGTTTATGCTTCAGCAAGTAATGGTTTATGCTTGACATAATTTGTGTGGTCAATAGTTTCCATGTGTATTAGTTTCCATAGAAACTAGTGTGAACAAGCTATGATAATGCGAATGGTCTGAAAAAGGTTTGGTCGGTTTGGTTTGGTTTAGAAAATGATTTGGTTGGATTTGAATTGGTTGTATGTGACCAAAGTGCGTAAGAAGTGAAAGGTGCATTGCTCTTTCACTGATAAGGACCATAATGATAGCATAGATAGGGTTATTGCAAACAAAAACCCCATTCATGCATTACATCATTGACCTTTGTTTGTGTTAGAGAATTATTCAAATCACTTGATGTTAAGTGAGCTCAAAATCCCTTGGGTATGTTGGGGGAATAGGTTTGATTATATGAGGTATGAGGATAGCGTAACCCTATTTAGCAAGGATAACTTTGCCCCTTTTATAGGTGACCCTGAGAATGACTATAGGCAAGTCCATGACTTAATTTTGTTAGTCAATTTTTTTTTTGTGTAGATTGATCAATGCGGGAAGTCTATGTGGGGATGTTGTTTTGTTTTGTGGTCATATGTGAAGCTGATCGATGCGGGAAGCTTCTGAGAGAATGCTGTTTGTAGCAAAATTTGTGTATAGCCATCCTTCGAGGGAGTGGTCTATATTTTTCTTTATATGTTTGAATGTCTTTGAATAGCTGTCCTTCAAGGGAGTAGTCTATTAATTATAGCAATGATGTAGCTATCCTTCAAGGGAGCAGTCTACATTTATAGTTTATGACCTTTGAATAGGCATCCCAATTTTTTTTTTGACTGGACTTTTGGTCATGGACTTGACTATAGAGGTTTGGGGGTTTCCCTTTTATAAGGACAAAGCATTCATGCTTTACCAAAGGGTTGACTAATGTTTGTAGGGAAAAAGGGTTGAAAGAAATAGGAATGATGATGACGGGGGTTGCTCAAGGGACGAGCTCAAGTTTAATGTCAAGTGAATGAGTACTTGACTAACAATAGAATGGTTGTAGATGTAAGGCATTAAGGGGCTTAGGTTCTGGCCAACCTTCAAGAGAAGATAGATGATAAGTCCCTGATCCATACTTGTGCGTTATGATATAAGGTCTGAGCTAATTAGGAGAAAACTTGCCCCATTTGCTTCTTTCCATATTGGTCACATGTTAGTTTTCTTTGAGGATGAGGTCTCCAATTTTAAAATCTCGTTCTCTCAGATTTTTGTTATAGGCACGTTTGATGCGATTTTGGTAGATATGGAGATGGTTGAGGGCAGCAAGGCGACGTTCGTCAAGTAACTCAAGTTGAGCCAACTGATCTTGATGAAAGTCATCATTAGAAAGTATGTCATGCAAAGAAATGCGTAAAGAAGGTATCTGTACTTCAAGAGGCAAAACTGCCTCAGTTTCATACACTAGAGAGAAAGGTGTAACACCTGTAGGGGTTCGAATGCTAGTGCGGTAGGCCCACAAAGTGAAGGGAACATGAATGTGCCAATCCCTTCTAGTATTGTTGACCACCTTCATGAGGATTTTGGTTAAGATTTTTTTGGAAGCCTCGGCTTGCCCATTTGCTTGTGGGTAGTAAGGCGAGAAGAAGTTGAGCTTGATGCCAAATGAGTCACAAAGTTTTTGGACAGTTTTGTTTTTGAATGATTTGTCATTATCGGTGATGATCTTGTGGGGTACACTGAAATGACAGATGATATGGGTATTGATGAAGTCAATGATTTTTTTAGCTTTAGTGGAGACGAGGGGAATCACTTCCACCCATTTAGTGAAGTATTCAATTGCAGTGATAATGGACTGATGTCGAAGAGATGAATGAGGGTTAATCTCACTGATTAGATATAAGCCCCATTGTGAAAAAGGCCAAAAATCCTTAGTGACTTGTAGAGCATAGCTAGGGATGTGAAGTAAGTTAGCGTGTTGTTAGCATTTGATGCAACGTTGAACATAGTCACTGCAGTCTTGGTGAAGAGTGGGCCAATAATAGCCTAGGTGAAGGATGCACTTTGCAACTGCGTTACCACTGAAATGCCCTCCATAAATCCCATCATGGACTTGTTTGATAGCATGAGATGTTTCAGTGGAGGTTAGACATCAAAGAAGGAGGCCATCGAAACCTCGTTTGTAGAGAAGACCCCCTAGCATGGTATATCGAGCCATGTTTTTGATAAAATCCCATCGCGCATTGCTAAAGAGATTAAGGGGGACAATAGAATAAGTTAAGTAGTCCACAAATTGTTTATACCAAACATCTTATGGACTAGAGTCAATGATGTTGACGAGGTTGATGTTAGTGGAGATATATGAAGGTAACGCCAAATGGTGTATCGTAACATAAATTCTCAAGGAAGATGATGAGGATGGAATGCATGAGGCAAGAGAAGCCATTGTATCAGCAAACTTATTCATAGATCAAGGAATAGTTTGCAAGAGGTAGTGGTTGAAAGATTCTTGTAGGGTGTCAACACGGTGTTTGTACCTTTGCAAAACTTCATTTTTACAAAGATAGGAGCCATTGATTTGATTGACGACTAGTTGTGAGTTGCCAAAGATGTTGATGGTCTTGATGCCTAGAAAAAGGGTGGTTTGAAGTCCCAAAATTAAGGCTTCATATTCAACCATGTTGTTGGTACATTCAAAGTCAAGTTTGAAAGATAGGGGCATAGGCTCACCCTCGTGAGGGATGAGAATGACCCCTGCACCCCCATCGTGTTGACATTTAGACCTGTTAAAGAACATTGTCATTTGATAGAAGATATCATCAGTGGATAACATGGTGATTGATTCGTCAGAGAATTCATAGTGAGAAGGTTGGTTGTCAGGTAGAGGGGCATCCGCTAGTTGGTCAGTGATTGTTTGCCCCTGTATAGATTTTTGTTGGATGAATTCCAAATTGAACTCTGTAAGAAGCATGAGCCAACGAGCCATACGTTGGTTTTGGTATGGCTTGGAATGCATGTATTTAAGAGGGTCAGTGTGGGTGATGACATAAGTTTTGTGATTGAGAAGATAATGATGGATTTTGGTAGCGGCAAAGACTAATACCAAGCAAAGTTTTTCAGTGTGAGTATATCGAGTTTCATAATTAATGAGTGTTTGGCTTATGTAATAAACTGCTTGCTCACGATGTTGTTTGTCTCGGTATGTGATCATGGCACCTAAAGAATGATTTGTTGCTAAAATGTAGAGGTAGAAGGGTTAGTCATATTTAGGTGGAATAAGGACTGGTGGAGAGACAAGATAATGTTTAAGAGCCTCAAAAGCCTCTTGACAAACCTTATCCCAATTAAAGGAGACGTCCTTCTTGAGGAGGTGATGAAAGGGTTGACATCGGTTGGAAAGCTATGAGATCAAGCGACGAATAGATTGAAGCTTCCCTTACAGGCTGCGAAGTTGCTTTAGATTGGTAGGTGGCGGCATCTCGAGTATAGCTCAAATCTTAGCGGGATCAATCTCAATGCCACGAAAAGAAATGATGAAGCCCAAAAGCTTCCCTGAGAGAACCCCAAAGATGCATTTCTTAGGGTTAAGGTGAACATTGTATTGGAGGAGGCGAGTGAAGATGATTTTGAGAATAGTCAAATGGTCATGGTGGAGTTTAGATTTGCCTAGTAGGTCATCCACATAGTCCTCCATGATTTTGTGGAAGAGATCATGAAAGATGTAGGTCATGGCGCATTGATATGTGGCGCTTACATTTTTTAGGCCAAAAGGCATGACCCTATAACAAAAAGTCCCCCATGGGGTGATAAAGGTAGTTTTGTGCTGATCTTCTAGCGTAATCAGGATTTGGTTATTTCCTAAAAACCCATCCATGAGTGATAACATCTCATGACTGTTCATAAGATCAACAAGTTGGTCAATGTTGGGTAGAGGAAAATCATCTTTTGGGCAAGCCAAGTTAAGGTCATGATAGTCAGTATAGATTCAGATCCCCCCAGTTGCTTTGGTGACATGGATGATGTTTGACACCCATTATGGATAATCAATGGGTTGGATGAAGGATACAGAGAGAAGACATTAAAGCTCCTCTTTGACAAGGAGGGCAATGCGAGGATGCATCTTGCAAAGCTTTTTCCTGACAAGCTTAGCCTTTGGGTTTGTGACGATGTTATGGATGATGATGTTAGGGTCGATGTCGGGCATATCGCTGTAGGTCCAAGCAAAGGCTTTGCTATGGTCAAAAAGGAATTTGGTATAGTCAATTTGTTCTTGGGTATCCAATGATTAACCAATCTTTAAGATATGAGGAACGTCAAAAGATGGTAGGTTAATGTCAATGGTTGATTCATTTAACATAACCTGCATTTTTGAAGGAAGTGATCGTTGGATGAAAGAGTCATTTGCACCCATGTAGGTGAGAATGGCATCATTGTCCACACATTGGACAATGCTGATGGTAGTAGATTCATTGTCTATCATGTTTGGATAAATGAGAGGGAGAGACCTGGATACCCCACCTATTCTATAGGTTAGGGGTTCCAAGCGAATGGTGTTTATGCAAAAAAAACTAGGAGGGATGGAAACCACCGACTCTATAGGTGAAGATGGGGGAATAAGTGAGTTTGGAGGTGATTGGTCTATGATAGGTTAAGGGTGAGGGTTTTTAGAAGTTTTAGTAGGTTCTTTAAAACCTAGACCATGTCGTTTCTTGGCATTCTTTATGGCCTCATCATTTGGTGGTTCAATGGGCTGGTGGGAGCCTTGTTCGTAGCGCCCAAAGCCAAAGCCCTTCCATGCACACCTATAAAGATAGGTATGAGCAAAGTTTGGGTTGCCAAGAAAAGAGAAGTCAGACATAAATAGTTGGGGTGATGAAAGAGGATTCCCATCAGTGGGAACTCGATCTAGCCCTCCATAGATGAGATTTGTTTGAAGATTGGGAGGACCATAAGGGATGACCATTCTGATATGATGGTCATAGCTAATATTGTGATGAAGTTGTCCATACTCTTGAGGAGTCTGAAACATGTCCAAGGTGAGTAAATGATACTCTCCAAGTGAAAGACGTTGGAAGGTATCTTCCCTGGGGTCTTTTGTTGTCACTTGAGGAGGTGGTGTAGGTGTATCCACCATTTGCGTACTTGTTGAAGCTTTCACGGGTGGAAGTGGTGTTTGGGTCAATGTCTTGAAAGGAATGAGAACATCGTTGGGTCAATACGTTGTGTTGCATGTCTTAAAAGGGGAGGGGTCTATGGGAATGACATGGACCTGACTGTCGTGTTCAAATTTGACACAACAGTGTAATGTAGAAGGGACATAGGCCATGGCATGGATCCAAGGTCATCCTAATAACATGTTGTATTGGAACTCTCCCTTGATGATGTAGAAGAGCTCTAGGATTGTTCATGGGCCAACACAAATATGTAAGATGATGGTGCTAATGGTAGTGGCAGTGGTGTCATTAAAAGATCGAAGAATTGTGTCAGTTTTTGACACGCAATTCTTTGGGAGGGCTAATTGGTCATAGGCATGGGTGGAAATGATATTGATGCTGATGCCCCCATCAATCATAACTCACTTAATGCGAGTTTAATTAATGTAGGCTGTGATGAAAAGGGCAGCATCCTAATCTTCCAAGTTGGAGGTAGGAATTTTAGAATCACTAAAGGTAATAGAGGCAACGGTGGGTAATGATTGGACTAAGGCAGCTAGTGGCTGGGGGTCCTCGGGTTGGACCTCCACTGCTTGTAAAGCTTTGATTAAAGCTTGATGATGTTGTGGAGAGCTTTAAATGAGGTCATATAAGGACATCTTCATGGGAGTTTGGTGAAGCTATTTCACCATAGAATCACATATTGCCTCTGAAGAAGTGGGTTGGGATGTACCCAAGATAGAAATCTTGGGTTTGGGTGGTTGAGCGGGCTTGACAAATGGGTAGGTCCAAGGAATAACAACTTTCTCTTTTGCTTTATCCTTTAAAGTTTGTGACCTAGTGGCCACATTGATGGTGTTAATCTTGAATAAAGGGGGTGAAGCAGGTAAAGGGACCATAGTCTAATGATTGGAGCCCAATGAAGGTGGAGAGGTTGGAGAGACATGGGATGGTGTTGGAGATTTGTTGATAGTATCCTCAACAAGAAGGGTGTCTTTTTCCATGAATTGGTAGATGACAACCTTAAGGGCACAACAATTTTTAGTGTCATGCCCAGGTGTGTGATGATATTGGCAAATTTTAGTGTCATCAAACTAAAACGGCTTTGGTTCGAGAGGTTGGAATGGTTTGATAGGTGGAAGAGTGATGTTAGAAGTTTGCAAAAGTCAGTGTAGTATCAAAGCATATGAACCCACTAAGGGGTCCGTGCTTGTTGATGCACTAGGTGTTGATGAATTTTTTTTGGGAGTTGTTGAGGGAGATTTCCGTACCACCTTTTGGGTTGGTGGTGTGGCCACTCATGTAGACAACACTTTCTTTGTGAGGGGTGCCAAATTTTTCAGAGGAGGTAGGTTTGTGGTGGGTAAAGGGAGTAATGGAGGCAACTTGGTTTTGTTAGGTGTTGGAGTAGGCACTCCTATTAAGGTAGAAGGATGTGGGCCCAAAATGGAGGGCAATGATGATGGTGGAGGAGGATTTTGCCAATGTGTTTTAGTAGCCTTCTTTGGTTTAATGTGAGGACTACTATTGTGTGAGGCAAGGTTCAAGTCTACCTTCACTTGTGGGTGAGTGAGGTTAGATATGGGGTGAACACTGAGGGATTTAACCGATGTTGGTATGGAGGATGTTTGTGATGGTTTAGGTTCAAATGAGGACAGTTGAGCTTCTGAAGATTTGGAAGTAGAAGCCTGGTCCTTGTCAAAGACTTTGGGAGATTTTGTTGAAGGAGGGTCATTAGTACGAGATGAGATGGGATGTGTAAGATAAGGAGCTTTGAGTCGCTCTCATAGTGCCTCATGCTCTAAGTTCCTCAAATGGAGAAATCCTAAGTTCTCAGCCAATCGAGAGAATGGTTTGGAAGATGTTAGAGAAGGCTTTATAATTGGTTTTTAAGAAGGTTTGGGTGATTGTGCGAGTGGGAATGTGTTAGATGCAATGATTTGGGGCTAAAGGCATGAGAGATCTATCACTGGATCATCTTCGATTGAAGTAGGTGAAGAGACAAGTTCTTCTCTTTTTGGAGAAATAATTGGAGAATGTGACTCCTCAAGCGGATAAAGGGTAGGTATGATCGTACCTTCTACTTGCGGTTAAAGAGCAGGAAAGGTATGGTCCTCCATTGGTAGTAGGAAGGATGAAGGTGGGGCTAGTGGTGTTGGCATGGTCAAAGCATCCTCCAATATAAGAGAGGTCAATGGAGAACTAATAGGAGAAGAAGGTTCTTCTACTTGTGGTGGAGAAATAGGAGAAGAAGGCTCTTCTACCTGCAATAGACAAATAAGAGAAGGCTCTTCCACTTGTGATGGACAAACAGGAGAAGATGGCTCTTCCAGCTATGATGGACAAATAGGTTAGCTAACCTCTTCAGACTATGAAAGAGGTTGGTTAGGCATGAATGGAGAGACCATGTTGACCGTGTGTATATCACGCTCTTGGGAGTCCTCGGCCATGGTCTGTATGTTATTTTGACTAGGGGAATGGTTAAGAAAAGGTTGTCTAAAGATGTCTATGTTTTGGTTAGGTGGTGTGTTTGGGCTATCCAAAATAAGATCCCCCTTGTCTATCATGTCTTGGATAATGTTTTTGAAGGTTTTGTAGTTGTTTATGTCATGGCCTTTGACACGGTGATAATTAAAAAAAGTCATTCTCCCTATACCATGTAGAGATGGCTTTTGAGGGATCGAATTGAGGTGGTGGTTGAATTTGGGGGAGGTTGAGGACTCCCTGTTTGACAAGTTTACCCAACACGGATGCGTATGATTCTCCTATTGGAGTATATTGACGCTGTACATATCGTTGTTGGAATTGTCATGTAATGCTTTGAGATGTGGAAGGTTTAGATTGGTTGGTTGTGGTTAAAGATGATGGTCTAAGTACCGTAGCATTTGCTGATCCCTTGGACTTGGGATTGGAAGAAGAAGATTTAGATGAAGGGTCATTTGATTTTACGTTAGTGTTTTTACTACGCAATTTGACTTTATTTTCTTCGATAGCATGGAGTTCAAGCTTCCTAGCCATGGTGAAAGCTTCGTCAAATGTGCAGAATGTTTGGACCTACAAAGTAGATGAGATGTGTTTGGTGCTTGTGAAAAGAGCTTGATGAGCTTAGGTTGAGGTAAAGAAAAGGATAGTTGGTTGATTAAACTTCTCCATCGAGCAACGAAATCAGCTATGGATTCATCGTCGAATTGTCTGATAGAATATAGGTCCATGATGGAGACCTTTTTAGTTATGTTGATCGAGAAGTGGTCAAGAAATAATTGGGTGAGTTGAGTGAAGGAAAATAGCGAGTGACTGGTAATAGAACTATACCAATCGAGGGCAGGATTAGAAAGCGACATGGGAAATGTGCGTAGTAATAATGCATCATCATGTGCTATAAGGTAACAAGCGTGTCTAAACGCTCGTAGATGCTGCTGTGGGTCCTCTTTACTCTGGAAGCAAGTAAACTTGAGAAGTTCCCACTGACTAGGATATGGTCAGATTGGGACTAAAGGATGAATAGGTTCATTACAGATTTATTCATATGAGAGAGCATTTCTTGAACCTGAAATGGATGTCTCAAGATTAGACACCTTATCCATCAACATCTTGATTAGATCGGTTGATGGATTTGTAGGTGGGGCACCCCCTAGGCTGTAAGGCATTTGGAAGGTGTTATATGGAGCGTATGACGTACTAGGTTGTGTTTGTATCAGCATAACATATTGGTAGTTCATCATGGGGGTTGATGTTGAAGCCAGGGGTGGTTGTGTCATAAAGCTAGAGGGCAAAACTTGACTTGATGTCGTCAAAGGTGGTTGGATGGTGGCAACACTAGCTGAGGGATAAGTAGTCACTCTTGTATTTATGGGTGTAAGAGTAGTTGGGATGGAGACAATTAAGTTTTGGAATGGTGTAGAACTTTGTTGAATGGTTTGTGGTTGAGGGGGTACAGAAACCCTAAAGGAAGTAGGTCTAAAAATAGGAGAGGCCACACTTTAAAGATTGGTCATGGTCGAGTTGTTAGTTGAGGCAATGGCCTGGGTGACCATGGGTTGGGTTATGAAGGCTGATGATATGATTGCTATTTCAACTAAAGAAGTCGGCATCCCATAAACTAGGTTGCCTGAAGGATCTCGCAATTGACTTCTTGTGAGATAGTGCTGAAGAGCCTTGACATTGAGGTCAAGGAATATTTCAAAGTCTTGGTCCCCTTCGGGGACAATATGGGGTTGAGTTGGGTTTGGTTGGATAGGAGTACATTCAGTTTCTGAATTATACTCCATTTGGGGACTTGATTTAGAAGGCAAAGGCGGGAGTGGTTGTTGCCTTGCGTGGTCAACAAGAGTTTTGGTTTGACTACGTGTCAAAACCATCCAAGGTAAAATGGGGGTTTAGGTTCTAAAAATTGTATGTTTTAGCCTCAAAAAACCAAAATTTGTTTTTAACAGCAAAAAGGTCAAGTTTTTAGCTTGCTGTTTGAGAAGAAAAAGTTTTTGATAGTGACTGACATCGGTAGAAAAATTGATGTTGGTGAAGTAAGTTGCTGATGTCAGTCAAGATAGTTTGAGTTGCCAATGTCAGTGAAGATAGTTGCTGATGTCAGTGGAAAAATTGATGTCAGTTACTGTGTATTTTTAGAAACTCAGAAAACTGAAAGTTTTTGGAAAAAAGAAGAAAGTTTGAGTTGTTTTTAGATCTTAGAATGCAATCTCACCAGCTCAAAAAATCAGATACAGATACAAAAATAGATGATGGCAAGCAAGCTCTAACGTTAATTCCTAAGAATAAGTTTTAGAGTCTTGTTGGCTTATGCTTTAGAAGAATGTGTTTGGGAAGTTGGGCTTTTAGAATGGGTCCTAAAAAAGGCAATCTAAGGTTGGTTTCGGGTTAGTTTTGGTGCTCAAGATCTGTATTAGGTTCCATACATGGCTTAGTGTTAGGAGCTTGCTCCCCTCACTTCACGAGCCTAGAGACAAGCTGGGTTGCTTAGCCAGTATATAGTTCCCCTAGAGTTTATACTCTGCCAGAGAACAGAGTGGGTTCTCCCCTTGGTAGTGAAGTCCAAGTAGGATTACCAGGAAGGGTAAGGCATCCGCTAGGTGATGAAATCCTAGTTGGGCCTTGTCTCAGGTATGTTTAGATGTTTGATTTATGAATGTGGTTTGGTCATGTAACATATGTGCACTATGATTTATTCATAATGCGGTTTTAATTACTAGATGAGCTAAAAATGCATTCAGGCAGGAATGAGATGCAATATATTTTTAACCCAAATGGAAATGTTTGTTTAAATGCAGACAAGTGGAGAAAAGGTTAAGAGCATGAAATTTCACTACTCTAAGATGCAAGGAAAAAGGGACAAGAAGAAAAAGAAAGAAGTTCTTTTTAACTTGTGCTGATGGTGTCTTTTCGAAATGAAGAGATAGAAGAAGGATGCAAGAAGAGAAATTTCCCTAATGCACCTATATGAAAGTTTGCTTTAGAAGAAATGAACCCAAGGAAAACTCTAGGGTCCCACCAGGCGTGCCAGAATGTTTCTACTCATTTTCGCTTTTTACATTCAGATGGAATAAGAAACTAAGGGTTAATGGTTAGGGGTTTGTACGTACCTGGATGAAGTTTGCGTACTATATCCAGATGATTGAAGGAGCTCCTCTTTGGCTGTGGAGGATGACACCTGTAGATAAGAAATTCTTAAATAAAGAAAATATTAGATAGATATATGGTGGACTACCAAGCAAAGCTCGGTCCCATAAGTGCAAAGACTTCCTTAAGGGATGACAGTCCACTAGTTGATAAAAGAGTGTTGCTAGAAAGAGAAATGGTGAAAGACTAAACAAAATAAATAGAGATAATGCGTACCTATATTCTACTGTTGTCTGTCACAGTCATCGACGTCAATGGTCCTGCTGGCATTAGTTGGTCAAGGTTATTGACGTCGGTTAGTCTGTCGACATCGATAGGGGAAATGGTCGATGTTGGTCAGGGCAATGGTCTTGGATGGGTTTTGGATGGGTTTATGGGTGATAGAGGAGTCTAGGAGGTCTGTAGGAGTTTGGAGGTTTATGGTCGATAGAATGATCTGGGAGATTCAAAAGGGTTGTGTAGGGGTGCAAGGCAGTGGACAAAGTCTTAAGAAGGACAAAGGTGGGGGACAGGTTGTCAAAATGGGTCAGGATAAAGGAAAGGATTTTCAGCCTCTCCGGGAAGAAAGCTGGACTTTGTCTCAACAGTACTCAGAGATAGCAAATTGACTGATTACCAATGCCTTTTAAAGTATTGAAATGAAATAGAAAAAGAATACTTAGCTCTTGCTTGCTGAAGAACTAGAGGTGTAGGATGCTTATCCCTGATGCAGCTGATGTAAGAAATCTTGTACAACCTTCAATCTAGTGTGGAGTGAATTCTACAGAGTGCCTATAGCCTGGAGAGTGATGATAGAATGCTGATGTCTCATCCCAAAGCCTACCTTTGATGTTGAAAGAGTCGAGGAGCAAGAGAAGTTGGATTCAGAGCAAGAGGATTCACATTCTGGGTGCATTTGAGGTCAAAATTTGGTTTTAAGCAACCGATGTCGGTGATACCACCGGCATCAACCGACTAGTAACTGACGTCGGCGGCTAGAAGATGGGTAAAAAGGCTATTTTTAGCCTTTTTCTCATTCCTCTGTTTGCCAAGTTTAGCTGCCATTGGTGAACGGTCTGAATGGTGGGTTTAATAGGCACGAGGATTAGTGGGGGAGTTGAAATAGGGCTTAGGTAATTATGAAGGGTCATAGGGTGATAAATGGGGGTATCTAAGGGCAAGGTGAGGTGTCATGGGTGATGTGTCAAGGGTGGTGTTATTAATTTAAAATACATAATTTATTTTAAATTAATAAGTGTGAGGGTTAGAAATGTTTAGAAGTGGACCAAGGGGACCAAGGGGGGTTGACCAACGAGTAGACACAATTTTGGTGTCTACAATTTTGAACTAGGTCAACTTGAATGACTTAGTTGCATAATATGCCATAGCTTTATAACAAGATCATCTAGGCCAACTCCATAAGATTTTAATTACCTAGATGACATAGTATAATGACAAGGTTGACCAAGCCCATTCCATACCATTTGGATGACTATGTCAAGTCAAGTGGCTGATTATGTAGTATCAAGCCAACTTAGTAGGAAAAATGGGTGAACATGATCAACCTAGTCAACTTAGTAGGAAAAGTGGCCAACTTAGTTAGGGGCTATTTTAAAATAGGACTAATTAGGGTATTAAGGCATGAAAAGTACTGAGATAAGTAGTATTTATATAACATAAAAATCTAAATATAAGTTGACATTTAGACATGGACATATAGTTTCTTATACTTTAAGTTATATTTTATAATATACTTTTAGGATGTTTGAGAGTGGTTTCAGACCACTAGGATTTGTAATGCAAATTCTAGGTTTTGGAGGGTCCTATTGGATTTTAGACTGTGTAGATACCCATATTTAGTACAAGAATAATTCATAACATATTGTTATAGTTTTTATATATATATATATATATATATAGACCTATTGATCAAGAATTTATTGACATGTTTTCATTAATGTCAAAAGGGTGCATCATGTAAAGGCATAATGGTCATTGATGTCAAAGGCCTATTTAGGTTAATGCTTGAGCATAGTAGCGGCATAAAGAGAGTGTTTATCAGTGAGTGAGTATTGTGGATATGAGTAGCTTATTGAGAGTGTGTTCTCAGTTGGCAACATGATGATGTCAAAAGTGACTAAGCCTAGTTGGTAATGTGTACATTGAGAGAGTATTGTCATTGAAGGATGTTGTCATAAGAGAACTTGAAAGCAAGAGAGAATTTGAAGGTAAGAGAGAATTTGAAGGAAACTAATGTATTATGGTTTCATGAAAGTATAGGTCATTGATGTCAAGGTTGATGTGAAAGGTAACTAAGGATAATTGGTAGTATGTGATATGTCAAGGTACATGAAAGATTAGGTACATGTCATGGAAGAGTGTTTGAAGATAACTAATGTCTACATAGGAAGCATAATGTATTAAGAGGTCTTTAAAAGTCATAGATATCATTATATGAAGAGGAATGTGTAGAGGAATGTATGTGAATAGTGTGGCATAGTCATGACATGAAGAGTTTCAAAGTGATCCATGTGAAGGAAACATAGTGCAATGAATGAACAAAGGTATGTGATGTGATAATAAGAATTGAAATAGCATTATCATTAAGGTTGTGGAAGATTTTTTTCATAAAAATGAGAATTTTATAGTTATATGAGTGTGTTTTGATGTCTTATGTATGTTTGTTTGATGTTTTATTGAGGTCATGACATGGAAGGAATAGGTTAAGGTGTTAAGTGCATTGGAAAATTGAGCCTAGTCATGGCATGGTGAAGGTATATGAGATGGTGGTTTGATGAGGTAAGTGAACTTAAGAATGTGAGAGGTTGTGAAGGTTGTGTGATCATGAGAATAAGGTGTGGATGCACTCAGAAGTATTTTCAAAGTGAGTCTTTGAAGGTAAGTCCTTCAGTCTTGGTCTGCACCTAGACCATTCTTTAGCCCTACCTAGCCTAATGAGGCATAATGATCATATTTTAAGGTGGATGTGTGAAGGAGAGAATGGATAGAGGTAATTAAATTTTTTTAAGGAATGATAATGAAGTATGAGGACATGGTTTGTATGAAAAGGCATAGAAAGTGGTTTTGAGGTCTCTCGAGTACATAGAATGAAGGTATGCAAATCTTAGAAGGAATTTTAGGTATTCATTGGCATATGTAACCTTTGCATGGGAAATTTAGATATTAAGGAGATATGGGTAAGGGTCCTAGATAATATATAAGGGCATTGGTTTGGAATTTAAGGGGTAGTCCTTTATGAATAATTGTTAACACCAAAATTTGTGTTAAACCTTCTTAAAACCCTAATAAGGACCTAATGTGAAATATATTATTCAAATCAGATCAGAATGAATTAAAATGATTATGAAAACTATTGGATCTTATATTTTACTCTCTCAATCACATCCAAGTGGTGTTAAGTTATCAAGCAAGTGAGAATACCCTACAAGAAAGGGCTTGTTTGTGAAGAATTTGTTGTAGTAGTCAAAAGTTGACTTGGTCAAAGTAGATAAATTAATCAAGGAAGAATTTAGAGACCCATATTTAATGTATATGATGGTTTATGTACAGGTTATAATATTTATGTGTTCAAATTTGGTGATCCAAGTAGGCTAGTTGCTAATAGGTTTAATGAAATAAACAATGAAAAACTAGGTAGAGATGAGAAGAGAGATTTGAGATATGAGCATGATAGTTTGATGAAAAAAAGTGCATGAAGAGATTATTTATGAATTTTATGTCATGGTAATACATTTAAGAAGCTTTTGAGGTCATGTATGTGGTGAAAACATTACTAAAAAAATGGCTAGTCTAGTTTAGATAGACTGTGAAATATGAGGTCAAGAAATTAGTTTGCAAGACAAATATTTATCATTAGACCATATGAGCTTTAAATTTAAGGATGTATTGAGGATATATAATAACCACGTGTATTTTTTAGAATTCATGAAAAGTGTTTACATAGGTGTTGAAGGTCTAATCCTTCATGACTAGTTTTTGAGGTGGTTTGACAGTTCTGAGTAAGCAAGTTGTAGAGATGATTTTGAAGTCATGGAGTATATAAAATAATTTGGGTATGATATTGAAGCCATGGAGTATATATATACATGTTAAATTTTTCATTAGTAAGTTTATTAAGAGTGTTTGAGATTAATTCTTTCAAGATAGATTTTTGATTGTACACATGTTTAATAGGGCAGTTTGTCCTAAATAAGGTTTCAAGGTATGTATGAATGATAAAGATCTAAACGAGCATGGAGGAGGTCAGAAGAGTTATTTTAATAAGTGTTTGAATTTTTTTTAATTTTAAGATAAGGAAATTTGGGTCCAATAAGATCAATTTTACATGTTACTAGATAAACCTAATGCAATTAGGTCTCCATGAGTCTTAATAGAGAAATAAGGCCTAATTGAGTTTTGGTCAACCCAATGGATGTAAATTATGATTAAACCATGTTCATAAGTGTCCTAAGTCATATTTTATGGCTAAAATAAGAGGTTATGTGTGTGTGTATAACCAAGTGGTATGTGAACAAGAGATTAGTATATATACAAAGCAGTTTAGGCCTATTTATATATGATATAGAGGCTATGCATATAAGCGAGTAAAACAAAGAGGCATGAGTAGAATAATGTTGTAAAACTCAAAGGAAAGCATATAAGAATTCATTAATTTTATAGGTTGTCTACATCGGTGATACATGGTCTAATCGGAGTTGATGAGGACTAGATAGGCAAAGAAGTATGCATGCAATGAGCAAAAATGATGATGCATGGTTGAGCAAAAAGAGGTGTTGAAATTAGTTAAAACCCTCATAGGAGAGTGTAAAATAATAAATGAGAAGTTTATAGGTTATATACATATGAATATCAGTCATACATGACCTAGTCATAGTTGATAAGGATTAGACAAGCGAAGGAGAATGAGCCTTGAGATTGAAGAGTAGAGGTATAGTCATCATTTATTGATTAAGAAACAAGAAGTTAAAAATATAATCAAAATTTAGGAGTGGTTGAGTCAATTATGGAGTTGGTGCTTCTTTATAAGTGGGTGCTTGATAAAGCCTAGTCAAGTAGGTGCTTGATAGTTTGGGGTTGGTGCTCCAATTTGAGTTAGTGCTCCATAGAATTTGATATTTTTTCTTATAGGATAGTATTCCATTTATATAAGTCATAGTGGGTTTTCTTCCCCTTGAAGGTTTCCCACTCACATATTATGTTATGCCTTTGTTTCATGCTCATTTGAATGATTCTTTATGCATTTATAGATCACTATGTTATTTTGATGGTCTATGAAAGGTAATCTACAATTTTAAAAGTTTATAAGATCACTTATTCACCCCCCCTCAGTGAATTATGATTCCAATAATTGGTATTAGATCTTGGTCCTTTGAAGTAGGCCTAACATCTTGAAGGAGATCCTTGAAGTAGAAGCATGTCTAATCAACAATTACAAGCAGGTTTATCAACCAATAAGGCTCCTCTCTTTAATGGGACTAACTATGCATTTTGGAGCATCAAAATGAAGAACTATATAATGTCGTTGGGTTATGACATATGGTAATCTGTTGTTGATGAATTCACTCCACCCTCTACACCACCAAATAATGTAGTAGGCAAGAAGGCAAGTGAGAACAAATCTAAGGCAATGAATGCCATCCTGTGTGGTATTTCAAAATCAAAATTTATTAAGGTCATGCATTGTGATACAACCAAAGGGATTTAGGAAAAGTTGTAGATAATATATTAAGGATACACTAAAGTTAAGTTGGAAAAGTTTTAGGCTCACCAAAATTAGTTTGAGAGCCTAAGAATGAAAACATTAAATCTTATCTATTGAGATTAGATGAAGTGATAAATGTTATTAGAGGCCTATAAGAGAAGTTGGAAGAATAAATAGTAGTACAAAAGGTATTGAGATATCTAACATCTAAGTTTTATTCAAAGGTGTCTACTGTGGAGGAGATCAAAGACCCTAACATACTATATATAGATGAGCTTCATGTCATCTTGACTACCTATGAAATGAGAACAAGTGATGGAATACCTTCCAAGAAGGAAACTGCATTCAAATCTAAGAAAAATTCACAAGGTTAGAAGGTCCTCAAGACTTAAGAAGGTATATGGATATCCTATAGTGCACAATAAGGGTCAAACATTGGTATGGAAACCAAAGAAAGTTAAGACTAATCATATTGAGCCCTAGAGTCAAGATGATTTATTTGATAAAGTAGAGCAAAGATCAGAAGTGAATGAATGTCAAGAACACTTGTTATTTGCATATATTGATGAAGTAGTCAAATATAAGAAGGATGACACGGTGGATGAGTTAAATGCTTCAGTCAAGCCTAAGTGGATTCTAAGGAGGGACTATCAGTCTCATAATAGCAATATGGTTGAGGAAAGTGGTTTGGAGATTTGGGAATCTCTTAAGTTCATGGAGTTTTAAGAGCCCTATGGAAAGGGGTGACTCCATTTGACTCATGGAGAGACTCTTCTATCAGTAGAAGCATGAGGTTATTGTCAAAGAAGAATTCATATTGAGAGGATTATAGGTTGTCTATATTGCAAGGTATGAGCTGTTTTCTTTGTAGCTTGTATGTATATGACAAGATGAAAGGAGTTTTGGTTAGTATGAGCATTAATTCTGGAGATCAGTTCATGTGGAGTCATCTTATGGAATGAAAGTCTGAGCATAAGATTGTGTTTTGATACATATGGAATATGGATTGGTCTACAAGACCAATATGGTCATAGAGACAAGTTGGATGTTGTTGACAAAGCTAGAAGCATTTGATAGCATGATTTGTGTTGAGTATTGGTATTGGTATCAAGATGCTTGAAGGAAGATGAGGATGGTTTGAGAGTCCTGATGACTTAAGTGATGATCATAATCTATTAAGATAAAAGGGAAAACATGTTTGTATGCTGCATCATAGAATCTATGATCCTATTACCAAAAGGGGGAGAGGGTTTAGAATGGGGAGAAGTAGCCTATTTAGAGATGTTTTTGAGAGTGGTTTCCATATTGTTATTCAAGAGGAGAGTATGGAGTTAGGGGGAGAATTGTAATCTCTATGTTGTGAAGTGTCAAGATAGTGATAACAAGCATGATTTATTGAGGTATAGTTCAAGTGTTCCAAAAGTTATCTACAACAACTAGTATGAGCCTAAGGTGAGTTCTTGTTAGTAGTTCATTGTGTTGTTTATAAAAGTTTAGGTCCAAGGATTAGATGATAGTTTGTGGAAGACCCTTTGTCATTAATGTCAAAAGGGGGATAATGAGAAGATGGAAAAAGTACCATTTTTGAAGTGATTTCATAGTGTAGTTTGTTTTCCATCAATAACAAAGGGGGAGTTTGTTGGTATGTTATTCTAATTGATGTAAAAAGGATGCATAATATAAAGGCATAATGGTCATTAATGTCAAAGGTCTGTTTGGTCTAATGATTGAGCGTAGTAGTGTCATAAAGAGAGCATTAATAAGTTAGTGAGTATTGTGGATATGAGTAGCTTGTTGAGAGTGTGTTCTCATTTGGTAGCGTGATGATGTCAAAAGTGACTAAGCCTAGTTGGCAATGCGTACATACATTGAGAGATTGTTGTCATTAAATTATGTTGTCATAAGAGAACTTGAAGGAAAGAGGGAATTTGAAGGCAATAGAGAATTTGAAGGAAACTAATTTATTATGGTTTCATGAAAGTATAGGTCATTGATGTCAAAGGAGACTAAGGACATATGGTAGTATGTGATATGTCAAGGTACATGAAAGAGTAGGTACAAGTCATGGAATAGTGTTTGAAGATAACTAATGTCTACATAGGAAGCATAGTGTATGAAGAGGTATTTAAAAGTCATTGATATCATGATATGAAGAATACTACGTAGAGGAATGTATGTGAATAGTGTGTCATAGTCATGACTTGAAGAGTTTCAGGATGAGCCATGTGAAGGAAGCATAGTGAGATGAATGAACAAAGGTATGTGATGTGATAATGAACATTGAGATAGCATTATAATTAAAGCTATCAAATATTGATCTCATTAGAAGGAGAATGGTACAATGATATGAGTGTGTTGTGATGTCCTATGTCTGCTTGTTTGATGTTTTGTTGAGGTCATGACATGGAAGGAACAAGTCAAGGTGTCAAGTGCATTAGAAAATTGAGCCTAGTCATGACATGGTGAAGGTATGTGCTAGGGGTTTGATGAGGTGAGTGAACTTAGGCATGTGATAGGTTTTGAAGGTTGTGTGAGCATGATAAATAGGTGTGGATGCACTCAAAACTATTTTCAAAGTGTTTCTTTGAAGGTAAGTCCTTCAGTCTTGGTTTGCACCTAGACCATTATTTAGCCGTACCTAGCCTAATGAGGCATAATGATCATATTTCAAGGTGGATGTGTGAAGGAGAGAATGGGTAGAGTTAATTCATGTTATTTCAATAATGATCATGAAGTATGAGGTCATGGTTTTTAAGAAAAGGCATGGAAAGTGGTTTTGAGATCTCTCGAATGCACATAATAAAGGTATACAAACTTGAGAAGGAATTTTAGGTTTTTTTGGCATGTGTAACCTTTACATGGGGACATAAGATATTAAGGAGAGATGGGTAAGGGTCCTAGATAATATCTCTAGGCATTGGTTTTAGATTTAAGGGGCAATCCTTTATGAACAATCATTAACACCAAAACCTATGTTAAACCTCCCTAAAACCCTAATAAGGACCTGATGTGAAAGATATTGTTCAAATAAGAATGGATTTAAATTATTAGGAAACATATTGGATCTTATATTGGACTACCTCAATCACCTCTAGGTGGTATTAAGTTATCAGGTGAGTGAAAAGACCCTATAGAAAAGGGCTTATTTTTGAAGAATTTGCTATAGCAATTAAAATTTGACTTGGTCAAAGTAGATAAATTAATGGAGGAATATTTAGAGACACATATTTCATGTCCATGATGGTTTATGTACAGGTTATAAGCTTTGGGTGTTCAAATTTTTTGATCCAAGTAGGCTAGTCACTAACAAGCCTAATGAAGCCAATAATGAAAACCTAAGCAGAGACGAGAAGAGAGATTTGAGATCTGAGCATGAAAGTTTGATTAAAAAAATTACATGAAGAGATTATTTATGAATTTTAATTAATTATAATAAATTTAATATTATTTTGAGGTCATGCATGTGGTGAAAAAATTACTCAAAAAATGGCTAGTCTAGTTCAGATAAGACTGTGAAACATGAGGTCAATAAATTGGTCTGTAAGACCAAAATTTGTCATTAGATCATATAATTTTTAAATTTTAGGATGTAATAAGGATTTATAATAACCATGTGTATGATTCAAAATTCATGAAAAGTGTCTACACATGTGTTTAAGGTTTAATCCTTCATGACTAATATTTGAGGTGGTTTGACAGTTCTGAGTAAGCAAGTTACATAGATAATTTTGAGCCTTTATGACCTAAGTGAAGGTATTAAAATAATTTGGGGATGATATTTAAGTAATGGAGTATATTTATACATGTTTAATTTTTCATTATTAATTTTATTAAGAGTTTTTGATCTTCATTCTTTCAAGATAGATTTTTTACTATACACAGGACTAATAGGTTAGTTTATCCTAAAGAAGGTTTCAAGGTATGAGCGAAGGATGTATAAAAAGCATGGAGGAGGTCAAAATATTTATTATAATAAGTGGATTAATGGTTTTTTATTTTAGGATAAGGCCATTTGGGTCCAAGCAGATCAAGTTTACACATTACTAGATAGACTTAATACAATTAGGTCTCCATGAGTCGTAATAGAGAAATAAGGCCTAATTAAGTTCTAGTCAACCAAGATGGATCCAAATTATGATTTAACCATATTAAAAAGCTTCATAATACCTATTTTATGTCTTTCCTAAGAGGTTATGGGTGTGTGGCTGACCAAGTGGTATGTGAACAAGAGATCAATATATATACAAGGCAGTTTAGGCCTATTTATGTATGAGATAAAGGGTATGCATATAAGTGAGTAAAAAAAAATGCATGAGTGGAATAATGTTATTAAACATTTTATAAAACCTTATAGGAAAGAATATAATCATTCATGAAGTTTTTAGGTTGTCTACATCAGTTATACAAGGTCTAATCAGAGTTGATGAGCCAATATAAACAAAGAAGTATACATGTAATGAGTGAAAAGGATGATGCATGGTTGAAAACAAGGAGGTATTTAAATGAGTTGAAAAACCTCAAAGGAGAGTTTAGAATCATATATGAGAATATTTTAGGTTTTCTACATATGAAGATCAGTCATACATAACCTAGTCAGATTTGATGAGGATTAGCCAAGTGAGGGAGAGTGATCCTTGAGATTGAAGAGCAGAAGAGTAGAGGTGTAGTCATAATTTGTTGATTGAGAAACAAGAATTTAATAAGGTAATAAAAATTTAGAAGTGGTTGAGATGGTGCTGAGTTACTTACGGAGTTGGTGCTTCCTTATAAGTGGGTGCTTGTTAACGATTAGTCAAGTGGGTACTTGATAGTTTAGGGTTAATGCTCAAGTTGAGTTGGTACTCAATATAATTTGATAATTTGCCTTAGAGGAAAATAGTACATTTGAGTAGGTCATAGTTGGTTTTATTCCCCTTGATGGTTTCCCACTCACATTTTATGTTATACTTTTGTTTTATGCTCATGTGAATGATTTTTTATGCATTGCTAGATCACTATGTTGCTTTTATGGTCTATGAAAGTTAATATATAGTTGTAAAAGTTTGTAAGGTCACCAATTCACCCCCCATCTTAGTGAATTGTGATTCCAACAAAATTAAGCATCTAGTGGCACAATCTTGTATGGATCTCTTTAATTCCATTCCATTTTGTTTACTTTTACCTACCACTTGGGACTTATGTTGTTATGATGCCTTTTATCCACCATGCTCTAGGGATCCTTGCTTTCTATTCTATCATTTATATGTTTTTATCCCCTTTACACCTACATGTATGATAGACACTTGTGTCGATGCAAATGTCCATCCATGACATAAGTGTCCATACCTATTATTTTATCATTTCCCACATCTTTTGATTTCATGAATGTTTTCTTAGTCCCTTTTATTTGTTCTATTGTCAACTATTTTTGTTCCACTACTAACTAGTTTAAAATAAAGAGATACCTATATATACAAAGGTTATAGTCATATTAAATAACTAGTTAATTTGATAAATCAAGTTTTAATTAGTAAATATTTACATTACCATCTATCAAATTTCACTACAATACTGAATTGAACATTTAAATCACTCAAAGGATCATCATATTCTTGCATTTTTTGTACCAAGGGTTACCATATGATAAAGAACATGTAGTTTCAAAATTATAATTACACACACATGCTTAGGAGGGAGAAATACATATGAGTTTGAGGCCCTCTTTGGAGTATTGGATACGTAGGAAGTACTTATCAACAACTAGGGTTACTAGGGTTAACTCAACTCATGTGCTAACCCCTTTTTACCAAGTTACAAAAGGTACAAGGCAAAATAGCTAGGGTTTTGTTCATTAGATGTATCTCACACACAGGTGAATGTAATTTTAAGCACATGATAGTTATATAGGTGACAATGTAAGTCTAGTACAAATTTAGATCCGTTTCTATGTGTACCTTGGATCAGAGACCTACATTGGAGGTAAACACTTACATCAACACAATTATCCCTATTAAATACAAGCATAAATGGAAAAAAATAATAAAAACATAGAATGAATAAGGCCCAAATTCCAGTGCAGCCCTGTGACAACTCCTGATCACTATCATACCTTAGAACATAATATCAAATAAGATATGTTCTCTTTTATCCTTTAGTTACTTTATAATTATTGTATTTATTGTACATGTTGTAATGGGAAAATGGTCTTAAATTTACTATATATTATTGAATCCTAAATATTACCTTGTTGCATTCAAATAACTTTTATTTATTGCATGTTATCTTGTGAACTCCAAAAAACATAAAACATTTGGTGAACCCATCCTCTATTTATTGATACAAAACCCTAGTTTACATGTAGGGTTTTCTCCTCCAAAAAGTCATTTCATATATATATATATATATTAGATATGATTTTCTTGCATGTGCCTAGTTTAAGAATGTTTAGTTATATCTATGCATTGGTTCTTGTGGTTGGCTACTTTGTAATTTTCTACAAAGTTAAAATCCTTATGGAATCACTAATTAAAAACCATGTAAAAGAGACTAACCCTTTTTATCTCTTGTTCAATGTGCTTGACAATAAATGCATAGCATATGAAGATCTAATGTAATCTAAAAAATAGAAATCAACCCCTTATTTTTATTATAAATATGACAATGAAAGAACTATTGATGAAAATGCAAATATAAATGAACTACGAAATGATAATTACACTTATTCATATGGTTATGATTGTGATGATATGCCTCTTGGATATGAAGAGCCTAGTTCCCCTACTTCTCTTTATATTGATTAAAGTTTTAAATATTCACCAATGATGCATTTTGTTAAGACCTTACATAGGGATGATAAAATAGATATGTAAAATGGTAGCATTTATTATATTATAATTCAAAACATTACATGCATACATCCTTTAGTTGCATTAAAAATTGATGATTCTTTTGCTCCTTCCCACGATGAAAATATTGAAATAGTTGAATATTCTTATTCCCCTTCCAATGATACAAATTTCTAAAAAATTGAATGTTCTTCTTCTAGATTCCAAGATGCCAATGTTGATGAAATTAAGTGTATGCCTTCTTTTCAAAATGATACACATGTTGAAAATTCTATCCCTTCTTTGGATGACTCAAATGAAAATAATGAAATTTCTAATTTTTATCTAACTACTAATGAGAAAAATACATGTATTATTTCTTCCCCTTGCTTACTTGAATGGAAAAATGAGAGTGAATGTGAAATTCATAAGAAAGTATTTATCAAAGATGCATTGTTTGGGGGCACAAGTAAAGTCCCAAGTAAATTTGATTCCTCTCTTTCAAAATTCAAGTTATATAAATCAAAGAAAATTAATAGTAGCATTGAATTTTATCTCTCTTAAAAAATACAAGTGAAAGTGAAAATTACATTCTTCCCTCTCATAATATTTTAAATGAACTAGCAAATATTTCTTTTTCTCCCTCTTTTGAACTTTCCACCGTAAAAGAATAAATGTCTACAAGTGAAGTTCTTTCCTCCAATCCCATTTTATGTTATGAAGTTTCAATAAAATCACACATTTTAATGAACATGATATCAAACTTGATGATATCCAAAATGATATACTTACCTCTTTAACCATGGGTACCCCTTTGTTAAATATTAAAAAATCATGTGATAAGCCTACTATCGAAAATGGTAAAGATTCTATCATTCCCATGTTTTGTGTCAATGGTAATTTTTAGCCTCTATTAAAAGCTCAAAACATTAAATGTGATATGTTATCTATCATGAATACCATGGAATATTTGCAATAACAATTTGACACTCTTAAGTTTCAAATTTATTCTCATGAGGTTAGTTTTGAGGAGAATATTTTAGCAGAATAACCTATTACTAGAGATGTATTTGAGTATCCTTATCCTTAGAAATTTATCAACCCTAATTTATCCTCATTTTATGGTCAAGGAGATCTTAATATACAATTTTAATAATATGTATACTCCTTTGGACATTGCAACCAAAAACGAAGCTTGCTATTAAAGGCTTCCCATCACAGTTTAACCAAAGGGGATCTTGATTGGTTTTATAGCATTCCAAATGATTCCTTATCAATTTTTAAAAAAAATTGAAGATGTATTATTATAATATTTTCATCATTAAACCTTATCTAAGTTACCACTATAACAATTTCAAGTATTGACACAAAATGAAAACGAGCTAATGTAAGACTATATTATTCAATTTAAGAACACTTTATATTCCTTAAAATATACACCCTCATATTTGGAAATATAATTTATATTGAGCAAGGATCTTCTTTCTCCACTTAGAGAATGAACATTTAATAAACCCTTAACTTCATTCAAGACTCTATATTGGGATATGCACAAATACGCATATGCCCTAATGAACACACAAATTGAGTTGCCTATTTATCCACCCAAAACCAACCATGGTAAAAATCATATTTTCAAGATAAACAAGCAACCTACAAAGGTTCATAAAACAATTCAAATACCTTATTTAGAACCAATAGTATACATTAGAGAATAAAATATAAAGGTGTTGAACAAGGAAAGGAACATCCTTATAGAGTACCTCCAACAATTAGACCATATGCCCATACCAAAAGGTAGCTTCCTTAGTTTGATTGGTACCTAGATAAACCACATGATATATTGTGAAAACTATTGGATAAATGAATGAAAACACTTCCTCTTAATTCAAATTATCCACCATACTAATTTGAAAAGGAAAAAGGAAAACACTTTTTCACTTACCATGGTATTAACATACACTGAGATAATGAGTGTTTTTCTCTTGATCAAAAGCTTACACAATTATGTGATTAAGGAATTATTGTATATCAAAAAGACATATATAGACCTATTTCACATACTTATCTTAGAGGCTCATCTAATATGGTTGGACTATTCCATGTTGCTCCTTTTGAGGAACACATGGTATATCAAACTTTATAGAAGATTACCACTAACAAAAGTCCTTCTCTTAGTGTACCCTATATTAATACTAATCACTCCCACATTGTTGCTACCAAAGAACCATTGGTTGATTAGGTCCTAAATAAAGGGAGATATGGAGGGGATGTACATACACAACATATTTGGGTGCCCAATCTAGTACCTCTAGACTCACATGCTACTTCTATATATACAATACAGTTATCCATAAAAGCAAAAATTAGTGGTTATACTATCACATGATTATTACAATCGAGTGTTCTTATTTTCTATTAGATTACATTGTATATAATGATCACTCTATTATCAATATAATTCAGGCATCTCATTAAATTGAAAAATTTGTTATAAAATTTATACCATCTAGTTATACATTGAAAAATTTATAATAAAATTTACACCATCTAGTATACTCACCACTATCTATATCCATGAGCCTCACCTATCAATGTGGAGGCACCAAGGTCTAACTAGGGCCTACATGCATGAGATAGATCATGCACTCTCTCCTCATAGGATCTTAGTCACCACACTATCTCCTCGTGCTCCCATTTTAGAGTGTTATAGTAACTAATCAAAACCTACATGATCTTTATGGTATTGCACTATGATATGTCACATCTATCTAATTAAATATGCAATTCCTTATGCTCAGTGGCCATAATATGATATGTTACCATAAATCTTGATACAAGATCAAATAAAGATGAATGGGAAACCCTATAAATAAAAATCTCCCTATCTATATCCACATTTATGCTATGTGTAAGGGCCTATATCGCATGGTCTACCATGGTCACCCACTCTTGATTGCCTGTAAACACAAGATATATAATACTAGTTAGATACATTTATGGAATCAAATATTTTATCTAATATTATACCAAATTCAAATTCCAAATTAAAACCATAATAATCACATGTGGCTTTAATGGCTACCTCATCTATTGGTGTTGGTCCCATAGGGGTGCCATCACTTACATCTCCACCTATCTCTCCTCTTGCATCTCCTTGTGTTATAAGAATGGAACTCAGAAGGGCAACTACAATAGGAAACAATAATGGATAATGAGATCTTTCACACCAATATATATAACCATATGTGCATCTTGCATTATCCCTTATAGCCAGGGAAGCCATAAGACCTCTCTCATCACTAGGACATGGAACTATATATATATATATATATATATATATATATATAGGTGTGGGTGATGGATTATCATGGGGCCTATACCCACTCCACATTGTTTGATGTTAGGGGTAGGGTGATGATGGTACTCCCTAATCTATACCAAATTATAAAAAAACATGGCCATATTAAAACAACTCATATCCATTGGGAAACTGGTAAACCAACCACATACTAATTCAAGCCCTCTATAGATCATGCCCATCCTTAGGCCATCTAGTAAATATCCTTTATGGATGACATATAATTTGATTTGAGTTCAACCTATCTAGAATAACATGGCACTCCATCATGATGTGTAATATACCACATGGAAATACCCATCACTCTACAAACATATATGGATGGGCCCACCTGATAGGGGTCCACAAACCAACCTACTATATACATGTTGGACATAGTCATTGATGTATGAAGGATTATCATTGATGTAAAATGTTATTATGTATTAATGACAAAGGTTTTGAGCTGAAATTTTTTTTGCAGAGCCCCATGGATTTGTGTGTGTACTTTTATTAGAGAGCCCCATGAATTTGTGTGTGTAATTTGAATGACTATCATTTGCAAGTATCTCTTTATGGTCTAAGTTATAAGTCATAAGGATATGTAGAGAAAATGTTACAAATTCATAATTTTGTGTGTACAAATGTTTTCATACTTAGTCAATTTTACACCTTTGGATTTGTCTGGGGACTTCTTTTAGAGAAAGTGACTTGAGCAATTCCTTTAGGAAAATGGTTTAGACTTTGTCAGATAAATTATCTGCAACAAAGTTTCTGAAAGAAAAGAATTCAAGTTGGAATTATTTTGAAGAAAGTGGTTTAGTTATTTCTTTCAATAAAATTGGTTAAGTCTTTGTTTGAAAAAAGCTAAAGGGTAAGTGGACCGTTCAAAATTTCTAAAGGGATTCTTGCAAAAATCTTGAAGGGTACTTTAAAAAAAGTCTAAAGGACAAGTGGATCATTCAAAAGCTTCTGAAGGGATATTTTAAAAAAGTTGAAGGGTACTTTGCAAAAGTTTCAAAGGGCATGTGACCCAATATTTTTTTTGAAAGGACATTTTGAGAAGCCCCAAAAGGTACATTGCAAAATGCGAAAAGAAAAAGACACTTGGTATTTTGTTAGGGAAATTATCCCGAAGCCCCTTAGATGAAAAGGACCCAAATAAAAATCTTGAAGGATACTTTGCTAAGGCTTCGAAGGGTATGTGACCCAAAAAATGTTTAGAATAGGGAATTGATGAATTATTTCAAATAATTTGTCTAAGGCAAGTGGACATTTACAAAATACTGAAGGGTATGTTAGAGAAGTTCCAAAGGACATTTTTAGGAGAAGGGCATAGATGAATTCTTTTAGAGAAATTATCTAGGGCAAGCGGACAATTACAATTTTTTTTAGATAGAATGGTCTCTTACAAATTTTTTGAAGGACATTTTAGAATAAAAATAGGTCACTTACATCATTGCCAAAGGATAAGTGTGGAGTCTTGTAGGGAATTTTCAAAATGCCAAAGGGTCAAGGTGTGTTAAAGATTGAGCAAGTCTGAAGAGATCAAAGGAGTAAAAGCAATACATGAATTCCAAATAAAATAACATGAAGTCAACATGCCAAAGTTTAATGACCAAGCCAATATAAAGACCATGCATCTTCAAGAGATTGAATGGCACGTGGAGCTCAGATGAAAAGATAGACGAACACATGTCAAAGTTGGAATGAAAAATAAATGAAGAACCATTAAAGTGAGTCAGTTACAAGAATTTGGCAAGATGATTGAAGGATATAAATAACAACAGTTAAAATTAAATGATTATTCTAATTTTGTGAGTTTGGAAATTGATACGATAAGGGTAGAATTTGAAGAGGATCAAAGAATGGAAGTCAAATAGTCATTTGCTTAGAATGAGAAGAGACAAATAATGAATGCAAAATGTATAAATTAAAGAGACTCATCTAAGTTTTGATTGATGGAATATTCCAAAGTGATGAAAAGTAGGGAGGAAAAATTGTCATCTTTTCATTTTTAGAATGAGAGGAGTCGAGCCATAGATATAGAAATATGAGACTCATCTGAGCATAGAGGAATAATGGTCAAATTAGAAGAATACCAGAGTGTCAAATAGATAAATTTAGACATAAAGGGTGTAGGAAGAGTGAAAATCACACAAGATTGTGTTGAATGAGAAATGAGTAGTTGTAGATTAAAAATGTAACAAAGAATAGAGACTTGGATTCTTTTGTGAATCTAATTCATGAATTTGAAGTGTAAATTTTTGATTAGTTGGTTCCATAAAATTAAGTTGGGTTGGTGCTCAGTATTTGGAGTGGGTGATTTCTTAGATTTGGTGCTCTTAAAATAGGGTATTGGTGTCTCTTTGGGATGGGTGTCCTTAAATGTAACTAGTGAGGTTCAATTCATGAGATAAATATTGTGGGGCTGGATTAGAATAGTAGATTTTAGTAGCATTCTCATAGTGGTTTTTCCCTTTGGGTTTCCATGTATAAATCTAGTGTTGTGTGTTGTGCTTTTATGCATGTGATATCTTTCATTTATTTGTTTAGGATTGCATTTATTCAAAATTCATCATAAAGTTGTAAGTAATTTATTTTTGAGATTTAATGATTCACCCCCATTCCAGTAGATAGGTGTGTTCAAAAATTGGTATCAGAGCCAAGGGTTCTAATAGAGAAGCTTAATAAACTTAGGTTGATCTTGGATTTTGAACACAAAATGGCTAATCATGAAGGAACTTCATCAAACAAGGCACCTTTGTTTGATGGGTCTAATAATGCCTTTTAGAGCATAAGGATGGAAGCGTATTTGACCTTCTTGGGGTTTGATGTTTGGATGTCTATTGAGAATGGATACATATCCCCTACTATTTCTCTTACTGATTAGTTTGAGAAGAAGGTATGTGAAAATAATGCCAAAGCAAAGAATGTTATTCTTTGTGGATTGTCAAATAATGAGTTTGTCAAAGTCTTACATTGTCAAAGTGCAAAGGACATATGGGTCAAATTAAATAGCATATATGAAGGAGATGATAGAGTAAAACAACCCAAGATTCAAACACATAAGGGACAATTCAAGAGCCTTAAGTGGAGTGAAGAAGAGAAGATTGCATACTACCTCTTTAGGGTAGATGAGATTTTAAATACAATCAAAGGACTTGGAGAGACAATGGATGAATCAGTCATTGTCAAAAAGGTTTTAAGATCTCTGACAACAAGGTATGATTCTAAAAAATTTTCCATTGAAGAAGCAAGAGATATAAACAAGCTCATAGTAGATGAGTTACATGGAACTTTCATTGGATATGAGATGAGGCTGGGAGATGTAGAGTCATCTAAGAGAGAAGATACTTTCAAAAATTTTAAGTAGGCAAAGAAGAAGAAGCTTCTAATTTTGAATTTAAGGAGATTGATGATGTAGAGGCCAATTTCATCAAAAAATTTAAGAAGGGCTCAGGAAAATACAAAGGTAATCTACCCTTAAAATGTTTTAATTGTGGAAAGATAGGTCACTTTACTACTAAATGTCCACATAAAAGGAAGGATGACTCTGATTCAGCTGAGAAAAATCAAAAGGAGAAATCCTATTATCCCAAGAAGAAGAAAAGCTTCTTTAAGAATAAAAAGGGGTTGTACTCAAAATAATGTAGTGACTCGGTTGATGACAATAGTAGTTCAAGTGATGATCATGATAGTGATTTTATGGCCAAACAAAATGAAGTTCTATTCATGACTTATGAATCAAATTCTTTATGCCAAGAAGAAGGAGGAGGAGGAGGAGGAGGAGGAGGAGGAGGAGGAGGAGGAGGAGGAGAAGAAGGAGAAGTAAATCTAGAATGCGAACTCATCTATGCTTTAAAATAAATTAACAAGCTTAGAAAATAAAATTATAAACAAAAGAAGCTTAGTCAAAAAGAGTTTGAGAAATTAAATAAAACAAATGAAGAATCATATCAAATGATAGTGAGTTTAAAGACCCAATTTGAGGAGGAAAAGAGGATAGAGGATAGAGGATGTGGTCAAAACTGATTTGCAAGAAAAATCCTTAGAATGCTTGAAGTGGAGGAAGAAATCATGGACCTAAGAGAAAATCTCAAAAAGGCCAAAGAAAAAATTGATAAAGGCCTGAAACTAAAAGGAGGATTTGTAATACTAGATGAGATGATCAGCTCACAAAATCCCCTCAAATAAAAATTAGGTCTTGGGTATGAGAAAGGTAAAAGTCCCATGTTGAGTACAACTAGGAGTTTGTATGAAAAATTCAAGGGAGTAGTAGAATCATGAATCAAAAAATAAGAAAAGTAATAACTCTATTCCTATAAACACCAAGGTTTTTACTACAAAAAATAACATAACAATAAGGAATGTGAAGAAGACATAGTTTAGAAGGAGAAGGAGGAGGAGAAGGAGGAGGATAAGGAGGAGGAGGAGGAGGAGGAGAAGAAGAAGAAGGAGGAGGAGGAGGAGGAGGAGGAGGAGGAGGAGGAGGAGGAGGAGACGGAGAAGAAGAAGAAGAAGAAGGAGAAGTAAATCTAGAATGTGAACTCATCTATGCTTTAAAAGAAATTAACAAGCTTAGAAAATAAAATTATAAATAAAAGAAGCTTAGTTAAAAAGAGTTCGAGAAATTAAATAAAACAAATGAAGAATCATATCAAATAATAGTGAGTTTGAAGACCCAATTTGAGGAGGAAAAGAGGATAGAGGATAGAGGATGTGGTCAAAAATGATTTGCAAGAAAAATCCTTAGAATGCTTGAAGATGGAGGAAGAAATCATGGACCTAAGAGAAAATCTCAAAAAGGCCAAAGAAAAAATTGATAAAGGCCTGAAACTGAAAGGAGGATTTGCAATACTAGATGAGATGATCAGCTCACAAAATCCCCTCAAATAAAAATTAGGTCTTGGGTATGAGAAAGGTAAAAGTCCCATGTTGAGTACAACTAGGAGTTCGTATGAAAAATTCAAGGGAGTAGTAGAATCATGAATCAAAAAATAAGAAAAGTAATAACTCTATTCCTATAAACACCAAGGTTTTTACTACAAAAAATAACATAACAATAAGGAATGTGAAGAAGACATAGTTTAGGAGACCTCCTTTATATCCCCAAAGGAGAATGATAACCAAGTATTCCTCATCATTTTATGGTTATTGTTATAGCTGTAATCAATTTGGCCATAAATCAATTGATTGTAATATTGTGTCAGGGAAGTCCAAGAACAAACACACCTCTGTTCTGATTCCTCTTATTGGATCTTGCTCCTCAGAAAGAGCACAATATGATTACCAAATATAAGCAATTAAATATGCAAAAATAACTAGAAACACAAGTAGCTAGAATTCACCAATAGCACAGAATATGAGAGACAATACACTAACTTGTATTAACACTTTACAAAAAAGAATACAATAAAGAGCCACCACACTCTTTCACCTTACAGAGGTTTGCCACACCTCAAGTGTACAGTAATTCTTCTCACACACACTCTCCTACACAAAAAATGGTCCCAACAACCAACTCACAAATAGAATTGGTGTTCACCTCTCCAACTAGTCAATAATAACCCTGCCAGTTCACCAAGCACTCCAAAGTACTTCAAGTTGATCTCCCATGAACCTGCAACCTACAATTCAATAGACCATACTCACATGTAGATCTCCTATGAGCTTGCAACAACCTGTAACTCAATGATCTTACAATGGAAGCAACTTAATTGCCTTCCTTTCTATCTCATGCTTAATTACAACACATGCCAATGGCTCTATAAATAGATCCCTAACTCAAACACTAACTTAGACTCTTAATTTAGACAATTATCCTCGCAGCCAAAGACTCTAACTGGCCTTTACATGCAAACACTTCATTCACTTAACTAACTGTCCGTGTAATGAGCAGTTTGGGAACACACTAGTGACCGACGTCGGTCCCTGCTAGTCTGGTTCTGCTGATGTCGGCTGACTCCCTGCCGTCACCGGTGGCCTTCTACACTGGTCACGACCGATGTCGGTCCTGCTGCCGATGCCGGTTCTCCTAGATCTCAGCAACCTTCTTGTTCCTTTAGTTTGCAAATGGTTGAAGCTTTTAGCTCCACAACCTAACAATCTCCCACTTGGAGATAAATAGCTACAACCTGTACATGTACCTATACTTTGTCTAGTTTGTTCCCTTGGCTTTGTATCCTTCCTCAAGATCACTCTTGAAGACCAACCACCACAAACCTATAATGCAAAACCTGTCATCCAAATCACCTGCCACATCCACATCTACAAACCATGTAGAAAATAACTTGAACCTGCATAACATGTGCACCTGCTGCTAGTCCCTGTAAGAATCCACTGAACTATCCTCCAATGGTTCTCTCTCGAATTGGCTCCAACTTGTGACAACTCCCACTACTTGAGAAAACTCAGGTTTAGTACATACTATGCATTCAACCTCATTATGTGAATCAAGACACCTATTCATAGAACTGTCCAACCATCGGCGTGCTAACTGGTTTCACACAATCATCCTGAAACAAAGTCAACATGTGACCTCCCATGTCTCTAGAACACACTCATGCCAAAGAATCTTGCTGCTCCTAGATTCTCCATGACAAACACCTGAACTAGCTTTACCTTTAGTTCAGCAATACCTGTATATGTAACCCTACAACAAGCACATCATACAAAAATAAGATAGTGTAGCTAATACTATCCAACCTGGTAAAGAGAAACACAATGATCAAACCTCCATTGCCCTACAGCTAATACAAGACCATATACCCTGATCTTCCATCTCACGTATCCATTTTCGCTCTTCTTTATCCTGAACATCCATTCGTCTCTCAGTGCTTACTTCCAGCTGGCCACTCTACCCAAAACACTTGTTTGGTTCTCCTCTAAGGAATCACATCCTCATCCATGCCAAGCACCCACTGTTTCCTGGATCTACCTGTTCTGCTTCTTCAACAACTTCCTAGTCCTATGCCATAAGTGAGCAACAAGTAGTGTAAAGAAGGGAAATGATGAATTTAAGAACTTACTTACACCTTCAGTCCTCCATATGGGCGCTTGAGACTCCATGACAGCTTGTTGTCCACCCAAAATTTGTATCAGTAACCGATGCCAGTCACATCTCAGTCTGTAGACGATCGAAGTCAGTTTCCTGCGACTGCCACCTTGCCGACGTCAGTTTCCCCTGGCCAACACCTATTAATATCTACCCTGAGTCACTGATGTTGGTCTGCACATAGTTGACATCGGTCCCTATCTGGATGTCGATGCCGATTTTCCTATCGACGTTGGTCTCTGTGTTTTTCTTGTGAGACCTGACTTTTTCCTGTGAGCTCTTTTTGGATCAAATCCTTGTCTAAATCACCCTTACTCTACTCAGAATTCTTCTGCATCTTGTGCTGAACTCTATCCGTCACCTTCTTCTTGAAAACCAAGGCTTTCCTGTTCTTGTCACTAACATCAGATTCCTCAAAAAACATTACCTTCTTCTTCTGCATACAGAAACCACGATCCATACATTCCAAATCTGAAAGCATATCCTTTAACTCAAGAACAAGCATCTCTTTCTTATCTATGTGACCAAGCCTATCAAGCCACATCTCTGAATCTACAGCTGAAGTAGATAATCCAGAAAGAGAATCAGTAGTACAAGTAGATAGATAAAGCGTACCTACTTTCTTACCTCTAGCTACAATAAGTGTAGCCTTGGTAACCTTTCAAGAGTTCGCTGTGAGAGTTACTGTGCAACCCTCATCACCCAAACTTCTAATAGAAATCAAATTCCGCTCCAGAACTAGGACGTGCATGACCTCTTTTAACACCCATGTGTTACCTGTCTGCAGTTTCAGCTTCACTTTCCCTTTGCCAACAATCTGACAAGGCTTACCATCCCCTACATAAATTTCTCCAAAATCTCCCTGGACATACTCATGAAAAAATTCCCTATGTGGGGATGCATGAAAAGAGGCACCAGAATCTAAAACCCAAGATTCTACTTTATCCAAAGAACATACCAGAGCGTCTCGTGTAGCATAATCTACAACATTTGCTTCTTCTTCATGTTCTTCATGCTGATCTATACCCGATCTGCAATCTCTCTTTAAGTGCCCTTGCTTTCCACACTTCCAGCAGGTTATTCTGCCATACCTGGACTTGGATCTTCTGCCTGTCTTGGACCTTGATCTCCCATGCTCTATCTTTTCTCTTTGCCTTCCTCTGCCTTCAACACTCAAAGCATTTCCTGATGATTCACCTGTGCTATTCCTACGTATCTCTTCATTCAAGATCACACTTATAACATCATCCACTTTTAAGACTTTTGAAAGAGACACAGTATTAGAAACTGCCATTACCAAACCTTCCCAACTTTCAGGTAATGAACACAAGATTAAGAGAGCTCTAATTTCATCATCAAATACAATATTGACTGAACTTAGCTGGTTTACCAAACCATGGAAATCACTAAGATGGCTATGAACAGATCCACCTTCCAACATTTGTAAATTAAATAAATGCTTCATAAGAAATACCTTATTAGAAGCTGAGGGTTTTTCATATAAATTTGCCAAAGATTCCATCAACTCCACCGTTGTCTTACACTGTGATAAGCTAAAAATCATAGATGATGCAAGACTCAATCTAATAGATCCCAGAGCCTTCTGATCAAGAACCTCCCATTCTTCATCTTTCATATTCGAGGGTTTGCAGTTAACCCCTCCCAACGGTAAGTATAAATCTTTTTGATACAGATGATCCTCAATCTGCATCCTCTACAATTGGTAGTTCTTGCCATTAAACTTTTCCATCCGTAGCTTACTGTCTTCTATCATTGCTCAACTCCCACTCAAATAGAAACCCTGTGAGTACCTGTAATCAAAACACACTAACCAGATCTAATCCAATCTGTTAGTATCCCAACCAAAAGCTCTGATACCACTTGTCAGGGAAGTCCAAGAACAAACACACCTCTGTTTTGATTCCTCTTGTTGGATCTTGCTCCTCAAAAAGAGCACAATATGATTACCAAATATAAGCAATTAAATATGCGGAAATAACTAGAAACACAAGTAGCTAGAATTCACCAATAGCACAGAATATGAGAGACAATACACTAACTTGTATTAACACTTTATAGAAAAGAATACAATAAAGAGCCGCCACACTCTTTCACCTTATAGAGGTTTACCACACCTCAAGTGTACAGTAATTCTTCTCACACACACTCTCCTACACAAAAAATGGTCCCAACAACCAACTCACAAACAGAATTGGTGTTCACCTCTCCAACTAGTTAGTAATAACCCTGCCAGTTCACCAAGCACTCTAAAGTACTTCAAGTTGATCTCCCATGAACCTGCAACCTGTAATTCAACAGACCATACTCACATGTAGATCTCCTATGAGCTTGCAACAACCTGCAACTCAATGATCTTACAATGGAAGCAACTTACTTGCCTTCCTTTCTATCTCATGCTTAATTACAATACATGCCAATGGGTCTATAAATAGATCCCTAATTCAAACAATAACTTAGACTCTTAATTTAGACAATTATCCTCGCAGCCAAAGACTCTAACTGGCCTTTACATGCAAACACTTCATTCACTTAACTAACTATCTATGTAATGAGCAGTTTAGGAACACACAGGTGACCGACGTCGGTCCCTGCTAGTCTGGTTCTACCGACGTCGGCCGACTCCTTGCCGTCGCCGGTGGCCTTCTACACTGGTCACGACCGACGTCGGTCCTGCTGCCGATGCCGGTTCTCCTGGATCTCAGCAACCTTCTTGTTCCTTCAGTTTGCAAATGGTTGAAGCTTTTAGCTCCACAACCTAACATATTGTACCTAAGATAAGGATAAGTTTCTTAAGTAAGAATTTATTTTCCCCTCTGCTAGATCTAGATGTTTTATGTCATATTGTAATAATTTTGGGCATATAACAAAGCATTGTAGAACAAATCTTGTTAAATAATAGTCTAACAATGAAAAAAGGGTTGAGACTCCTAAAATGAAAAAAGGGTCACAAATTAATGACACAACAAATAAAAGTATAGTCAAGAAACCCAAGGAGATATGGAAAAATAAAAATCAGTCTATGATCGCTCAAACAACACTACATGCTAAAGAGAAAAATATATGGGTCATAGATAGTGGATGATCAAAGCATATGATCGGTGACAAGAGTAAGTTCACCAAATTGAGCTGATGCAATGAAAGGACTATCATCTTGGGAGATAATTCTACAGTCAAAATCAGAGGTAAAAGAACCTTGCACATTGATGGCAAGCTCCCTACACATGATGTTCTTTATGTTAAAAGACTAAACATAATCTGTTAAGTGTCAGCCAGATGTGTGACAATGGCTATAAAGTCATATTTTATGCTAAAGGTTGTGAATTAAGAAGGTCTAGAAAAATTGTTGCATAAGGAAAAAGGAATGAGAGTAACATATATAATTTGATTGAGGTAAATGATACAAATTGTCTCATGGGAAAGATTGATGAGAGATGGTTATGACACAGAAGGATGGGTCATGTTAATTTTGATAATTTAGTCAAAGTAAGTTCTAAAAAGTGTGTAAGACACATGCCTAAGATAACCAAGCCTACTGACATAATGTGCAGAGAACGTCAGCTTGGTAAACAAACTAGGGTCTCATTCCAAACTAAAGAGTATGTAACTACAAAACCTCTACAGATAGTTCATATTGATCTTTGTGGACCAACCAAGATAAGAGGTTCCAAAAGAGTGTATTATTTTATCCTTTTTGTAGCTGACTACACTAGAATGACGTGGGTAGCCTTCTTAAAGGAAAAGTCTCAAGCCTTTGAAAGATTCAAGATCTTTAGAGCCATGGTTGAAAATGAAATTGACAGAAAGATCAAGTGCCTCAAATCTAAAAAAGGTGGTGAATTCACTTCAAATAAATTCATAGACTACTATGAAAATCATGTAATTAAGAGACACTACTCTACTGCAAGAAATCCATAGCAAAATAGAGTTATTGAAAGGAAGAATAGGATTGTCAAGGAGATGGCTAGAATAATGTTGAAAGAAGCCAAATTGTTAGATGGTTATTGTAGAGAGGTATTCCAGATAATAGTATACATCTTGATCAGAGTCCAATTGAGAGTAAACAGTGACAAGAATCCATATGAACTATGGTATGGAAAGCCTGCTTCAGTCAAGTATTTTAGAGTGTTTGGAAGCAAATGCTACATTCAAAGGAAGGAGCAAAATCTAGGTAGTTTTGAGTTGAGATGTGATGAGGGAATATTCCTTGGTTATTCCACTCGTAACAAAGCCTATGTTTGCTACAAAAAAAGACTACATAAGCTAGTGGAGAGCATCCATGTTGAAGTTGAAGAGATCCTCAAAGAAGAAACTAAACTTGTGAAGGAGATCAGAATTGAGGAACTAAATGAAGAAGTTGAGGATGAAATATCAGATAATGAAGAAGAGATAAAGAAGATTGAAAAGGCACCCTCAAGGTTTATTCAAAAGGATCATCCTAAGGAACAGATCATTGGCAACATGAATGAAGGAGTCCAAATGAGGAGAAGGGTAGCAATGAGAAAAGAACAGGTAAGTTTTGATTTACTATCTAAAATTGAGCCTAAAAGCTATGTTGAGGTCAACAAAGATGAGAATTGGCAAAAGGCCATGGATGAGGAACTAAGTCAAATAGAAAGGAACAAAACCTAGTAGCTTGCTCTAAGACCCATAGACAAAAATGTCATAGGCACCAAATGGGTCTTTAAAAACAAGTTGAATGAAGATGGAGCTATTGTGAGAAACAAAGCTAGACTTATTTACAAAGGATATGCTCAGTTAGAAGGAATAGACTTTGAGGAGACATTTACTCTAGTGGCAAGACTAGAAGCCATCAAAATGTTTTTAGAATTCTCAATCTTTAAGAAGTTTAAAGTCTATCAAATGGATGTTAAGTCAGCTTTCTTGAATGAAACCTTGGAAGAAGAAGTCTATATTGAACAACCTAAAGGTTTTCAATTGATAGATGAAGAAGACTATGTGTGCAAAATGAAGAAAACACTATATGGTCTAAAACAAGCACCTAGAGCATAGTATTCAAGGCTAGATCAATATTTGCAACAAGGATTTATCAAAGGATGTACAAATAGTAACTTGAATGTTAAGTCTAAAAATGGACATATGTTGATCATAGTTGTCTATGTTGATGACATCATTTTTGGTGGCAGCAACAATAATATGTGCAAAGAATTTGCAAATCAAATGTAAAAGGAGTTTGAAATGTCCATGCTGGGAGAACTTTCATTTTTCTTGGTCTACATGTTACACAATCCAAAAAAGGGATATTTATATCCCATACAAGTATGCAAAGGAAATACTCAAGAAATTTGGTATGGAGGATAGCAGACCAGTTAGCACTCCTATGATAATTGGATGCAAGTTGAGCAAAAAATATGAGTCCCCTTATGTGAATAATACTATGTATAGATCAATGATAGGTCACCTACTATACCTAACTGCATCAAGACTAGACATCATGCAAGATGTATGCATGGTTATAAGATTTCAAAAAACTCCTAAGGAATCACATGTCAATGTTATTGAAATAATCTTCAGATATATCAAGAGCATAATTGACTATGGTCTATGGTACCCTATAAGTGAATATCTCACTTTGATTACATATGCAGATGTTGATTAGGTAGGAAGTGTGGATGACAAGAGAAGCACTAGTGGTGGTGCATTATTCCTTGGAAATAGACTTGTGTCATGGCTGAGCAAAAAGCAAGAGTCAGTTACACTTTCTATAATAGAAGCAGAGTATGTAGCAGCAACAACATATTGCACCCAAGTCTTGTGGATGAAGTAAACTCTCAAAGACATCAAGGTAGAATAACAAGAACCTATTTCTATATTTTGTGATAACTCAAGTGCCATAAACATATCAAAGAATCTAGCGATGCATTCCCAAACCAAGCATATATCTATCAAATATCATTTTTTAAAAGAAAAGATTGTAGATCAAGAGGTCAAAATTGAGTATGTGCTAACAAAAGACCAAATTATAGATATATTTACCATACCTCTTCCCAAGGAGAAATTTGAGTATCTAAGAGAGAGGTTGGGAGTAGTGGCTCCCACACCAAATCACTCGCTTTTAGTGATAGGGCATGAATCTAGGGGGAGTATTGAAGGAACATTATTAACTCTTGGATTAAGAGAAAAGGCAGACTGGTGAGAGAGCTATAGTCCCTTTACTATTTGATGACAAAGGAGGTGACAAAGGTGTGTTGAATCTAGATAATACACAGAGATATGTAGATTATTGATTGGTCTTTTAGACCAATGCTATATAAATGATAATTTGTAGAATATTGGAGCCAAAGGAGATAGTTTTGAATGTGTCTGCATAGAGTTTAGGCAAATGTGCCATTGCCTAATGGGGAGTTCCTCACAAAGTGTTCTAGACTATCAAGTCCAAGGATTAGAACAACTAAGTTGTCAAAAAAAGAGCAGATTATTGACATATTATGGCAAAGGATCTTTGTCATTAATGTCAAAGGGGGAGAAAGTAGAATGGAGACATAGAAGTAAAGTCATTCTGATGAGGTGATTGCCATCAATGACAAAGGGGGAGATTGTTGGACATAGTCATTGATGTATGAAGGATTGTATTTGATGTCAAATGCTATTATGTATTAATGACAAAGGTGTTGAGTTGAATTTTTTTTTGCAAAGCCCCACAGAGTTGTGTGTGTACTTTGAATGACTATCATTTACAAGTATCTCTTTGTGGTCTAAGTTCTAAGTCATAAGGATATGTAGAGAAAAGTTTACAAATGAATAAGGTTGTGTGTGCAAATGTTTCCATACTTAGTTGATTCTGCACATTTGTATTTGTTCAGGGAATTATTTTGAAGAGAGTGACTTGGGAAATTCCTTCAGGAAAATGGTTTAGACTTTGTCAGACAAATTGTCTACAACAAAGTTTATGAAGGAAATTAATGCAAGTTAGAATTCTCCCAGAGAAAGTGGTTTGGCAATTTCTTTTGAGAAAATTGGCTAAGTCTTTATTTGAAAAAATATGAAGGGTAAGTGGACCATTCAAAAGTTCTGAAGGGATCCTTGCAAAAATTCTGAAGGGTACTTTGGAAAAAGTTTGAAGGGCAAGCGGACCATTCAAAAGCTTTCGAAGGGATATTTTCAAAAGCCGAAGGGTACTTTGTAAAAGTTTCAAAGGGAATGTGACCCAAACAAAGTATCCAAAAGGACATTTTGAGAAGCCCTAAAAGGTACATTGCAAAATGTTAAAAGAAAAAGGCACTTGGTATTTTGTTGGGGAAATTGTCCCGAAGCCCCTTAGATGAAAAGGACCCAAACAAAAATATCAAAGGATGATTTTCTAAGGATCCAAAGGGTATATGACCCAAACAAAAGTTTAGAATAGGGCATTGATGAATTATTTTAGAGAATTTATCTAAGGCAAGTGGACATTTACAAAATCTTGAAGGGTATGTTGTATAAGTTTTAAAGGAGACTTTCAGGAGAAGGGCATAGATGAATTATTTTAGAGAATTTTTCTAGGGTAAGTGGATAATTAAAAAATTATTGAAGGATACTTTTAGATGGAATGGTCTCTTAAAAAGTTTTCAAAGGATATTTAAGAATAATAATAGGTCACTTACAACATTGCCAGAGGATAAGTGTGGATTCTTGTAGGGCATTTTCAAAATGCCAAAAGGTCAAGGCATGTTAAAGATCAAGCAAGTCTGAAGAGATCAAAAGAGCAAAAGCAATACATGAATGTTGAAGAAAATATGATGAAGTAAACATGCCAAAGTTTAATGACCAAACCAATATAAAGATCATGCATCTTCAAGAGATCAAATGGCACATGAAGCTCAGATGGAAAGATCGATGGACACGTTTCAAAGTTGGAATGAAAAATAAATAAAGAACCATTGAAGTGAGTTAGTTACAAGTATCTAGCGAGATGGTTAAAGGATATAAAAAATGGTTGAACTAAAATGATTATTATAATTTTGTGAGTGTATAAATTGATGTGACAAGGGTAGAATTCAAAGAGGCTCATAGAATGGAAGTCAAATAGTCATTTGCTTAGAATGAGAAGAGACAAGCAACAAATGCAAAATGTATAAAGTAAAGATACTCGTCTCAGTTTTGATTGATGTAATATTCCAAAGTGATGAAGAGTAGGGAGGAAAAATTATCATCTTTTCATTTTTGGAATGAGAGGAGACCAAAGGAGTCAAGTCATAGATATAGAAATATGAGACTCATCTGAGTATAGAGGAATAATGGTCAAATTTAAAGAATACCAGAGTGTCAAAAAAATAAATATAGATATAGAGAAAGGGTGTAGGAAGAGTGAAGATCACACAAGAGTGTGTTGAATGAGAAATGAGCAGTTGTAGATTAGACATGTAACAAATAACAAAGACTTGGATTCTTCTGTGAATTTGATTCGTAAATTTGAAGTGTAAATGTTTTATTGGTTGGTGCCATCAAATTAAGCTGAGTTGGTGCTTAGTATAGGGAGTGAGTGCTTATTTAGAGTTGGTGCTCTTAAAATAGGGGATTGGTGTCTCCTTAGGATGTTTTTCCTTAAATGTAATAAGTGTGGTTCAGTCAGTGAGACAAATTTTGCGAGATTGGATTAGAATAGTAGCTTCTAGTAGCATTCTTGCCATGGTTTTTCCCTTTAGATTTCCACGTATAAATCTAGTGTTGTGTGTTGTGTTTTTGTGCATGTGATATCTTTCATTTATTTATTTAAGATTGCATTTGTTTAAAATTCATCTTGAAAGTTGTAAGTAATTCATTTTTGAGATCTACCGATTCACCCCCCTCTCAGTAGATAGGTGTGTTTAATAATACACATAATATTTTTAAACTTTATCAGTTACTAAAACTTTATCTCTTGTAAAAACCCATAAAATCTCAATATCTCTGAGTGAACATCTTAAAGGGTGCACTGGGAAAGGGGTTGGTAGACCTTTTATGCTTCATAATATTGTTGGACCCTATACCACCACTTAAAACCAATACAAGCTACTCCTATACATTTACCTAAGCTTTGAAACCCCACTTACACACTTCCCTAAGTAGCTCACTACCCAAAATATTCCCTAACTAATAAAATACCCCTTTTTACCATGTTTATTACTACATTAATCAAGTTGACCCCACTTTGGGATTTAGTGCATGTTACAAAACCATGTTGGCCCAAGTCGACATAGTTTGAGACCTAATGACTCTATTTCCTGCCTAACAAAGTTAACTAAGCTGATTATGTCAACTTAATTTATAGGAGGGTTTAGGGTCAACCCATGGCTATATAAATCCCCTTTTATTTTATTTCTAAAAGAGTATTAATCAATTATGTATCATTACTACTTGTAAACCTACTTATACAATCAATAGGAGGTTCCATTGCATATTTTTTGCCTTGGAGAAGTAGCACTTATCTTGTGGAAGTCTTGGATGCATATTGGAATTATTGGATGCACAGAAAAAGTCTTATATCCTATAACATATTTGTCCTTGTGATCCTTAAAAGACCACAACAACCTCTTGCAAAACACCATTGGTTGAAGGAGAGATTGAGACACGACTAGTTCACTTTAACAAGGTAAGTATATTCCTATCCCTTCATATTTTAATAAGTTATAGACTTAATGTATATATTGAATTGTATCTATTATTTTTTAGATCATTTCTATGTTATAGATAAATTTATCTTTGCACATTTATTATCTTCCCCATTTGTGCCACAATCTTTGGTAAGCACTAGATTAGCTTGCATATGAATTTACTAGATTAGCTTTCATATTTATTTAGTAGAATAACTTGCTTAGTATTATTTACAATCATAAGACCTAACTAAGCTTATCACAATATGGCATTTGACTAAAGGCCTTATAAACCTCTCCTTTACCATAGTGTGATAAGAGATCTCTTAGTGTAACTTTAGTGGATCCATTATTGGTCATGGCCCTAATTTAAATGTATTTACAAATGAATTAGTTAGTTGATTACTTTATCTAACCTTGAATATTATTGAGTAGGATAAGATATATATTTATCTATTTTCACTTTCATATATTTAAGTGAACTCAACGTGAATCTAACCCTTACATATTTTTAATTTTTCTTTAAAAATAACTAGATCAACTCTATCAACCCAATTTAACACTCTATGCACATGTTTATATATTTCATCAATTTGATCGACTACATCTAGCTCTGTGTGTAGGTTTATATAGCTCTATTGACCTGCTCAACCTAGTTAAGGAATATTTTTGTAAGTTTTCCAATTGAGGTGAGCCTATCGATTTTGTTTAAATTACTACATGGAATTTTTAGTACTAGAAAACTAGATCGATCCAATTGATTTAGGTTATTTTCCTACTTTTAATCATTTAACTGAATCAATCTATTTGATTCCTTAATTTTATGCATTTTTCATTCAAATTATAAGGTCAATCTAATCAACATAGTTTTATTTTTTTTATCATTTATCATTTATATTTATACTTAGTCAATCACCTTGATTTCATTTAAATATTTTGTATTTACCTCTGTAGGTTCAAATTTCTATCTAGACAATATAGTTCGAAACAACAAATCAATAGCATTAGAAAAACTACCACATATACCTCATTGACTCTATATAATTTTCCAAGTTCACTCTAATGAGCTTAGTAATTACTTTTTTTCAAATTCTAAGTAATTTTATTTTCCTACTATTTTTCAAAATTTAAATTTTAGCATTGTTTTTCCCGAATTTTTAGTTCTATAAAAGTGTACCTTTACAATCAACTAAGTAGACTAGTTCAACTTAGTTCTATATCTACTTTGTATTCATAAAATTAAGTCAACTAGCTCGATTGTGTTTTTTTTTAGACTATCTTTTAACAGATTGAGTCGATCAACTCAAATTTGTTTTGTTTTATTTATACAACTAATTCAATTAACTCGACTTCATTCTATTTATTTTTCTCCTAGTTCAAGCAAAGGGAATTAACCAATATTGATAGAATTAAACTCACTTTACATTTTCAATTGGATTCTTATTTTTTTACTTTCTAAAAACTACAAAATAAATTTTGAAACTTTGATTTTCACTCTTATTTTTCACTTAGTTTGGTTTTCCTTAGAAACTATCTACCAAAAATTTTCAAACTACTTAGCTACTATAGTGAAAGACTACTCGATGTAAACACCTAAAAATGGCTATCGATAACCTCCAACTAAGCTTTTGGCTAGTTTCCATCTAAAATGCACAATTTGACGTAAAAACACTAAAACATACTAAATGATGTGAAACTGACATATTCAAATGCTGATTTTGGCCAGGGTATTCCTAAATAGGGCAACGCAATTTATGGGTCAACTAACTTTGATCAGATCAGTTCGAGTCAAAATGCCAAATTTGCACCTACGTGCTCTAAACTGCTCTTTCCTATCAAATCTTTTGCATAAGACTTGTGCCTTTGTTATTTGTTGTTGGGAACATTCTAAATGAGAATATGCATCCAACACATCTAATGTGGACTTCCAATTCTAATCCATTCAAATTTAGGACCAATAACAAGGCATTCTAATCAATTTGAGTAATTTGTGCACACAGTGCTTAATCATGGCTAAGAGATAATTAACCCAAATGAAGGCTTAATAAAAAATTCCATAAAAAATTGTTGAATAGTTTGTTTTGGAAATGAATATTAAATATATGCATCATCAAGTGACCTCATTTCTTGGGAAGATATCCCTAGGCCATAAATGCCACAAATATGAGGATTCATGCCCTCCATGCCTCATCAATGCCTTCCATGATGCCCTCCATGCATATTAAATTGTCCCTTCTTCTAATGCCATGATGAGGATTATTAAAAACTTAATTTAAAAAAATTGAATTAATCCTCAACCATACATCTCAATCTTGAGATGGACAGTTGAGGTTGATTATGATCAAATCTAAAAATCTATAAATAGGAGGCCTCATAACATCACATCTAAGCTTAATTTGTGCAAATTTATAATGTAAGATTGGTTCCAAAATCTTCATGCAACTAGTGTTACCATGCCAAATTGATTCCAAGCCAAGCCAAGCCAAGACACAAGCCAAAAGTGCCAAGGAGAGATGGAGGTAGCAGAGCTTCCATTACTAAGGACTTCATGAGCACAAGCCGAGAAAGCCACTACTACAAAGGCATTTGGAGCATCCAAGGAAGGTGAAGGAAATATTGTATTTGATTCCTTGATTTTTAGTTGTGCTTGTCATTTGTTTTTGTTAACTAAGCTCTCCCTAGTGTCTAGGCCTAGAGATGTTATGCTATTGTGTGTTTATTTCATTTTGTTTTCATTTTGGAACTAACACCATACTAACTATCCTCTTTTGAGTCAAATTCATAGATCACATAATGGCATGCCTGGTGGGACTAGATGCATCCTACACATGAAGGAGATCCTTTTGCAACTTTAAAATACTTATTTGAGCTCTTAAAATTCTTGAAAATTGATTTTTTAACTTTATTTTGCTATTTTTGGTTGCCATGGTTTTTACACAATAACTAACATCGATAAAAATACTAACATCAGTTACTTGGCTTAAGTAATATCAGTCAGTAGAACTGACATCGATCAGATCTTAGTTGGCCATAATCAACGTTGGTGGTATTGACCAATATTGGTCACTATATTTTTCCAATAACATAGACCTGAGACCTACTTTTTCAAAGTTTGTTGTTTCAAATTCAAAAGGGCTTCAAATATAAAATACATGCTAACAATTTTTATATAGGATCAAGTGGGATATTTGCTCAAAACATGTTTAAATCACTTTTTCATGCTTAAAATTTGATTAGGAACTTTGTTTGGTGCTTAACAAGGAATTTTTAGATGTTTTTGGTGAATGTTTTTCAAAAGTTTGCAAATAAGACCAAGGGGTCAAATGAACACCACCAAACACTTTATTTAGGTTTAAAATTAAAAACACTTTATCAATTTTTGTTTGCAATAGTTGTTTAGTTGGATTTTATTGGCAAAAAGAGAAATGTTGTGTGTATGCTCTTCCATTTGTCCCCTATAGGGAACCTTTAGAATCAAAAGTGCCATTCCTATTGCAAGTAGCCTAGTCCAAGGCTTAAAAATAAAGTCATCTAAAGCACTCCCTAAAAACTCATCAAATTTTGGGTAACCTTTAAAATGACCCTAAAGTCTTTCTATTTTCATGCTTTATTTATTTATGCATCTTGGCTTGTGAGGGGGACTTCATCACCTCCCTTAATTTATTTAGGGAAGCTTTGACCTAGGGTTTCATCTCTCGACATTGAATTCATTTGAATATTTTAGAGTTGCACACGGGACATAGTGTAACTTTGGACATCACACTACACTAAGCGAACAACAGGATGTAGTGGTTACAAAAAGGACTAGACCTTTTTGTAACAAGCTGAGTGATACAGACCCAAAATTCATGATTTTCTTTTGCATTGTTTGACATAAAAGTCATTATGAAATTGATTCCCATAAAATGATCAAATATAGCTAGTTTTAGTCAACCCCATTTTTCCATACCCTTACTAGGATTTTGGATGATTATACTTAGTGTATTTTAGGTCATTTTCTCATTTGGTATGTTTTGAGACTAAAACTTGTTTGTTTGTTCATATAGCCATGTCAAAACTAATTTGTCTATACATTACTCTTTTATCTAAAGAGGTGTTATTCTAGCTATTTTACACCACACTTGTGCCTTGAAATTTTTGCTAAAAACTTGTTTATGTGTGTGTCATTTAAGTTGCAGAGGGTAGCGTTATGCTGCCCAAATCATGTCAAACCATTTTGAGCCTTTTTTGAAACATATCATTGACCACATCATTCAAGCATACTTACACCATTAAGATGCTCAATTTTTTTCAAGACTTGTTTACCATTATATCAAAACCATTTATTTTAAACCACTTTGTGTATACCATTTGGACCTTTGCCTTGTGCCATCATGCTATCCGATCTTGTCTAACCTATTTGGTCCAATCCTAGTTTTCAATGTTGAGTTTTAAATTAGCCTTGTCAAGTTTGGATCCAAAAATTGATTGATTTATATTTAGGCCTCAATTCATGGGGATGATACATAGATATTTCTCTTTTGGGTTGTATAACTTTGGTTAATCAATTACCCAAAATTGAAAACTATTGATGGTTTGTTTTTTTAATGCCTATTTTCATCATTATTTATGCCTTTATTTGGGATAACAAATTTTTTTTTCAAAGATCCTTTTGTCTTATGCCTTATGCCAATTGATCATGTTTATGTTTAATTTCATGTGCTGGGTCTAAGTCAAAGTTATTTCCAAACTTGTTAGATTAAATCAAATCACATTAGCATTTGTTTCAAGTCTAGATTTTGACGCTGTTTGGCCAAAAGTCCTAGCACATGCCTATTTGTTTGAGCCTATATTTTGAGTCCACATTTGGACAAAAGACCTAGCAACTCAACTTTTCCCTTTACTAGTTTATACCTTGTTTGGAACACTTTGACCTAGACCTTTAACATGTCAATTTTTATTCAGACGCATGACCTTTTGTGGATGTGACATTTGACATTAGACATTTGATGTTAGGATATGTTATGTCAAGTATTAACATAGACCATTTTGGAGATACAAATCCACTTTTAGATCATATTGGAGATACAACTCCACCCCTTTGACCAAGTTAGAACCATTTGTCCTTTGGACATAGTTTTTAGGAGTTTGTATAACTCTAAGCCTTTTTTATTTCAGATCTTTCATCATTTACATAGATATGTCTCACTACACTTATGGTGGAGTCACTTATAATCCAAATTATGATAGAATGACCACACAAAATGACTTTTATGGCTTTTGTCAAGAACCCAATGATGTTAATATGGTTTGTGAGATAGATTTCTATTTGCCTCATATTAATCATTCATGGGAACAAAGTCATGAACCAGCTCATGATCCAAATCAAGACCTAAATTGGTATGAAGAGGATTATGAGGAGAAATTTGAAGATCCAACTATAGATAATGTTGTTTGGGATATGAATCCATACCCTCTTTATAAAAATCAGTACATAGAACATAGTCAAGAACTAGCTTACAATACAACTCATGACTAGGATGATATGGTTTATGAGGAAGACTTAGATACTTTTGCTTATGTAAAAAATCAAGTTTCATGACATCCCTTTATTATCCAGTCATTGACTACCCCTAACCCTCCTTTGGATTATATGAGCCATCAAGCTCTGTAATATCCAAGGAATACCATTACCATTCCTAGACCTAGTCCTTTGGCTTATGCAAGCACCCAAGCTCCGTAATGCCCAACCATTTCTATACCAAGACCTCATCTATTAGTTTTTGCAATAAATAAAGCTCCAAAACACCCCTTCATCATTCCAAGACCTAATATTTTAGCTTGTGTGAGTAATCAACCTCTGCACCACTCTATCATTACCATATTATGACTTTATCCTTTAGCTCATGGAAGCAATCATGCTCCCCAATTCCCTACCATTATCCAACCATAAGTCATTCCTCATATAGTACCTATCATATCCAAACCTCAACCCATCCAATCATTTGAAGACCAAGAGGTGTTTAGAACTGATATTTTCCAACTCATTGGAAACCAAGGCCAAGAGAACCAATCAATCTAAGATGTTTATATTGAATCAAACATTTGTGATAAGTCAACCTATGATAAATTGCCTATTGATCTTATAATAGTTGTCAAAGAGTCTCACTTTGATGATCCAGTATTTGTTGAGTCACTTTTTAATGATTATAACCACCTTTGGGTAAATCATTACCTTGACCATATGCCTATTTTTCAAGGGCTTCCTATTGACAAGCTAGTCTCTAAAGAGTTGTCTCTTGACCTTTTTCCCATTCTAGAGGAGTCTCACTTTAAAAAACTAATTTTTATGTAGCCCATTGTGCCATCACAAGATATTAGTTGTCTAAAACCAAGAATTGAACAAGATATTATTGTAACAGAGTACCCATCAGATGAAGAATCAAAGGTAGAGTTAGGTTCTAGTCTTGAATCAACATCAGATTCAAAGTTGCTTGAGTTAGAATCAGATTCATATGAAGAATATGTTCATGGATGTTACAACATTGGTTACACATGCCTCATAAATCAATTTGAAGACATTTGTGATCCTTTTATAAATTTTGAGGATGAGTACTTCAACTTTGACATAAATTCTCATAGTATCTTATATGAGGATTGTGTATCCTCTCCCCATTCCATTACCATTCCACAAGCCATCACCATCAACCAAAATAGCCATATCATTGACATTCCATCTCCCACAAGTTTCGATTGAGATCAACAGAATCACACTTTATTGAATTGCATCCATGGTGACATAACAGTTGAAGAAGAGCAAGGAGGCCAAGACAACATTCATGTAGTAGAAGAACACTCTCCTAAAGGGACCTTTTCAAAGGCACTAAGGGATAATCAAAGTCAAAACTCAACATATTATAGGGAGACTTTTTCAAAAGTGCTAGAAGACAATCAAAGTCAAAAGTCCACATTCCTTAGTGAAACCTTCTCGAAGGTACTACTGGACAATCAAGACAACTTCATTGGTGAAAACCTCATTTAAGCACTAATAGTTGAGCACAAAAGTTCTTCACTATTGGATGAAGATAAAATAAAAATAGCTTCCAATCTAAAGTATAATTAGATGGTAGCTACTCTCAGGCCTAAACAACAAAAAAATCTAGTGGTCCTATTTAGAGAATAAGTCTTCGGCCTCACCACAACCAAAATTATGTTGAATCCAACATCAATAACATTACGTGTGACTGAAAGTCTTGATATTCATTTATTTCCCCACCATTATACATTTAATTATCATCTACCATTCTTTTTCATAATCAAACCTACCATCCATTATTTTTCCCTATTTACCATCCATGGTTTCCCTTTTCTTTGTAGAGGCTATAAAGATACCTTGTCTTAACATTTGAAGGAATCAGAATCAATGACCAATGAAGATCATGAAAGCATTCTTGGAAACCAAATTTGTAGGCCATTTTTGATAGATAAACTATTTATATGAGGTGTAGGATAGCAATTAACATGATCAAGTATTCTATTTATGTCATTTGTTGATTAAGATGTGTATCTCCATCTCAATAGGAATAACATAATCAAAAACCACCCCCAGACCAAAAACATGTACCATACCATTTCATATGCCATTGCCATTGTTATATATGCTTATTTACCATTATTGTAGATCCTAGCAATTTACCCCTACCACTTGGGGGCAACCCTAATACCATTTTATCCAATTTATCTAGACCATCATTATCCTTAGCAATGCCATTCCATCCTATCATTCCATTCCTATCTAGATCAAACCCTATTTTTAGTCATCCTACCCAATCTTATTTTGATCTTGGTTCTTTTGGTTCTTCCCACACCTTTTGTGACATTTTTCCAATCAAGTTTCAACAATCAATCTAATCTATGTTTCAATTATAGTCTATGAATATAGTGTGACAATTGATCTAGCAATATATCTTTCATCCTATATCCACATTTGTTTATGTGAACCTGATTATAACCACCTATGGGCAAATCGGTGTCTCACTAATCTTGATACTAATTATAACCACCTATGGGCAAATTAGTATCATTTACCTATGCCATTGTATCTTAGTTATAACTGCCTATGGGGAAACTAGGGGCTACACTTGTTTGTCATGCATTGCCACGTCACCATGCCATCATTATTTTCATTTGATTGGCTATTTTCTAGATTTGAGAACTTGTTGGGACCTAGTTAGTTTTTTATCCACCTTTTGTGTGGATGGAATTACTATGACTTGAGGTCATTTTAGGACTATGTGGGTCATGCTGAATTCATGTTGAGGTCACCTCAGTCCCCCTTTTCATACGCTCTCACCATTTTGTAAGCAACCTAAGTCAATTGATCTTTCCATTTTTTGAGTGGGTATCTTGTCATTCTCTAACGAGTTAAGATACCTCAAAATTACAAAAACATTCATAACATTTCAAAAATCCAAAAATATTTGTCTTATCTAAGCCTAGTTAGTTATCCTCAATCTGCCTTACTGGGGCATTATCATTGTTAGGATGCTTTATTTTGCTTTTATTTTCAAGATTTTTGTTTGTTTATTTTATTTATTTGTTTGATTTTTGTACTATTGCCTCGACTCAGTCTATATGTGTTCATTGGGTGTTTATTTTATTTATTCTTGAGTCTATCCATATTCATTCATCAACATTGTCATCATGGTTTCTATCATTGATGCATTATTTTTTTAGTGTTTATTAGATCAAGAGTCAGTATTTATGCATATTTTAGCTAAGTATTCATGGTGTTCTATCATGAAGCCTACCATCATATGCTACAACAAAAAATAGCTTCATGAAGGTCTACAATCAATAGAGCCATAGAAGTTTCTCCTTGGCACCTTGGCAAATCCTCCCACCCACCTTGATCAATATAAATCATTTAAAAATTCTAGATGTATCATTGTTATTCAAGATGGGAATCTCCTCATTGGTAGGTACAAATAAATCATTCACATTAATTAATCTTATTCTTTTATCCATCTATTTCATCACTTTGCATCCACTCATCTTTAGTCTATATTTTAGGTTATATCCTTGAGTTATGCTTGCTAATCATCCCTACTTGGGGCACAATCATCTTTAGCCAATTTAGGTCATTTTAATGATTATAACTGCATATGGGCAAATCATTATTTTGACTTTTATTCTTGATTATAACCACCTTTGGGCAAATCAGCTTCCTTTTTACATAAATGCATGCAAGCATTTTCTCATTTGGATTAATCTCACCCACAATTTAATTCCACCTTTCTTATTTCTTTTTGAGGGACCATCCATCAATAAATATGATGACCACTCCCTTGAGGGGGCATCATCATAGGCTTCCCAAAACCTTTTAGAGCTTTGTTCTTTAGTCATCATCTTTTTTTTAGCATACAAGCCATTTCTCATTCTTTAAGAAGATGCTACTATGATTATAGCTTGCAATGCCTTCTCAAATAGGGGCAAACTGTAGACACCTAAAACTAGCCACCAATAACCTCCAACTAGGGTTTTGGTTAGTTTCCATCTAAAATGCACAATTTAGCCTAAAAACACTAAAATATGCTAAATGATGTGAAACTGACATATTCAAATGCTAATTTTGGCCAGGGTATCTCTAAATGGAGCAATGCAATTTATGGGTTAACTAACTTTGATCAGATTAGTTTGAGTCAAAATGCCAAATTTGCACCTGTGTGCTTTGGACTACTCTTTCCTGTCAAATCTTTTGCACAAGACTTGTGCCTTTGTTATTTGTTGTTGGCAACATTCTAAATGGGAATACACATCCAACATATCTAACATGAACTTCCAATTCTAATCTAGTAAAATTTAGGACTAATAACAAGGCATTCTAATCAATCTTAGTAATTTGTGCACAAAGTGCTTAATTATGCCTAAGAGATAATTAACCCAAATCAAGGCCTAATAAAAAATTCTATGAAAAATTGTTGAATAATTTTTTTTGGAAATAAATATTGAATATCTGCATCATCAAGTGACCTCATTTCTTGAGAAGATATCCCTAGGCCATAAATGTTATAAATATCAAGATTCATGCCCTCCATGCCTCATCAATGCCTTTCATGATGCCCTCCATGCCTCTTAAATTACCCCTTATTTTAATGCCATGATGAGGATAATTATAAAATTAATTTCAAAAAATTGAATTAATCCTCAACCACACATCTCAATCCTTAGATGGATGGTTGAGGTTGATTATAATCAAATCCAAAAATCTATAAATATGAGGCCTCACAACATCATTTTTAAGCTTAATTTGTGCAAATTTATAATGAAAGATTGGTTCCAAAAGCTTCATGTAATTAGTGTTACCATGCCAAATTGATTCCAAGGAGAGATGGACGTAGCCAAGATTCCATTGCCAAGGACTTCATGAGCACAAGCCAAACAAGCCACTACTACAAAGGCATTTGGAGCATCCAAGGAAGGTGAAGTAACTCTTGTATTTGATTCCTTGTTTTTTAGTTGTGCTTGTCATTTATTTTTGTTAACTAAGCTCTCCCTAGTGTCTAGACCTAGAGATGTTATGCTATTAGTGTGTTTATTTCATTTTGTTTTCATTTTGGAACTAACACCATACTAACCATCCTTTCTTGAGTCAAATTCCTAGATCACACTCGATACTCTATTTACTATCCTTGTTTATCATTTATAGATATCATGACTGAGGGACTTTCTCCAATACTCATAGCCATAGTACAGAGCTAAACACAACCTTTAATTTTTACCTACCTCATGGTATTTTATAAATGATTAAGATCTCCATATTTATTAAATCTAAAGAATTTATCCATCCATTTATTTGTGTGGTGCATCAATTAGTAGTTAGCACTGAGAAGTTACTTCTAGCTTATCTTTGCAACTAGGTTAGTGGGCTATGGGAATGATACTTCCTTCATGATCAATGTTATGAAATATTAGGTTGACATTATCTAATGGAAAAGTATCTTTATGAGCCTACACTTTCAATCAAAATATTTATTAAAACTTTTTGATCTTATTTTTGAGAAATTAGTTAATTAGCTTTTAAATTTCACTATTGTTGCTTGCTATTTTCTATTATATATTGTATTAAAAACTTGTATTAGCCAACATCGATAAAAAGTTTATGATGTGTGATATAATTAGATTGACCAACTTGACCTATTTTATTATGTGTTTAGTTCTATTTTCTGTACCTAAAACTAAATTGTCTAGATTCAAACCATTTTAAAAAATTTCCTTCATACAGAAATAAGTCAACCTATTTGATCCAATCTTTTTCATACTATTTTGTTTGTCTTCTTATAGAACTAAGTTGACTTATTCGACCTAGTATTTTATAGATTATTATTAAATATTTTTTATGATTGGACAAGTGAAAATAATCTTTGATTCAATCTAATATTGAAGCTATGTATCAATAAAATAGTCCTAGAATAACTGTAAAACTAGCTATGTTGTTAGTGAAATTGTTGATCAAAAAATATATTGAATAGCTTCAAAATTGAAAATATTTGATTGTTAGTCTAAAATACTATATAAATAAAATAATATTATAGATAAAACATACAATAATCTCTTAAATTTAAATTAATTCACTAACACCTTTGTGTGCAATTCTTATTAATAAAGAAATCTAAAATAAACTTATTACAATATAACTTGCATTACAAGTTAAGTCTAAAATTATAAAATATAATAAATAAATTATATAACATTAATTTAACTTAAATAAAAATAAAAATATAATAAATAAACTTAATTTCACTCACTATAAAGATTTGGACATTATGTAAGAAGTCTTCTTTAATAGTAAAGTCAAACATGCAACTAAAAAGTCATCCTAATCAAATAACAAGCTAATTAAAGAAATTAATGCAAATTAAATTAAATTTAAGTCATATAATAAATAAAACACATGATTCATATTTATAAATGATTGGATAATTATTTAGACTCAACTAAGTACTAAAATATTGAACTAGAGTACACTAAAGTGAACTACAATGAACTGACAGTTAACTAGCAGTTCTAACTATTTTTTAAGAAATCATTGGAAAGTATCTCAATGTGAGAAAAGTAATAATTAAGGTCATAAATAAATTAAATAACCTTAAAAAATATTTAAAAATTCAAATATACGAATTTTAAAATTAGAACTCAAGTGCTAATATTGGCATCATACTCAACTTTCCCCCTTTGGTGCAAAGAGGTGAGATTCTTATCATCTCCTTAAGTCTTCTATGTATATTATTCAAAAATACAAACCATATTAATTATATAAAATATTATTTAAATATTTTATATTCATCTTCAATAGAGGATAATTTAACTATAGCCTACTTCTTTAAAGACCAAGAAAGTAGCCCACTTCCCAATTGAAACAATAACTTGAAGTTGAGTTCCTGTCATTAAGAGATCCTCCCTAATGTAAATACATGTATCCAATTAGACATAAATAATTTTCTTATTTAAAATAAATACAAATAATATAATTACCTCTTACATATTTAAATTTTTTCTTAACTTCTTGTAAATATTTGAGTGATGATTTGCCTATAAATCTAGAAACTAGTGAAACTCCATAACTAATATCAGGTCTAGTCATAGTGAGATACATCAAACCTCCCACCATGATTTTAAAATTATTTTAATAAACTAAAGGAATTCCATCCTCCCTCATAATATTTTCTCTAGTTTCAATTGGAGTGTTTGTAGGCTTGGAATCTTAAAGATTGTACCTTTTTAGCATGTCTTGGGCATACTTGGATTGACAAATAAATAATTCTTCTTTATTTTAATGAAATTTCATGCCAAGAAGGTAATTAATAATTCCAATATAATTCATCTAAAACTATAATTTTTTTTATCTTTTAAAAATCTTGTAAATATCAAGTCATCTACATAGAGACAAACATATAAAACATTAGAATTTAATGTTTGTATGTAAAGAGTTGGTTCATTTTGACTTCCTAAAAAATATTGATTGAATAACCACCTATAAATTCTTGATTAACATGAAATTGGATATTTATTTAGATAATAAAGAGTCTTATTCAATGTATATACTCAAAACTCTTTACCCTTTACCTCAAAACCTTATGGCTGCCTCACATATACTTCTTCAATCACTTTGTTAAGGAATGAGCTTTTAACCTTGGTGTTTTAGACCTAATTTCTACCAATGACATATTTATTCAATGTATGTTGAACTAAATTACATGTATCATTAATCTCAATTGAATTCATCTCTAATTTCATCACATCAATCCATTCTTTCTTTTAACTAGCTTCTACATTACTTCTAGGTTCACTAGTCACTAATGATAATGTAAACATAGTATTCTCATCATAAGCATTATTAAATAAGTTAAATTAATAATGTATTATAATATTGATCTTAATATCATAATTATTATCCAAAATTTTATTGGCTGGATGAGGATTCAATAAATGTTTGTTCTTGTTTGATATTGATGTAGATGGATGACTAGTCTCTTGCAAAGAGCTAGTATTATTTCCTGATGAACTAGAAACCTGTGTAAGATTTTGTAAGCCCTAAAAATAAAATTAAAGAGGATGAATCACTTAAATTATTAATATTTCTCTAAATTATAATAATCAACATATACATCATTTTCAAAAAAATTACAATCTCTATAAATAATTGTGGAGTTACTAGTAGGATTATAAAACTTGTATGCCTTACTTTCATCACTATAACTTATGATAATGTGATAAAAACTAATATGAAATATTATATAAACCTTAAATTTGATTTTTTTAATTTTAATTTTTTAATTTAATTCAACTTGGATGGAATTTATATCTCCTAATTACTCTTAGATTTTTAAAAAAATATCTAACTTACTGAAATCATCTTTGTGACTTATCACCTGATTTGAGCAAATTGAATTAAAATACAACAAATTATTTTATTCCTCTATTTCCAAAAAATATATGAGACAATAATATAATCCCTCTTTAAAATCACTTTATTCATCTTGAAAATTCTTTTCTTCCATTTATTGATTAGCTTGATTCTTTGCTGCTACTATCCTACAATCGTTTATCATGTGTCTTAGTTTTTTGTAGTAATTACAAGTAAAGTATTTATTGCTATTACCTGTGAATTTTGATCATATTTTAAATTTAAATTTGAGTTTTATAAAATCATTTGATTCTGATTTTTATTTCTCTTTAGTCTTTGAAACTCTTGCCTTGGTTTTAAGTGCTTATTTTAGACTATGTTCTAGATCTCCTGCATATAATCTCATTTTATCCTCATGAGACAAGAGAGAACCCAATAACTCATCAAAACTTATAGTGTGAGTTTATTTACACTTTTTAATAGTGATCACAATATGAAACCATATTTATCATATCTCAAAATATTTCTTATTATAACAATATCTTTTATAATTTTTCCATAAACCCTCATTCTATGAACTAAATTATTTACCCTTATACAATAATATTCAACTCTTTCAGACTATGACATTATTAAATTATTAAAATTCATTTTAAAATTTTGTTTTTTTTTTATTTTCTTATTTTAATAGAGCCTTTTATGAAGTCTCCAAGTTATTCCATGTCTCATGGGTCTATGGTACTCTGAATATAGAAGAAAGCTTGTGTATCTCCCTTTTCTTCATCTTTTTTTGTTCTTTTATGATCTTATGTCAAGGTGTTTAAATTATGAGGTGGTGTGTACCCATGGATAACATTATCCCAAACTCTTTTTCACACTAAAATTCTCTTCAATTGGTCTCTCCAATACTCAAAATTATCACTTTTGAAAGCAAGAATATTCATGGAAGTAGAATTCATTGAAGTCATTGTATCTTATAAAAATCACTTGAAAAACCTTATGAACCTCCATTAAATATGGATCCGATACCAAATTAAGGTTTTAAATTATTGGATGAGTTCAAATAAGCTTTGTTTCAATCTAATATTGAATTTATATGTAGATATGGAATCTAAATATAGTTAGATCAAATATTAGTCAAGAAAACTTAAGAAAATACATAATAACATAATTAACTAAGCCAACACTTTCAATGGTGTTTGGAAAATAAAAATTAAGAGCTATTAAAATAAAGAACATATAAAATAGCTTTCCAAGAGTATCCCATCACCCAAATACCACTCAAAATGTTATTTCCCCTTGATTTGGTGTTCAAGTCTTTAGTAATGATGAAAGGCAAAGCTCATTCATCATATCTTATGCACTAATAAAACTAGGCTCATGATATTTGAATCAATATTATGCCTATCTTGAAGCTATCTTATTGAAAATTAAGCATAATAACACTACACACAAATGAGTTATGGAGATAATTTTGCATAATAAGTTTACACAAGTGAAGCTTAAAAATGATGGTCTTGGCCCTCTTATTTATAGATTTTTGAATTTGATCAGAATTAACCATGACCATCCATCTTGAGATTAAGATGTGTGGCCATGAATTGATCTAATTTTGGAGATAATATCCATAAATACCCTCATAAATATTTGGAAGAAAGGGGCATTAAAGAGGCATGGGAGGCCTTAAACTTGATATTTGTTGTATTTATGGCTTATGGATACCAACCCAAAAATGATGTCATTTGATGATATAGATATTAAGAATCAATTTATAATTAAAATATGTTCAATAAATTCCATGGATTTTCCATTTAAACTCTTAATTTGGATTAATTTGCCTAAGTGAGACTAATCAAATTTTATGCAATTCCTTAGAAATTGGTTGCACACTATTAATCAAACTATTCAGAATGTCATATTACTAGGTCATAATTTGACTGGAGTATAATTAGAATAAGGTGTTAGTTGCATATGAACCAATATCCCATTTAGTATATTGTCAACACAATATAACATATGCACATGTTGTGTGCTTATGAATTAGAAGAATTCAGTGGTTTAGCATGTCAAATTACATTTTCATCATTTTGACTTAAAATGATTTGAGAAAAGTTAATAATCACATAAAATTCATTGCCCCATTTAGGGATACATTATCCTAAATCAACACTTGTATATGACAAGCTTGAACCAAATAGTATGTTTAAGTGATTTTGGTCCAAAATGGTGCATTTTCACAAATTTTGAGTAAGATTGACAATTTCAACATAATGGTGTTAGGAATTGGATGTCTACATTTTCCCCCTATTTGAGAAGTCATAATGAGATAATAAGGAGAAACAATATTTTTTCAAAGAAAAGAGTTGTCAAGAAGAAATTGGAAGGAAATGACCCATGATGCCCCCTTGAGAGGACATATAAGGATGAAAGAAAGGGATGTACTCTTGAAAAGAGAGAGAATGTGAGATTAATCCATGGATGAGAGTATATCCATATTAAGCTAATGCTTTCATGCATTGATTCTTAATGATCAAAATATAATTATAGTAAAATAGGCCCCAAATATGAGGGGAAGTGGGAAAGATAAAAACCAAAAATATAAGTGATACAATTTGAACACACCCAAAAGAGGGTACAAGCTACGTCCTTAGGGAATGATTGATCTCGAGACAAGTTGCACACTGTAAAAATTACTAGAATAAGGGCAAAAGTTCATAGAACTTAGAATTAAAAGAATAAGGAGAATGTTTCTCTAGAGAAAGGAAATAATAGTGTACCCTAGTAGATTAGATTTGATCAGTTGATAAAAAACTTTAGCCCTAATAAGGTTGATTTAGATCACTAATAATTTATTATGTCTTAGTAGGGCTGATTTAATTTGGTGATTGGTTGAAATATTGTACCTCTGTAGGGAAAATTGGCAAGCATAGGTCAAGGATATAACCTAATGCAAAGATGAAAGCTGAGCAGGTGCAAATATATATGCAAGGGTCTAAGGACTAAATAAGTCACCATAAACCCAACATATAAGGATGTGTAAATTGATAGAAGAGATGAAAATAAGATAAAGCGTGGCTGAACTAACTCAAGATACTTCATGTTTCCAAACATTACCTATATAGTCTATATGGACCTCAAGCAAATTTAGTTCACCCAAAAATAGGAGAAAATGGAATAAGGAATGAAAAAATAGAAGAAAATGGATCATTATTTTATTAGACACACAATGTATGTCAAGAGATGCATGTCTTGCATAGAGTTTAGTGTGTAAGCCATCATTGTATAGTTTTGAGACTTGGATCCAAAACACTTGCTTCTTAATATAACAAAATTAAATTATGCATCATAAGTATGAGTAAATTATAATAAAAAATGTATTTCAATTATGATGAGATGATTCAAATATGAATATTTATAACTAAGGAGAATGATAAGAACTACCAATACCAGAGTTATAACTATTTACATCTAAACAAAAATAAATAAAGACAAAAAAAAATAAGACATAGATTTAACCTAACTTAAAATCAAGATATGAATAATCAAGACGTAAGTAAGAACAAGAATGTATAAAAATAAAGCAAGAACAACTTAATAAACAACATGAAATCAAGATATGAATAATCAAGATCCATGTGTACTATCAAGATGTACCCAAAAAGAAAATAAAAGAACAAGATAAAACATTAACTCAAAAGACCAAAAGGAAATGATAAGAAACAATAAAGTAAATATAACAAATGAAGAGACAAAAAATACAACAAAACACTAATAAAAATCAGATAAACACACACAAACAAGAGTTAGTCACAATGTTAATGTAGTTTGAAAATAATTGTTTGTGGATGTGTAGTAGAGGCATTACTTTATACAATAATGTAACAAAAAAACATGACACAAATTTACCTCCAATTGATAAGGAAACAACACAAAAAATGGGGAAAAAGAAGAAAAAGAAAGGGGTTGTTGAGCTGACTCTAGATGTATAAGATAAGTGGACGTTGCCTACATAATTCTATGGATGTAAGTTCCAACATGAACTTTAGGCCAAATGTAGTTCTCCTAGCAAATGGGATAGAATAAAAGTGATGATAAGAAAACATGATTAATGTTGTAAAGGAAATATGAAAAATGGGCTCACAAAATGGCAAGAGTGTTTAAATCAGTGCCTGTAAAATGATAAGAGTGTGGAGATCAAAATAAACACAAGTTCAAGATAATGTTTTTATTTATTTTGTTGATGATTTTATAATGTTTTTGTATTTTTTAGGTTAAGCAATAGAAATGAAATATTTACAAAAGGTCTAGGGAACTACCTAACTAAGGAGATGCTCATCCACAAGTAAGAGTTCAAGCAACAACTAAACTCGCTAAAATGGGGGTCCTAGATATAAATAATGGCATGTGGAACTAACTAATCAAGGAGATGCACATCCAAGAGTAGAAGTTCAAATAATATCTAAATCCAGATACAATGGTCTATGCTCACAAATTGATGAGAGTGAGATCCTGATAAGGCAACAATGCCTACCAAAAAATAGCAAAATAACAATAAAACAACATGCAACACGAGATTCTCTAAAGAACTATTCAGTAGGCCAAAAACCATGAGCTAATGTATCCATATTCACTTGTCTATAAAAAATTAGCTATAAAATACTATCCATGTTGACCTGATTTATATAACTAGCATTTAAAGTGTTCATAATGCCTATGAGTCATAATTAGGATCATAATTGGTAAAGGGATAAAATATGTCTAGGTTATAAAAATCTAGGGTATGAAAAAGAATATGGTTCTAAACAAAATGGTCCAAAATGAATAGGGTCTAAAAGAGGATGGTCTAGGGTAGTTAAAATGAGTCAAGTTGGAATACAAATGATCTAGAGTGCCAATAGTTCAAATCTTCAACTGTCTATAGTCATAAAAAAATGTGGTTCTCATAAGAATGGTCCAGGGTAGTTAAAATGAATATGGTCTATGAGAGGATGGTCTAAGGTAGGTCAAAACATAAAGATTATGGTCCAAAGAGGATGGTCCAGGATATAATGATAGGATAAAATAACTTCAACATAAGTTGCCTCTAAGTAAAGGGTCTTGTAGACAATGGTTCAAATGATTGTTAAGCATAGAACCACTTGAGATACATAATGTTCATGGGATCTTAAAGTTCTTCACCACTTGGAGTATCCAACTAATATGACCTTGAACTATAATTAGCTATGATAACATATGGTCCAAGCTAATTGGGTTATAACTTCCACTATTTCTTATGTTCAACATTTATGTTCTTTTGGTTCTCTTTGAGGGCCAAATCACCAATCTCAAAACCCCGAGGGAGAATGTGCTTGTTCTAGTTTCTTCACAATCGATGATGATAGGCCTATAAGTTTTCTAGGGTAGCCAAATGCTTATCATCAAGGAGTTCTAGTTCTTGTAACCTTGAAACTCTATAATTCTCATCATCTTCAATATTTTCCAAGGATACTCACAATAAAGGCAACTCGATCTCAATTGGGATAATAGATTTTGTGTCATAAACAAGGGAGTATAGAGTGGCTCTTATGGGGGTTTGATGACTAGTGTTATAAGCCCAAATGTAAGGAAAAATTTATAAGTGCTAATTACAACCAGCATCATTGATAATCTTCTTAAGTATGGCCACAATGGTTTTGTTCGATGCCTCAGCTTGTCCATTTCCTTACAGGTTATATGGTGTGGATTTCTTGTGCTTAATTTTGAATTATGTATAAATCTCTTTAACATATCTATTTATAAATAATTCACCATTATCAGATATAATGCATACTAAGATATCATATCGACAAATAATATAGTGATGAATAAACTTGGCAATTTGCATATCGATGATGTAAGTGAGAGGAATGGCCTCAATCCACTTAGTAAAATACTTAGTAGTAATCAAAATTTGTTTATGCCCATTTGAGGATGTGGGGTTTATTTTCATGATGAGATCAAGGCCCTAAGTAGAAAATGGCCATGGTGTAGTGATCAGATGTAATGGTAAGGAGGGTGCATGTATCAAATTTCCATGTTGTTGATAAGGAACACACTTATGTACATAATTACAAGAATTTTTATCCATTTTGGGCCAATATTAACCTATTCTAAATTTTTAGCTAAGACTATACCATTTGTGTGGGCCCCACACATTCCTTCATGAACCTCCTTAAGTGTTAACTTGGATTCTCTTGAAGATAAACAATGAAGTAGCATTCCATCATAGCATTTATGATGGAGCATGTTTCCAAGGAGGGTATAATAGGATATGCAGTGAAGGAAATTTTTTTGATGACTATTGGAAAAGTTAGGTGGAAAAATGTGATCATGAAAATTATTATAAAAGTCTAGAAACTAAGGCATTTTAGGTGGGGGATTGGGACCAACAATGGTGCATACCCTTTATAAATCTAGCAAGACATGCAAGCTATAAAAGGTTTTCAATAAGAAACTAATACTCTTTAACATTGTTTTCAATTTGTATCATGGACCCAATTATTTCCATTGCATCAACATATTTTTTATTGGCCCATGGTGCTTGTTCAAACTACATAGACTTAAAATGAGCTTTTGAGATTATCCATAATATGTTTGTAGGCTACAAGCTTGTCATATCTAGTTTGATATTGATCAGTGGTTTAATTGATAATCAATTGGGAATCCCCATAGACCAATAAGTGCTAGATATCTCATTGCACTGCAAGATGAAGCCCTACAATAAGTGCCTCCTACTTGGCCATATTGTTGGTATAATGAAAATTAATATGAAACACTTTGGAAATAAGGTCCCCTTATGGTGAAATTAATAAAATATTGGCTCTAGATCCATGAGAAGTGAAGAAACCATCAAAATAGAGTTTCCATTATTTAGGTTCATGTTGTACTTCTACTGTCATAATAGAATCATCTAAAAAGTCAAATTTGAGTGGTTGGATGTCTATAATAAGGGCCTTTACAAGTTAATAAATAATAACCTACCCCTTGATAACTTTTTAATTCTAAACCCAACATCAAACTCACTTAATATCATGACCCATTTTACCATGTGTCCTATGAGAGTTACTTTGGACAATAAAAATTTGAGAGGATCCACCTTAACAATAACAATTATTTTATTATTCAACATATAGTGTCTCAACTTTTACGAAGCAAACACTATAGCTAAATATGTCTTCTCAATAAGTGTATATTTATGTTCATAATCCACCAATGTGTGGATTAAATAATAAATTGCATGATCTTTACCTTGATCATCATGTTGGGCCAAAAGTGGCCCTAGTGCATGTTCGATCATTAAAATGTAAAGAAATAATGGTTGTCTAGATGTTGGCAGTCTCAAAAATAATGGGTTGGCCAAATATGTTATGAGATTCATAAATATTAATTGACACTCTTGATCCCATTGAAACGTAACCCATTTATTCAAGAGATGTGTAAATGGGTGGCACTTATCTACTAATTGGGAAATGAACTTATGAATAGATTAGATAGTTCCTTGTAGACTTCAAAGCTATTTAAGATTTGAAGGTGAAGGCATTTAAAAAATGGCCTTAAAATTATTAGGGTCAACTTCAATCTCTTTTTGTGATATAATAAACCCTAATAATTTTTCTAAAGTGATGCCAAAGACACACTTCTTAGGATTTAGGTGGACTTTATATTCATGAAGTCTCTCAAAGATTCTTCATAGAACATCAGGATGTCTGGCACATGTTCTTGATTTAGATATGATGTATTCAACATAGTATTCAATAATATCATGCATCATGTCATGGAATATGATAGTCATAACATGCTAATACATGGCTCCAACATTCTTCAAGCCAAATGACATGACTTAATAATATAATGTTTCCCATGGGGTGGTGATGCAATTTTGTGATGGTCTACTTGAGCTATATTGATCTGATTGTATCCAAAAAATCCATCCATGAGGGACTCATACCCAATAGTATAATCGATAATCATGTTAATTTTGGGCAGAGGAAAATCATCTTTGGGGCATGCTTTGTTAATATCTTTGAAATCAGTACAAAGATGTATACCCGGTGGCTTTTTTCTGACTATAACTATGTTTGATATCCATTTATAATAGTCCAATAGTCTAATGAAGCCTCCTCCCAATAATTTCTCTAGTTAGGCTTTTATCAAAAGAACAATGTGTGGATGCATCTTCCTCAATTTTTTTTTGAATGGCTTAGCATCTGGATGAACAACAAGTCGATGCACAACCAAGTCAAGGTCTAAACTTGACATGTCAAAATATTCCCATGTAAAAATATCAATAAAATCCATTAAAATGGATATAATGTGATCTCTCTCCTCATCAGTGAGAGAAGCTCCAAGGTAAATTTTTTTGGTATCCTCATATGTTCCCATGTTCATTTCAATAGTGTTCTCCACAAGAATTGTAGAATAATATTCAAGAATATCAGTCAATGTGTGATAATGATTAGCTTCTTATACTATAATTTCATGTGGTTCTTCTCAAAGATTTGGATAATGTGACAAATTTGAATCTACCAATTCAGGTAATGACTAGCTAACAAATATCTTAAGAAATTAAAGGCAAGATGCTCAAAGACTTGTTGTTCTAAGGTGATGTTAGTACCAACTATGGAGCTAGGACTTGATGGACATTATGTGTCCTTTGGGGATGAGCAAACTTTCCCATCCAAAAGTGCCTGAAATAGGTTTTCACTCAAGGGATTGTCTTTTTATTTACTTTTTCCTTGACTAATGAGTGCCTCAAAGAGGTTTTTACCTAAAGATATCGATGTTTTATCTTTTGTATGACTAATAAAGTTTGACTAATCTTTAAATTAGGTAGAAGGATCCAAATAAAAATCAAAGCCTTGCATATGATCACCAATGGGAAATCTATTCCTTAGGCCCATATATTCTGCAATTAATTCTTCATTATAGAATTCATCAAGGCATATGACCAAATTGCACTAGTCCCAATCAATGAGTTCGAGATGGAAAAGGTATATGGAACAATGAGGTGTTATGTTAATAATGTCATTATAATTAAATAGGTCCATGTCATCAAGCTCATTGAAAAGGCTATAATGGGATGCTACATCACTGCCAGGAGTCTCATTGCTAGTTGATTAAGAATAATCACTATCAAAAGTCATGATGTCATCTCCAAGTGGTATAACTTTGAGACCTTGATTCAAATTTGGTTTACCAATTGATAAAGGTTCCAAGATTCCTTGCATTCATGGGCCAAGGCCTTTTTCTATATAATCAAAATTATCCATGATCCAATTAGGGATATGATATTTTGGATTCTAAAATAATTAACAATGCCATCAAAATATAACTAGTCTCTTTTAGTGAAATCCTCTTCATCCTATTTTGGTGAAGTAGCAAGTATAAATACCATTGGTGGTTTCTACATTTCTTTCTTTTGTTACCAAATCATGTTAGGTTTATTAAGGATTTTATAAGGTTTGGGTTTACCAAATGTTTTAGGAGACTTGGGCAACTTATAAAAATATAAGACATCCTTGAGATGGTATGTGGAAATGACCACGTCTTCTATAATAACCTATTTTTCAAGAGTTATGGGAAATGGATCAGTTGAAGAGGAAACAAGGTCACTAGGGTTGATATAATTGGATTTTGGTAGATGCAAAACTATTTCCTTGTTCTTCTTTGTAATAAATTCAAAACCAAGACAATAGTTATAATTATAGAACTCAACCTCTAGATGTTTACAATACTAATAAGGATATAAATAGAAATGAATGGTGACCTTGATCCCATCATGGGAAAACTTAAGAAACTGATGCAAGGTGGATGGAATGACCTATACTTCATGGATCCAAGGATGACCAAGAATTATTTTATAATATAACTTGATATCCATAATATGTAATAAAGTGTGATGGGACACAGACCCAATAATGATTATCAAACAAATGGTATTGGAATATTCCTTCTTGATGTTTTTGTAAGCCTTTACAGTGATCATCTCTGGCTAAATGTCTTTCATAGTGTATCCCAATCTCTATACCAATTTAAGGGACACTATGTTTAGCCCTGAACTATTATCTATAAGAACCTGCTTGATTTTATGGTTTTTAATGATGACCTCAATATACAAGGGGTTATTATGGATTAGACCAAGAGCGGACATGTTTTTTTGATCAATTGTGATGTGTCAAAATGAAGACAAATATCCTACAAGTGTTTGGAACTATTCATCATTAATATATTGGTGAATAATTGATTATTGAAGGTCATTCAAAATAGTTCTATGGATTTTAGACATACATAAAAGATCTAAAATAGAAATTTATGTAGGTGTTTTACTGAGTTGGTCCAATAAAATATAAGGCTTTTCAATAGTAGGATGAGACAGTCTAGCCTTGGCTAGCATAATATTCAACTTTAGATCCAAAGTCATAATGTTTACATTAGGTTTAATGGTAGAAGAGGGAAAATGGCCCTGAAGGGTAAATTATTATCATCTAGTTATGGTTGTGTAATCTAGAGGTGGCAAGGAGCCATTATAATTAGAGGACAGAGGCAAAGAGCCTTAGAGGGTAACTCACGAGTGTCTAGTTGCATTTGAGCAATTTTGAATCGGTGAGGAGATATTATAATTAGAGGAAGGATGGGGTTTAGAAATAGTAACCCATAAAAATAGAGGTGAAAAAAAATTGTGTGTACTCAACACAATATTACTTGAGGGAGAGGGTGTTGACCCTATAATAATGGGTCTAGTACTTCAAGGAGTATGGGAGGGTTGATGGGATTTAATGATAATAATGGAAATGTGGTTTGTAAAAATGCATCCCATAATGTTATTGTAGTCATAAGTCATGTTTTTATAACCCAAGTTTTTAGTATGGGTATTATGATCCTAATTATGATCACGTTTATTACAATTTTGAACTTGATTTTGATTTTACCACTGATTCTGTCCTTGATTCTAATTGTTCCTTGGCAGTTGTTGATTTTGTCAAGTAAATGAATATTTTTAGATTAACATATCTTGATTAGTGTCTTGTGGAACACGTTAATCTCAACTTTACCACTTCAATTAAATATTCAATGATATGTCACAATTGAACACAATGATAAGCACCATGACCAACAACATGATGGAAGTTACAAAATTTATTTGCTCGATATTAATCAGGTTTGGGTTGTGTTGACACTTGGATTTTAACCCATGATGATATTTCTAACTCTTCTCACCCAAGTGGCACCATGGAGACATCTCTCTTTCTATGGATCACAATGTTGAGAGATGAATCTCTAGAAGGGTTAGTTCTCTTGATGTACTCTTTGAAGCTCTTCTTTACCAATCAACTTATAGATGAAAAAGGATTAGGAAAAAAATTAATAAAACCAAAAAAAAGTGATGCAAAAATATGTATTATCCTCATACTTGAATTAAAATTCACTACTTAAAGAGAAACAAGACTATCTCACATAAAACTCACAACATAGGATGCATTGTCACATCAATGTTTCATAGGTTGGATTTAAGAAGGTATTCAATGCTTGGAAGGGTAATGGATGATTCTATGAAGAGATATATTCATGAACCAATTCTAAGACACCAATAAACTTAGAAAATAATACTAACAAAGACCTATAACAACACCCTTTTGGCAAATTGGTAGACAACCAAGATTGACATGCCAGAAAAAAAGATCTTTCACTAGACAAGATTAACAAAATTCAGATCAATACTCAATAATACATCACGTGAGTGGAAAAATCACTTGTATATTTATTAAATAATCCTTCAAGTACAAATTTTTCTAGATTTTCCCCATAAACCAATGGAGGTTGCTTAAAAGAGCCAAAAGAATGCATATTTATAGCTTTGAGAGGAGAGTCAAGCAAAGGAAGTCCAAAGGTCACTTAGACATGTGTCAACCTAATAAAATTGGTTAAAAATACACGTGGAAGAGAGATGGTGTGATCCATGCCATATTAGGAGGTCTACTTGTCCAAAACAAGTCATAAGAATGGTGAAAAGTGGCACAAAACCTGCAGACTTACCATAGAAAATTACCTTCATGATTTATCTTCCAAAAATACCTTATCACTACATATGGTCAGGTATGATGATGGGTATTATTAGGAAGAGTTAAAAACAAGCCCTCACATGCATTAGATTAGCCCCTAACCATTACTAATAATTTGACCATGCATAATCATCCTTGGTAGTCTAAAAATGATTCCTTTCCATGCACCTCCCACACCTGACACAAAAAAAATTCCAATTTTTCAAACTAATCCATGCACAAGGAGGGATGTAAATTTTCAAAGGTGTCAATATCATCAGTTTCAATAAATAAGCCTTAAAAGGCTTCCCTAGTTGAGTTTCACCATTTTCCCTAATTGTTCACTAGCTTACCCACTGGACTGACTGAAATGAGAGAGGTGGTAGGCACACTTAGGAGTTCATAGACTTGATAAAATGAACATTAGGACTTATAAAAATTCCTAAAACTTCTCCAAATAGTGATTTGGTCTCTTTAAAGTTTAACATGCCTATAAAACACATAAAAAGGTCAAAAATAACCATGTTCAGGTCTATTCTGTATAGGTCCATACACCTAAGTCATATGTATAAAATACTTGGAGAGTCCTCTAAATTATTCAAGTGGTTTCATGGTATCTCCATTTCATCTAGATGCTCCGATTGCAAGCTTTCTCTAGTCAGGTCCTTATGAGGGTTTATAAGGGTGTTAGAGAGGTTTTTAGTCTTAACCTTCATTCATAAATTTATAACATTGGAAATAATTTATAATTCCAATTATTACTTTCCAAGGACCCTCTCCATCATCCTAAAAAAATCAGCCTACCATGTAAAGGGTTATGAAAGATATGAGTGTCTAAAATTGCTATTCGAGTCATTTTCATGCTTCCTATGAGGGTCTGAGCACATCTTAGGCCAAAATGGTTTCTTATAAAGTTTTCCTAAAAACAAAAATGTTGCATCAATTCTGTATATTCCATAAAAACATGCTCCAATCCATATAATATCTCACCAAGAGATTAGAATGAAACTGACCCCTATTCTGAGACTAGGTTCATACCTTGCCAATGGGTCTGCTTGCACCTTTGAGCAAAAATACTCCTATTTGAACTTACCATGAAACTTCATAGATTTAAAAAATCATTTTAACCCCCATATTCATTATTCAAAACACTATAATTCTTGGCAAGGGTTTGAATTTGAAATGACCTTGCATTGGGAGCTAGATTTGCATGTTTCCTCACTAGGTTTGCCTAGAGACCTTATTGTCTAGACCAATTTGTTTGAATTAAAACATTATAGACAATTTTATAATATTTTTAAATTTTTTTCCCAGATTTACAAACTTTTTTCAATTATCAAACTAACTTTTGGTTCACTATCCATCACCTTTCCTCAAAATTGCCAGTCTTGTGCATGAAAAAAGTACCTTACCTTTGAGACAAAATAGAGGCATATTGACCTTTTTTTTTGAAAATTGAATATTTTAAAATATTTATAAGGTCATAGTGAAAAATTTTACTGAAGTTTTTTTTCCTAATTCCATGGTTATGGGGGATAACCATCTTAATATGCCTAAAAAAGGCCTCAAAACCCTATTTTTTGCATATTTTTAACCAAACCTACTTATAAATGATCCTTCCAAAATTATTTCATGATTATAAGTTATTTATACATAATATAAACCTTAATTTAAATCTCATATAACCTTGGGATCCATCTAAAACCTTTCTCCTTCTTGAAATCTCCATGTTTACCCCTTGAACCAAGGGTTTCCTAGCCTGCCTGTACGAACTGAGTTCATTTTTCTAAGAGAGAAAGGTGTTTAGGAATAATGAGAGTGTTTTAGTAATTATAATACATTAATTTTATTTTATTTAATAACATTATCATTCTTAAAAACTTCCCTTCCTTCCTAGGCAGTCAAACTCTCATCTTGCTCCTCCCAAGCTAGGACCGTGCCTGACTGCAACAGTGAACTGGGATATTTTCCTATATGTATCTCTCCTTGAAGATCTTATAAAGATATTAAAACCATTAAATATCATTATTTAAAAGTTTTTAATGATAAATTTTAAACCATTCCCTTGATTCTTAAATCCTACTAGCACTTTCAAGGCTTCACACTACTCACTGCCTTCTAGAGTCTCTTTGGCTTGGTTGTAGGTCACTTTATAGGTTTGAGTGGGACCATAGGGTATGTAAGACCTTATCAAGATCCTATTTTAAGTTCCTGACCTTATTTATCACTTTTAATTCATCTTATATGGTTAAAACAATCATAATCTATGCCCAGTCCTTGATTTTCTTGTTTGACCTTTGTCTCAATCCATACAAAGGTTGTAGGTGTACCTAGGATTACTATTACTTCTTTGAGGGTTGGGTTAAGTTACTCTAAATTCATAAGTTTTTTAATAATTTCACTTAATTCATCTCAAAATCTCAAAAATAGTGTCAAAACATGAGTTATTTACCACTTCTTATTAATCCTACTGTAAGTGCAAATCTTTGCCCTATTGTATGGATAGGGTGTGGGCTTAGGAGTTCATTACATCCAAATATATCTTCCCTCATGAAATTTTTTCTTAATACTTTATTTTTAACCACTTGGAATTATTTAACCCTCTTTGGAATAGTCTATGACTCTCAATATGAGGTGCAAGGTGAACTTTCCTTAAAAATCTTGTAGGTTTCACAGTCAAGTTTTAGTGGTTTCTTAGACAACTTTGAACCTCTAACAGACCTCTCTCACCTTATCCTATGCTCTTAAAAATTTATGAATTAATTTTACATACCAAGGAAAATAAACCTAAACCTTAAAAGGGCATTGAAATCTCCTTTGTCTATCTCATATGATGCTTACAAAAATCAAGAGGTTTTCTATTTAGTAGTTTCAAGGTAGATAGTCCTAAACCAGTCCTTACTTTCTTCACATTGTTTGATACCTTACCTCAACTTATTATTACCCTCATATGCATTTCAAAATACTTCTTGTCATACTAATAGATCCCAAATGTCAAGATATCTCATTTCTTCATACAATTTCCTATAGGTATATGTTTAACCACCTGTAGGTGTGCATTGGCATGCTCTACACAGGCATGATGTGGATATGAAAAGACAATGTCAAGGAAGGGCCTTAAAAAACCATTCAAGATCATTAATAAACCTTTAATTTTTTTTATTCATCAAGAACACATTTGGAAACAGCTTAAACACTAAACTTCCAATGTAGAAAACACTTGAAAACATATATGTTGGCTGTTAGGAGCTGATAATGAGGAAAAACTCAATATTTTAGATGTTGTTTTGACATGTCAAAGGTTAAAAACTTGATATAGTATTTCCAAATACATATTTATATGTTCAAATATCTAAGACAAACTTCATTTTTTCATTCCAACATGGAAAACACTCCTTTAAAATGCCTGCAAGTGCTTAAGGAGCTGGCATTTTGTGAACCATCCAAGCCTATATGAGGTTTCCTTGACATTTTATGACCTATATACTAGTATGAAAATGGATAATATATGAATAATTCATTAAAATCATGAGAAAACATCAAACCCATCAAAAACAAACACAAGAATCAGAAACTGGCTCAAAAGGAGACCCCTCACGGTTGTAAATACATAAAAGGCTACCTAGAGTCTAACTAATTGTTCATAAATGAGGAAGAACTAAATTGAAATTTCTTATTATGGATTTGAATTATATTATGATTATTATGCACCCCCAGAAGCACTCTTCCCAACTCCACTTGTATGACCTGTACCAAGTGTTTGAAGCTGACCCCTTTTTGCTGGCCAATACAAAGAGGAAGGAAAATAAGAAAGAATTGAAATTTTTTATGAATTATCTACAAACCAAACATGGAAATTCCTATTGGGAGGTGAAGAGGCACATAATTGATGTTTTCATGTGAAAGTGAGATGATCCACTCCGTACAAGTGCCCAAAAGGCCCTAAAAACAAAGGGAAACTACCTTTTTCCAAGAATAACTGATTCTTGGACTATTATTTGACTATTTTTGACATTCTATGACCTCCAAACATTTAAATATATCCTAATGACAAGTTTGTATCCTCATCCCATCCGTATAAGTCCTTTATTTTAGCTAAAAAGGTGGCCCCAAAAGTATATTTTACATATGAAACATGGTAAAGATAAATAAATGACTTAGATAGATCTTAAAACATATCAAAAAGCATATTAGGAACAAATCAACAAATTTTATACCTTTAACCAGGTTTGACCCTATTTGTCTAGGGTTGAATTTCATTGACTTGACTAGTATAAGGGGGCTAGACTTGGACCAAGGCTAGACTAGGTATAAGTAAACTATTTAGATCAATATGAAACCCCTACAGGACATTGATAAAATTATAAAAAGTTTATAAATGTATGGGTTGACTCAAATTTGACCAAAGGTCAAATTTGGTCAACACTTATGGTAACTCTTAGGGATAACATGCTTGCCTATGTTAGAGACTAGTAGCCTTATCCAACCAAGGGCCAATGGATTCAATGGATTATTAAATAAGAATAAAAAGGACATGCCAAAGAAAAACATAAGAAAACACACCACACCAAGAAAAACAAGACCAAGCAAAGACAACATAAAATAAGACATAAGATAAAACTCACATTTGTGCATAAGTACTTAGGGAACACAAAGAAAACAAGAACTATATACAAAGGAAGAAGAGAAAATTAGTAGCAATGTTTGAGGTGTATCCCATTTATTGGGATATGGAGCTCCTCTCCATCCAACCTTGAGAGTTGGAAAGCATTGTGTTGCTTGTATTGTGTGATCACATATGGGCCACTCCACAAAGCATCAAAATTTGTGTGTTTTTCAAGTTTGGCCCTATCTTCATCCCATTTTAGGATAATGTCTCCTTCCTTAAAAATCCTTGGCATGGATTTCTTGTCAAAATACCTCTTTGTTTGATCTTGGTGAGTGGTCATAGTTTGCATAGCTGAATCTCTTATCTCCTCAAGCTCCATCAACTCACATAACCTAATTTCTATGCTTTCATTCTCCATCAATTACAGTTGATAGGTAAATTCTAAAGCTAGTAACTCAAGTGAAATAGGTAATCTAGCCTCCCTTCTATAAACAAGTGTGTATGGTAAGTTTCCAATTGCTCTTTTTGGGGTGATCCTATTAGCCCAAAGGGCTATCTTTAACTTGAAATGCCAAGATCTTTGATTCTCCTCCATTGTCCTCTTTATGATCCTGAATATATTCTTGTTTTTGGACTCAGTTAGTCCATTCCATTGGGGATAATAGTTGGAGGAGGTGATAAGATATATGCCATGCTTCAAAGCCCATTCACTTGTCCTTGCTCCTATAAAATCTAATGCATTATCTGAGATTATTGTTAAAGGAACTCCAAACCTTGTTACTATACCTTCATAAAAGTCTAGGACTAAGTTTTCATTTTCCTTCTTAATGGCTACAACCTCCACCCATATTTTAAAGTAATCAGTAGCAATCAACACCAACTTGTGACTAACACTAGAAGGTGGATTGATTAGGCCCATGAAATCCAAAACCCATTACATGAAGGGTTTCTCAACTTGGATTGGATGAAGAGGTAAGGTAGATAAATTTTTTTTGCCATCAAAAAGAGCACAATTTTGACATTTTCTTACCCAAGCATGAGTGTATTTAAACAAGCTAGGCCAAAAGTATCCATCTCTCATAATCCTAGTAGTTGTGGTTCTTGGAGCAAAGTGACCACCAGCTGGTCCATCATGGAAATATAATAGTACTTTGTTAATCTAATACAAATAAAGACACCTTAATAGCATACGTAAAAAGTCCTTCCTAAATAACACTCCATCAACTAGTACATAAGGAATGGATTTTAACCTAAAGTACCTCCTTTTAGCTCTATTAATACCTTGTAGACACTCACCAATTTGAAATAAATGAATCATGTATTATGTCCAACTCCTCATGGATGAAGGTACAACTATCATAGGGTCATCATGGAGTGCCAAAAAAACCTCTTTTTTCTCTTTTAAATCTGAAGCAAGGTGCTCACATAACCCTTTTCCCTTCACTAAATTGGTTATCTTTATTTCCACATCATACTCCATCACTTTGGTGATCCAACCTGCCCTCTTTTCATTCAAGTCCTTGCTCAAGATAAAATCTTTGACACTAGGATGAGGTACAAGTATGTGGATCTTATTATTTGACAACATGTGCCTAAACTTCTTTAGGATCCTAATAACTGAAAGTACTTGTTTCTCAACATAAGTGTTTATTAACTCATATCCTTCTAAACCTTGGCTAAATAAGGCAATATGATGTTCTAAATTCTCATCATTTTCTTGAGTAAGGATGATAGAGATTACTTCTTCATTCCAAAAAGTATACAAATTGAAATCCTTGGAAAAATTTGGGCTTGCAAGAGTAGGAGCTTGGGCATTGGCTTGTTTGATATCTTCAAAAATTTCCTTTATCCTTATTTTCCAAGTGAACAATTCATCCTTATTTATCATGGAGGTTAGAGGTTTGACCAAGTTAGCAAAGCTAGGAATGAATCTCCTTTTGAAATTGATCTTACCCAAGAAACTTTGCAAACCTTTTTTATGTTTAGGCAATGACAATGCCAAGATGGCATTCACCCTTTCAGGATCAATGGATATACTTCATGGATAACAAACACACACTTATTTGGGTTTAGAGAGATCCAAAACTCTCTACACTTCTCAAAAATTTGCCTTAGGTGCTTGGAGAAAACTGTCACATAATCAAGATATACCAATAAAATGTCATTGATTATTTATTGAAAATCCATATCCATTACACATTTTAAAGTAGTTCCAGCATTTGAAAATCCAAAATTCATATTCCTATAGGCATATTTACCCCATTTGGTAGTGAAGGTTGTCTTGTATTGGTCACTTTCTTTCACCAAAATCTGATTGTACCTGGAATACCCATCTAGGAGAGAAAACCTCTAACTACCTACCAAATTTTTTAGGATTTGATCTATATAAGGGAGGTCATAATGATATATTAAAGAGACTCTATTAAATTCCCTAAATTCCACACACGACCTAATCTCCCCATTCTTCTTTCTAACAAGGAATAAGTTGGCCAATCAAGAAAAATGCTTAATAGAAAAAATGATTCTAAATTTAATCAACTTGGTGATCTCTTTCTTTATGAGGGGTTCAATTTTAGGATTGATTTGCCTTTGTATTTTATTGATAGTCTTGGAATTTTCATCTATATCTATGGTGTTTTGAGCTAAGTTTGGATCAAAACTCTTCAAGTCACTATACTCCCATGCAAAAACATCACTAAACTCATTGCATAGCTTAATGAAATCATGCTTTTATTTACTAGTGCATACCTTTCCAGGTGCAATTAACTTGTATTCAAATAATTATACCTTTTCATATTTATCTTTCTTGGTAGACATGCTTACCTTATCCTTCTTTAGCTGGTCATCCTCATTGAATATGCTTTCAAGAGTCACTAGGCCTTTGGGAATCTTGTTAGACTTTAATTGGACAATCTTCCCTCCATATTGTTGTTGTAGATTCGACTAATTTTTAGTAGATAAATCAACCTCCTCTTGTATAAATGATATATTTTATGGTCACTCTCAAAATCCTACCAATCAGTGACATTATCTGGTATGGAGGGCCTAACAATCACCTTTTGATGAGGCTGGTTTTTGTCTTCCTTTATACCTCTTGGAACATCAAATTGAGCTCTAATAGATACCAACCTATTATCATGTTTATTTTCATATCTTATAATATATGTTATTTTTAAATCCTTGAATTTTTCTAAAATATCCCAAACTCTATGCTTATAAGACTTGAGCAAAAAGTTTTTAGTCAAATTATGCCCTGTAACTTGGTTCACAAAAAGCTCACTATCTCCATATACTTGTAATTATTTAATCCCTATTTTCTTATCCCATTAAAGGCCATGAACAATGGCCTAATATTATTCCACATTACAATTCCATGATAATTTAAATCTAAAGGTTGAATAGTACCTTTATTTATAAGGTGAAACCAACATTGCTCCACCACCTACCCTAATTTTGCTTTTTGACCCATCAAAGAAGAGCTGCCATAAACCATTCACATCGTCACTTGGATTAACTAATTTTGGTATGAAAGAGTAATTATAATGCATATAATACACCAAAAGACCAATTTATTCAATAAACTTATAAGGATCATGCTCAAAATGCTTATCTCCCTATTCATCTAAGAACAAATCAGAAACTCCTTCAATGGAAGATGATGGAGATTAGTCAATGTGAAGTTCCTCTTCATAAATGATATCATAGTTAAAATTTTACACCTTATGTGAGTAGGGATCCAAGTGATCATTATGGATATTTTATGACTCAATCTTCACCTTAGTGCCATACTTTGTCTTAAACACTATATAGGACCAACTGGTTGCCAAGTATCCACCTATCTTAGTTGTAAAATATCTTGACAATCGAAGGGCAAAGAATGGAGGTAAATAATCCACACAACATCATGAGTAATATAAAATGTTTTAAAATAATTAAGGATAAAATTTAAGTCATTAACTACCCCCAAAGTCTTGGTTGGTGATCCATCCAATTGTAAGACTCACTTAGTCATTAGCTCATATTTGAGGCCTAATTTATAATGCATACACTCTGGCATGACTAAAGTACTATCCCCACTATCTGTGATGAAATTATGAGCCAATAAATCACAAATGATTATAGATATGTAAAAATGAGGACTTTTTTTATTCTTTTTTACTTGACCATCTATAGGTTGTGTTCTATTAACTAGGACAACATTGTCATTCCTAGATGAGTCAGCCTGCTTACCCAATCTAGGCAATTATTTTTGAAGTATATATTTCTACCCTAATATTATGAAAGAGTCCCAAAATTATATATTCATGTGTTTCTTCTTCATTTTGTTGATCACATTGATGGAAGGATTACTCATCTTAGGAATCTCTTTGGGAGGACTAGCACCTTGTGATATAACTTGTGGAGTAGAGGCATAGGAGCTGGCCTTATGTTTTGAAATATCTAATTTTTATACACCTTAGGAGCTTAATTATACCCAATAAACATTGGAGATTATGTATGGGTCAAAATAGGTCCTTTATTGGCTCCTTGAGTATCTTTAACAACCCTCCTTTTGGATCTAGTGTTAGAAGATACACTAGCATTAATGTTGCTTGGGTTTGCCAAATGATTTATGGCACACAACTCTCCCTCAAAATGATTGATGAGAGTAGCATTATATTGAATTTTAAAATTTTACATCCCATGTTGCATTGACATCTCAAAATTTGAAACTCATGGTGCTTGATTTCCTTGCATTGCCATGGTTTGATTGTGCATTTCATTTGCATAAGTAACTTGTTCTTGATTTTTTTCAAAAGATGGATAGCATGGTTGTTCTTTAACCAAGTTATTTTAAGTAGGAACAAGATATTTAGAAGGTGAGGGAGGATTAGGATTGTATATTTTATAAGGCCTAGCTTGAGTGATTTGACCTTGTCCTTGGGCATTATCTTGAAAAGGAGGTCTATTGGTTTGTCCAAACTGATGATAGGATTGGTATGGCCTATAACTTTGAGCTTATTGCCTTCTTAGGGAAAAAAATCATTAGTGAAACTTTGTAACAAAATTTTTACTTTATGGATCTCATTGGAAGGAATAATGGCATATTTATCATTACTATGCAAAGTAGCCAAGGAAGGTAATGTCACTTGACTAGGAGGCTACAAATCTAGGAATAATGGCATTGGAGACCTAAAAACAATATTTCCTACTTGGAAAAGAAAATTATAAGCATTTATGGCTATCTCATAGGTATTAGGGAGTGTGTTTCCACCCATAGATTGGATCATCATAGCTACATCACTATTCAATGCCTTTAGATAGTACACAAATTCATAGTTTGGAGTAGGCCTCATAATAGCTGTAATTCTATCCCATATTTTTTGAAACCTAGTTTTAAAATATTGCATAAACTCATGTGGTTCCCTCTTGATAGTGTTCAATTGCTCATATAGAGATAAATAGTCACTCTTCTCTCCAAACCTCTTACTCAATAGATCTCCTAGTTCATCCCATGAACCAATAGAATTTTTAGGTAGAGTCCCATACCAATCCAAAACCTTTCCTTTGAAAGACAAAGCCAACAACCTAATAGCCACATTATCTTGAGTGATATTATGGATATTAGAAAAGTTTTATATATTTATATTGTTCTCAATGAAAGTAATATGACCCTCTCTACTAAAATATAGAACACTCTTAAGGGCTTCTCTTTGAATTTGGTCATATTGGGCAAGGTGCAAGGGAGATGATCTAGTGAAGGCTATACAAGGTTGATTATTGTCCATCTTAGGATGTGAGATTTGAGTATTTATATTTGAATTCAACCAAAACTTAGACTTTTTAAACACCAACTCTCTTGAATAAGGATGGGCATTCACAAACCTAAACCTTTTGGCAAAATATAAAGGTAGTTGCACAAAATCAAAGGGTATAACTTTATAAATATACCTAATGGTTACCTTTGGAATGTAAAATAGGAACTAATCATCAAAAAAATATTTGAAATATTCAATGGAGTCATTAGGTAATGAATGTAGATGATCTTGTAGCTGCAACTATACCAAGACCAACACCAATCTTGGACAATCTTTTAGGACTTAGAAGTCCCACCAGGCATGCCAAAAATTGTTGACACTTAGATTTACAACCATGAGGAGATGCCTAACTCTCCTCATCCAAGTGGTACTATGGAGATATACCTCTTTCTATGGGTGGCAATGTTGAAAGATGAATCTCTAGAAGGGTTAGTTCCCTTGATGCACTCTTTGAAGTTCTTCTTTACCAATCAACTTATAGATGAAAAAGGATTAGGAAAAAAACTAAGAAAACCAAAAAAAGGTGATTTAAAAATGTATTATCCTCATACTTGAATTAAAAATTTCTACTTAAAGAGAAACAAGACTATCTCACACAAAACTCACAACATAGGATGCATTATCACATCAATGTTTCATAGGTTAGATTCAAGAAGGTATTTGATGCTTGGAAGGGTAATGGATAATTATATGAATAGATATATTAATGAACCAATTATAATACACATATAAACTTAGAAAAGAATACTAATAAAGACTTGTAACAACACCCTTTCTGCAAATTAGTCGCCAACCAAGATTGACATGCTAGAAAAGAAGATCTTTCACTAGACAAGATCAACAAAATTTAGATTAATACTCAATAGTATAGCATGTGAGTGTAAAAATAACTTATATATTTCTTCAATAATCATTCAAGTACAAATTTGGCCAGAGTTTCCCCATCAACTAATGGAGGCTACTCAAAAGAGCCAAAAGAATGCATATTTATAGCTTTGAGAGGAGAATCAAACAAATGAAGTCCAAAGGTCACTTAGACATGCGTAAAAATGATAAAATAATTTAAACATGCATGTGGAAGAGAGTTGGTGTAATCCATGCCATTTTAAGAGGTCTACTTATCCAAAAAAAGTCATAAAAATGGTGAAAAGTGGAACAAAACCTTTAGACTTGGCATAAAAAATTGCCTTCATGATTTACCTTCAAAAACTACCTTATCACTACATATGGTCAAGTATAATGATGGGTTTGAGTATGAGGGGTTAAAAAAAACCACTCACATGCATTGGATTATCCCATAACCATTCCTACTCTTTTGGCCATGCACAATCATCCTTGGTAGTCTTAAATTGACTCTTTTCTATGCTCCTCCCACACTTGGCACCAAACAACTTAAAATTTTGAAAACTAATCCATGCACAGGGATGGATGACACTTTTAAAAGGTTTCCATATCATCAGTTTCAATAAATAAGCCTTAGAAAGCTTCCTTAGTTGAGTTTCATCATTTTCCCTAAGTGTTCACTAGCCTACCCACTGGACTAGCTGAAATGAGAGAGGTGGTAGGCACACTTAGGAGTTGAGATAAATGATAAAATTACCATCAATACTTAGAAAAAGTCCTAATCCTTTTCCCAAAAGTGATTTAGTCTCTTGAAAGTTCAACATGCCTATAAAACACATAAAAAGGTCAAAAATAACCCTTTTCTAGTTTATTCCATATATGTTCATACACATAAGTCACATGTAGATAATAACTAGACATTACTATACATCATTCAAGTGGTTTCATGGCATCTCCATTGAATCTAGATGCTCCAATTGCAAGTTTTCTCTAGTTGGGTCCTTATGAGAGTTTATAAGGGTTTTAAAGAGGTTTTTAATCTTAACCTTCATTAATAAATTTGGCATGTTTAAAATAGTTTATAATGCCACTTTTTACTTCCAAAGGACCCTCTCCATCATCCCCAAACAACTCAGCCTACCATGCAAAGGGTTATGAAAGATATGGGTGTCTAAAATTGCCATTCGAGTCATTTTCATGCTTCTTGTGAGGGTCTGAGCACATCTTAGGCAAAAAATGGTTTATTAGAATTTTTTCATAGAAACAAAAGGTTTAATAAATTATATATATTCACTAAAAACATTCTTCAATCCCTATAATATCTCACCAAGAGCTTAGAATGAATTTGACCCCTGTTTTGAGACTAGGTCCATACCTTGCTAATGGGTCTGCTTGCACCTTTGAGCCAAAAGACTCCTATTTTCACTTGACATGAAAATTAATATATTATAAACATAATTTTAACCCCAATATTCATTATTCAAAACAATATAATTCTTGGCAAGGGTTTTAATTTGAAATGACCTTGCATTTGGAGCTAGATTTACATGTTTCCTCACTAGGTCTGCCTGTAGACCTTCTTATCTAGACCACTTTGTTTGAATTAAAAAAGTATATACTAGTTAATAATGATTCTCCATGTGTTTTACATCTATAAAAACATTTTTTACTGATCAAACTGACTTTTGGTTCACTATCCCTCACCTTTCCTCAAAACTCCCAGTCTTGTGCATGGAAAAAGTACCTTACCTCTGAGACAAAACAAATGCATATTGACCTATTTGTTTATGTAAAGTGAATATTTTGGAATTTTTATAAGGTATCAATTAATATTTTTATTTAATTACTTTTCCTAATTCCATGGTTAGGGGGCTAACCATCTCAATATGCCTAAAAAAGGCTTCAAAAACCCTATTTTTTGCATATTTTTTTACCAAACCTCCTTATAAATGATCATTAAAAACAAATTTAATGATTATAATTTGTTTATACCTGATATTTACAATCATTTAAATTTCATTTAACCTTTTTATCCATCTTAAATCTTTGTCCTTCTTGAAATCTCCATGTTTACCCCTTGAACTAAGGGTTTCCTAGCTTGCATGTATGGACTGAGTTCATTTTGCCAAGAGATAAAGGTGTTTGGGAATGTTTAGAGTGTATTAGGCATGATATTAAATTTATTTTATGTTTTTTAATCAAATTATCATTCTTAAAAACTTACCTTCCTTCCTAGGTAGTCAAACTCTCATCTTGCTCCTACCAAGTTAGGACCCTGCCTGATTGCAACATTAGACTAGGATATTTTACTATAGGTGTCTCTCCTTTAATATATTATAGAGATGTTAAAAACGTTAAATATCCATCTTGGAAATTTTTTCATGATAAATTTTAAACCATTCCCTTTAATCTTAAATCCTACTAGCACTTTCAAGGCTTCACACTGCTCACTACCTTCTATAGTCTCTTTGGCTTGGTTGTAGGTCACTTTATAGGTTTGAGTAGGGCCATAGGGTAGATAATACCTTATAAATATAATATTATAAGATATTGGCCTTATTTATCACTTTAAATCCTTATTATATGGTTAAAATCATCATAATCTATACCTAGTCCTTGACTTTTTTGTTTGACCTCTATCTCAGTCTATACAGAGGCTGTAGGTGTACCTAGGATTCCTAATACTTCTTTGAGTTTTGGTTTCCTTTGATAAAATTCATAAGGTTGTAAATAATTTCACTTTTTTCATCTTTAAATCTCAAAAATAGTGTCAAAACATGAGCTTTTGACCACTACTTGCTAATCCTACTATAAGTGCAAATCTTTACCCTATTGTATGGATAAGGTGTGGGCCTAGGAGGTTATTATATCCAAAAATATCTTCCCTCATGAAAAATTTTCTCAATATTGTCTTTTTATCCACTTGTAATTGTTTCCCCCTCTTTGGCATAGTCTAATACTCTCAATATGAGGTACAAGGTGAACTTTCCTTCAAAATCCTATAGGTTTCACAGTCAAGTTTTAGTGGTTTCTTAGACAACTTTGAACCTCTAGAGGACCTCTCTCCATTTATTATATGCTCTTAAAAATTTAATAATTACTTGTACATACTATGGGAAACAAACCTAAACCTTAAAAAGGTATTGAAATCTCCTTCTTCCATCTCATATGATGCGTACAAAAATCAAGAGGTTATGTGTTTATTAGTTTAAGGGCAGACAGTCCTAAACCAGTCCTTACTTTCTTCACATGGTTTGATACCTTACCTTTCCATATTTTTACCTTCATATGCATTAAAAAAGCCTTCTTGTCATACTAATAGCTCCCAAATGTCAATCTATCACATTTATTCATAAATTTTCCTATAGGTATATGTTCAGCCACCTGTAGGTGTGTATTGGCATGTTCTAAACAGGAAAGATGTGGATATGACAAGACTATGTCAAGGAAGGGCCTTCAAAAACCATTCAAGAGCATTAATAAACCTTTTAAATGAGTTCTTAATCAAGAACACATTTGGAACTAGCTTCAACACCAAACTTCCAATGTAGAAAACACTTGCAAACATATATGTTGACTATCAAGAGATGACAGTGAGAGAAACTCAACTTTTAGGTGTTATTTTGACATGTCAAAGGTTCAAAAATTTCTCTAGTATTTACAAATACATATTTATATGTTTAAACCTTTGATACAAATTTCATGTTTTCATTTTAACATGGAAAACACTCCCTCAAGATGCCTATAAGTGCATAAGGAGCTGGTAGTTTGTGAACCATCCAAACCTATAAGAGGCTTCTTTGACATTTGATGACCTATATTCTAGTTTGGTGATGGATAATATAGGGATAAGTCATTATAAGCATGTGAAAACATCAAACCCATAAAAAATAAACACAAGAATCAGAAACTAGCTAAAAAGGAGACCCCTCATGGTTGTAAATACATAAAAGGCTACTTGGAGTCTAACTGATTGTTCATAAAGGAGGAGGAACCAAATTGAAATTTCTTATTATGGATTTGAATTATATTCTAAGTATTATGCACCCCCAAAATCACTCTTCCCAACTCCACTTGTATGACTTGTACCAAGTGTTTGAAGTTGACCCCTTTTTGCTGGCCAAGACAAGGAGGAAGGAAAAGAAGAAAGAATTGAAATTTTTTATGCATTATCTACAAAAAAAACATGGAAATGACTATTGGGAGGTGAAGAGGCACATAATTGATGCTTCCATGTGAAAGTGAGATGATCCATTCCGTATAAGTGCCCAAAAGGCCCTAAAAACAAAGGGAAACTACCTTTCTCCAAGCATAACTAATTCTTGGACTATTATTTGAATATTTTTGACATTCTATGACCTCCCAAATTTATCTATAGCCTAATTACAAGTTTGCCTCCTCAGCCCATCTGTAGAAGTCCTTTATTTTAGCTAAAAAGGTGGCCCCAAAAGTATATTTTACATATGAAACATGGCAAAGATAAATAAATGACTTAGATAGATCTTAAAACATATCCAAAACCATATTAGGACCAAATCAACACAATTTATACCTTTGACCAGGTTTGACCCTATTTAACTAGGGTTGAATTCATTAACTTGACTAGTACAAGGGGGCTAGACTTGGACCAAGGCTAGACTAAGGATAAGTAAAATATTTAGATCAATATGAAACCCCTATAAGACATGAATAAACTTCTAAAAAGTTTATAAATGTAGGGGTCTACTCAAATTTGACCAAAGGTCAAATTTGGTCAATAGGTTGATCTTCAGGAAATGGCCTTGGTATAGGCCATACAATCAAATTAGCTACTATGAGATTTTGGAACACAACCTCTATAGGATATCCCACTTTGCTAGAAACTCTAGAGTTATTATTAAATACCCTTCATGGAGGTAATATTTTCAAAGTTTTTGGTGGATTAGGTAGAGATAATTGCACATTTAGAGCTAGTAAAGCTTGCATCATTTATACATGGCTTATTTTAGTTACTCCATTACCGAACATGTTATTGTTCTTATTGAATCCCTTGGGTTTATCTGTTATAACAATTTGACTAGGATATTGGGTTTTATTTGAGATTTTACCTTGTGAATAACTCTTGACAAGGCCTTTGGTAATAAGTACCTTCTTAATTTGCATACCTTTGTCTATACTTTCTTCAAATGTGTTTACTCAAGTAAGCCATAAACTATGCACCACCTTAAGGTGTAAGTTATACACAAAAATTTCAGCCAGCTATTTGTCTGGAAAATAATGTTGAAAGCATCCAACTAATGCTCTCCACTGCTATTTATATGCTACAAATATTTTTCCATCTCATTGTTTGGATTTGCACAAGTCAATAATGGTCAATTCATGTTCAATATTATAAGAGAAATGGTTGATTTTTTTTTAGATAGATCATTCCAATCCACAACCGATCCCTTGGATAATTTAATAATCCATTATAAATCTTATCCCATTAAACTTCACGGAAAAAAGTGAAGAAAATAAATGCTATTGTAAGCTACCTCTTGGCATATCAAAAAAAAATGCCTAAATGTGTTCATAAGAGTCACTTTTATCTTTGTATTTATAAAATTTGGGTGCCTCAAAATGAGGTAGAAAGGGGATTTGAAAAATACTCAAATCAAATGGATATGGACATATCTCATCAAATTTGTACTTATTAATTTAGTTTCCTTTCTCTAATCGTGACATAATTTATTTCATCAAATTCCACTCTTGCATGTTACGTGCATTGGTAGGTGGAATATAATTATATTGGGGTGGTATGTGCCCTTGTTGCATAGATTTGTTAGGGATATACACCCTATGACCTGTAACTTTATTTTGATTCACTCCTTGAGTTGAGTAAGCAAGATGTTAATTTTTGGGTTGGTAAATATTCCCTGAAGCTGACCAACTTGAATTGTAAGTGTTTTATTGATTTTAGGGAGTATATGGTCTATTCACCAAAGTACATGTTAGTTGAGATGAACTAGCCAAATTATTTTGAATAATCTCCTCACTATGCACTAAGTGTTTCATTCCCTGATTTTATGAAGGAACAAGAGGTTCTTGCTAATTGAAAAATGTATGCTCCAGGTCTAGTGAAGCATGTTATGGAACCTCTTGGGACTTAAGTTATTTAATTAAGACATCTTGATCTATTGTCAAGTTGGTTCTAGGTTTTACCACATTCCCTTGCTCTTTGGAATCATCATTGTGTATGAAAGTGGTAACTAAAGAGTCAGTCAAGTGCATGATAAGTTAGTCTACATATTTTTGACTTATCTTTTTGATCTTGGTGACAAGATCTTGATCATTAGGAGTTGAATCTATGAGCACTTCCTTCCCTTTACTAAAAGAAGACATGTTTGTTTTTTCAATATGTATGAGGGATTATTCTCTCTATTGCTCTCCTTCTCTAACCAATGTATGTAATTATCCCATAAGAAATTCTGATGGCAATCTAGAACCAAATTTAATCAAACTTAGGAATGTTTTGTCTTTGTCCTCTAGGGGTTGATGTTCAAAATAGTCTTGTTCAGATCCTACAGTCATGGAAATGTCTTCATATACCATAGAAATATCTTATACATCATAAAAGTGATCTTACTCATAGCTAGACCCCTAAGAGACCCCACTATAAGTGTACCTTTATGTCATGTAGACAAAGGTTGTTCTCTATGTTTTCTAAGATTTGGGAAATGTTTTGCAAACATTTAATAAGGTGTGTTTTGATTTTCTCCAAACAAGTGACAAGGCAAAAGAGACTATAATAAAGATAAATTGGTATAGTACCACATAATTAGGAGAAATGTTCATGAAGTTACTCAACTTTAGAGGGTTAAAATCATTAAATTGGAAGAGGGCGTGATAACTTTGAAACCTAAAATGTAAACTAGTATACTAAATGTAGGTTTAAAGATACGTTAATATCATAAAATCTAGGGATGACTTTGATGAGTTTCTAATATAAAATTATAAGAGATTATTTTTAATGAGGAAAGTAACAATGCAAACTAAAAAACTCAAGATGTGAAAACACATACTAATTCCTAAGTATAAAACTAAAACCAAACGGGCAACACAATGCCGACACATGGTAATAGGAAGTATAAAATGTATTCTAGAACTTAGAGCATGAGCAATATACTAGATAACCTAGGTTCATAATGATCAAATGATGATTATGATGAGTATATAAAATGACCTTCAACCCAAATAGGAAATCATACCTAAGTTAACTCAAATCGAGTGTAAATGGTAAACCAATTAACATGTTGGACTAGAACTTAGAAAGGTGATATTTCAAATTTGAATTAAAAATGAAGGCCTTAAAGATTTTTTGGAAAATGGTTTAGACTCAAATGGACAACATAACAATGTTGTTTAGATAAGATAAACACAGTGTTTCAAATGAGGATTTGAACAAGGTAAAATATGTTTTTGATTTGGTTAGCATAATGCCTCATTAAAATAAAATGGTGGATAACAAATGTGTTTAGTTGACATGTTTTAGTTCATAAACAAATTTTAGACTCAAATCAAGACCAAAAACATAAAGGAAAAGATAAATATGACTAAGTATAATGTCCAAAGACCTAGACTGACAAGGTTGCTTTGTATTTCTGAATTCCATCTATATATGTATTCTTGGGAGGATTTTAAATGTTAATCTAAAATTAAAAGCCCATGAAGTAGTAGGGTTTTTACACCCCCTTCTCCCAAGAGATTATATAGTGACATGGAACTTTGAGCTACTCGCCCTACATCAACAATATATCCATGGCATGTGGGGTTGTTCCAAAACTAAATTTTTGAATGTCTAGATGGTCCCAAGTGTGATTAACACTAGAGATGCCTCATGTCAATTGAGTTAATACTGATTAAATTACTATGCAAGGGTATATTCCTTTGCATAGTTATTCCATCTATGTACTACATAGTGGAATCCCCTAATTAACCATACCTGACTTAGATTTTCATTACCATTGGAGAGGTTATCTACTCAATCCCCTGGAAATCATAGTATACATGCCCTAATTTATATACCCCACCATGGAGTGGGGTTTAAATAATTCCTAAAAATGAAACCCTAGGTAAAAGCTTCCCTAAATAACTCATGAGGAGGCTATGAACTCCTGCTCACACAAATTGTATCAAATAAATGACCAAGTGAAAATAATTTAAAGGTTGTGTCTAGATCACCCAAACCATATGGGTTTTGGGGAGAGCATTAACAACATTCTTTTCATGCTTTGGACAAGGCACAATTGTAAGGACTAACCACTTTTGGTCATCCAAGTTCCCTAAAGGGGATGGGGGAGAGCATACACACATCCTTCATTTGTGAAAACAAATAAGTATAAAGTGTTCTATCATAAAATAACACATTTTTAAAAACTTAAAATTTAAGTGAGTGTTAATTTTAGGCACCAAAATTGAAGTGTTTGATGAAGTTCTTGGTCCCTTGGCCTTAGTTGTAAACTTTGAAAAACTTTCACAAAACAATTAAGCAAACCATCTAGATTTGTTTTAAACACCAAATAGAAGTTTTTAAGAGTTAAACATGTTCAAATTTGTCCCTTTTCCAATGCATGACCTATAATTTTTAGAGGGTTTCCTTCTACTTTGAAGCACAATTATCAATGAAACAAGCAAGATTTGAAAACTTGCTATTTGGTTCTCTATTTTTATTACACAGAGACCGATGTTGGTCAACAGTGATCGGTGCTAGTTAATAAAAGACCTATTATGGTCATAAAAAAAATGATTTCAATCAATAAAAATTGATGTTGGTTACCTGTGAACCCTTAAGCAAAAAATGTTTTCTCAAAAACTTTTGTTAGCCCAAGTTAGTATAAAATCTCTAGAATTTTTTTTTAGATCATGCAATAAAATGTTTAGAGACTTAAAAACCAAAATAACAACTTTCAAAATTTAAGAAATCCCAAAAACCCAAATTTTCTATCATGTTCAACCCTGCACAAGAATTGATGTCGGTTAGATAGGACCAATGCTGGTTATAGAGAATTGATACCAGTCATTGTGTAAGCTATATGTCAACAAAAGCTTAAAAATATGGGAAAAATAAAGATAAAAGTTGATTTTTATGGTTTTTAAAGGACTTATTAGTAAATCTAAAGATGCCAAAGTGTTCTCCTTGATTGTATTGGATGCACTATCCCACCAGGTGTACCAAGATATAGATATGGAATCCAAAGATAGTTAGTCAAGCATTAGTTAAGAAAACTCAATAAAATGCATAAAAACATAGCCAACTAATCCAACTCTTTCAATGGGTTTGGAAAATGATAGTTAAGAGTTATTGAAAGAAAGCACATACATAATACCTTCCTAGAGCATTCCATCACCCAAATGTGCTCAAAACATGCTTTTACCCTTGATTTGGTACTAAAGTCTTTAGCAATGATATAAGTCAAAAATCCTTCACCATCTCTTATGCACCAATGAAACTAAGATCATAATATTTGAATCAGTGTTGTGCCTATCTTGAAGCTATCTTATTGTAAATTAGGCATAATAATACTACATATAAATGAGTTGTGGAGATAATTTTGCATAATAAGTTTACACAAATAAATCTTAAAAATGGTGGTCTTAGCCCTCCTATTTATAGATTTTTGATTTTGATCAGAATCAATCATGACTGTCCATCTTGAGATCAAGATGTGTGGTCATTAATTAATCCAATTTTGAAGATAATATTCATAAATACCCTCATAAATATTTGGAAGGAAAGGGCACTAAAGAGGCATGGAAGGTCTGAAATTTGATATTTGTTGCATTTATGGCTTATGGAGGCCACCCCATAAATGATGTCATTAAATGATGCACATATTAGGAATCAATTTCTAATTAAAACATATTCAATAACTTCCATGGATTTTTCACTTAAGCTCTTAATTTAGATTAATTTTCCTAAGTGAGATTAATCAAATTTTATGTAATTCTTTGGAAATTGGTTGCACACTAAAAAATGAAAATGGTCAAAATGTCATATTACTAGGTTATAATTTGATTAGAGTATAATTAGAAGAAGGTATCAGTTGTATATGAACCAATATCCCATTTAGTAGATCATCGACAAAAAAAATACATGCACATGTCGTGTGCTTTCAAATTAGAAGAATTCAGTGGTTGAGATAGTCAAATTACATTTTCATCATTTTAACTCAAAATTGTTTGAGAAAAGTTAATAATCACATAAAATGCATTGCCCCATTTAGGAATACATTAGCCTAAATCAACACTTGTATATAACAATCTTGAACCATTTAGTGCGTTTAAGTGATTTTGGCCCAAAATTGTGCATTTTCACAATTTTTTTGTAAGATTGACAATTTCAACATAATGGTGTTAGAAATTGGATGTCTACACTATGTATCAACAAAATAGTCCTAAAATAATTAGCTGTGTTGTGAGTGAAATTGTTGATAAAAAAAAGTACTGAATAACTTCAAACTTGAAAATATGTGCTTGATGTTCTAAAATAATATATACCTACAATAATATCAAAGATAAAACATACAAGACTCTCTTTAATTCAAATTAATACACTGCCACACATTTGTGTGCAATTCTTATTAATAAATAAAGCTAAAATAATATTATTACAAGATAACTTGCATTGCAAGTTAAGTCTAAAATTAGAAATTATTAATAATAAAATCTTATAACATTAAATGAATTGAGATTCAAATTCAAATAGAATAAATAAAATTAATTTAACTCATTGTAAATATTTATACATCATGTAAGAAGCTTTCTTTAATATTAAAGTCATCCTAATAATTTAAGTCATATAATCAAGAAACCACATGATTCCTCTCTGGAAATTAGTGGATAATGATTTAGACTCAACTAAATACTCAAATATTGAACTAGAGTACATCGAAGTGAACTGTAGTGAATTGGTAGTTCTAGCTATTTTTTATGAAATCATTGAAAAGTGTCCCAAAGTGACCAAAACACTAATTAAAGTTATAAATAAATTAAATAATATTAAAAAAACTAAAAAACCAAAATATACTAATTCTAAAAATAGAACTCAAATTCCCATATTGACATCATACTCAATAGTTATGTTTTTCTTCCTGTAAAATTAAGTCGACCTATTCGATCCACTCTTTTACAGATCATTTTATTTGTATTCTTACAAAATTAAGTTGACCTAATCGATCCATTTTTCTATATAATATTCTATTTGTCTTCTTATATAACTAAGTCAACTTACTCGATCCAATATTTTATAGATTGTTTTGTTTTCCTTCCTATAAAACTCCATTGACCAGTTCAACGTAGTATTCTATAGATTGTCTTATTTTTCAATAATTGTTTCACTAAATCTCTTCATCATGAAACATTTATTTGATGACACTAAATATTAAAATTAAATTAACATGATGAGTTTCACTAATCCTAAAAATATTCCTAAAACACATTTTGCAGTGATTAACCCAGATCAAAGCAATACCCATGTTAGCACTAGAAATACCAACTATGGGACTCCTCCCTATTCCATGACTCATAACCATTTATTAATGAAAATAATTTAAGATAAAATTTACCTTGAATACATGACCAAACTGATCCTATTCATCAATGAAAATCCTCATTATAGAGGTAAGGATCCTACAGTCATCTATAACCTCATGATGGGACCTTATATTGGACAACCCCACTCACCTTTACCTAGATTTTCCATAAGATTTGGGGAAAGTCACTTAATGAATTATTATACACATTTAACCTCTATCATGTCTCCCTATAATACTATGACATCATCCTCCATGTCTTCTTTCACCTCCATGCCAAGTATTTATACAAACATGGTGGGTGTGACTTTTAGTGGGTCTACTTAAAACACCCAAAATAATACCCAATTCCATACAACCCCTAATACATATAATATTAGTTATTCTTATGTCAATAATGCATCTCATGCTACTAGTGCATCTCAAACCCTTAATACCTCACATGATACTAACACATCAAACATTTCTTTGACTAGTCAAAATACCATTCAATCTAATCAATTACTATTACAAACTCTTAACTAAATAGCTAATTTTCAAGATAATAATACCAACCAAATGATGCAAATTCAAAACTAGTTATTGAATATCCAAAGCCAACCTCAACCTACTCAATGGGGAACACAAAATGCTAATGCTCCCCCATCTCTCCTTGGAGATGCACATGGTAACTTTATACCACAACCACCACTTGTTAAAAAAATTATTAAACACTTACAAGATGAATATATTGTACCTAAAATTATGAACATTGACATAGGATGAATATCCTACTATTACTTATAATGGATCCATGGATCTAGATTTGCATTTGAAAACCTTTAGAAATCTATATAAAGATTGGGTTAAACTTAATACCTTTGCTGCCATTAAAATATTAGCTAAAACCTTTTCAGGTGATGCTTTAGATTGGTATAACCAACTTAAAACTCATTTTATCACTATATTAGAGGAATTAGTCAATGCTTTGGTCCAATAATTTCAATTAGTGATCTTCTGGAAAAAACATAGACCATTTTATCAACTATAAATAATTAGAATCTAAAACGATATAAGTATTCATTAAAATATGGAAAGCCTTGTCTAATAAAGTTGAGAATAATATGTTAGATGATAATATCTTCCACTTATTAGCTAATTATCTTCATCCTAAGTTACAATACTGTGTTAGGACCCTTTATCCAAAATCCTTGGAAGAGGCCCTTGACCAAACTAAATGTCACAATTTCCTTATACATCAATTTGAACCTTCACACCCTTCCATAGGAACTCTAATGATTTTGAAATCTAAGATTAACATGTAATTAATGATGGTGTTATGGATACTTACGAATCGATAGACACTATCCAAGTCATTACTCCAAGCAACACCATGGAGCATAATCCTCCAAATAACAATAATTCTCATCCTAGTTCTACATTTTATCAACAAAATAATATGGATGTACACAAACCTCTTTCCTTATAAAAAATTCAAAAACATCGTCCATGACCTTCCCCATGAGATCTTGACCCTATGTGCCCTATTAAACACTGGTATGATCCTCACAAATTTTGTTGGTTTCATGCAATTTGGGGCCATTCTCACAAAACTTGTCATCAATTACAAAATTTTACTATGGATTATCTCCTTAGACCCAAATTTGACCATGAATCACTTATATGTAAATGTTAACAAGCTTATGAAATAGCAGCTAAGGATCATGAAACTAAAACAAAAAACAAAGCTTTAAATCAAGCCAATGCTCACTTAGCCATTTATAAGGATCCTCTTCCTAACCATCAAAATAACACTAATCAACCTCATACCACCAAAAATGTTTAAATTACTATAGATCTTAACATCAATGGTGATAATGTTGTCAACATGAACTAAATGAAGAGAGTAGTTTCTTATATTGATCAATATCCAACTTTCAACTATAGTGAATTTCCAAAGTTTTGCATTGTTCAAGATTCTTACCCATCCTATCTCATGGAATCGGGGCATGAAGAACCAAAAAACAAGAAAATATCAAATATAACAATATAAATTAACAATAATTCTCATACCATTGATATAATCTCTACTCTCCCTACAAAGAAGATATCTCAAGAAGATACCCTACAAACATCCATTATTTATATTCTATTCAAACACAAGAAATTACCAAAGATACAACCACATCACCTAAAATATCAAAAGTACCTTCAACTGATCAAACCATATTAACCAAACCTAAAATAAACATATCTTATCAACTATAAATTTCAATGCCATTCCAACCCACCTTCAAAAGAAATATTTCAACATTATGCACCTCTATCCAATAATAATCTAATGGTTAATAATGAATGGGATCCCATAGAGAAACTTTCACATCTCCCATCTCAAATTCATTTATGAGAACTTCACCTTGTCATCATAATCGAATAATAAAATTATTATTTGAAATGAACATCCCTCACACTCCACCTATGGGGCAAGAAGCTAATTTATCAGGATCTGAAGATAACATCCTTCAACAGTGAGAAGAAATATCTATGCATGTTGACAAAATAGTTGACACTTCTCTTTCACTCAAATTTCCTATCTCTTCCATGATTCCTGATGAGATATTGCTTTGTGCAGATGACACACTATTATCTATTAGTGTAAAAATAAGAGACATCTAAGTTAAATGTTCTTAATCAATGAAGGATCAGGCACTTGTGTTGCTTCCCTTGATTTTATCAAAACACTTGGATAATCTAAATGTAATATTAAATCCACACAAAGTATATGTCAAGGATATGAATAAAGATAAATGCCTCCATTAGGTTGTGTTTAGATTCCTATCATGGTTCCCCCAGTCATGGTATGTGTGAAATTCATGATATTTAACTTTCCACTCTCTTATAATATTTTACTTGGTTGACCTTGGACACATCACATGAGAGTAGTTACCTCGTCAACATGCCAATGTGTTAAATTTTCTTATAATGGTGCTATATATAAGATTCAAGGAGACACAAATCCTTAGAATTTCAAACAATTACAAGAAATAAATGTTTTTAAAATTCCCACCTTTGAACCCTTAACTAGCATACAATTTCATGAATCATAATGTTTCAATTATCCCATCAACTCTACTAGAGGTTATAATGGTCATCCTAAATTAATAGGAAACATACCACCTAACCATTTAGATTCAAATGGTGATGAACCAAATGAGATAAGTTTAAAAATAAAAACTTTAGATATCTCTCCTAACATAATCACTCAATTAAATGTTTATTTACAACCTTGATCTTGTCAACAACCATGTGATGAAATTTCAATTACCTTAGAAAAAACTAAAAATTCTATTCACCATGCCTCTTCGAATGATACAATCATTGATTGATGTACTACTGACCTTTATACTCCTAATTATGATGATGGATGTTCTTTAGATGATCCAGTTTTAGTTGGATTTTCTCAATGTAAAGATAGAAAGATACTTAGATATCATTCTTCTTCACAATATTCTCTTAGTTATATTCCTTTAATTCCTTCTCTTGCTATAATACTTGATATTATTTCTTATGATTTATACAGGTCTAAGATGGAACACACACACACACACACACACACACACACACACACACACACACACACACACACACACACACACACACACACACACACACACACACACACACACACACACACACACACACACACACACACACACACACACACACACACACACACAAATCCTCCAATATGTTACACTGCTAACCTTATTAGTACTAAGGTTATGGAATAGATATCATAACCTTTATCTTTCATTTATTATTTATTATTAGTTAGGCCAACATAATTGGAATGAATGGGTGTGACCCTTCCATATTATGGGTGTGACTCTTCCCAATTATGGGTATATATATGGTGGAGCATGGATCTTGATAAGCATCATAAGTTTAATTATTGAATTAATTTCATCATTTATTATGATTATTGGAGGTTTTCCCCTTGAAGTGGATTACATTTTAATGTTATTTATGTTATTATAAATAAATATCCTAACAAATGGTATTAGAACATCGATTTTGGCATAAAGTTTTGTTTCCACTATATCTCACAAACCATTGCGATGTTTTATACAATTTTTTACGAGAGTTGGATAATAATATAAGGAGTCCATAGTAATTTTTTTGAGATTTTAAGATCTATTTTGAAGAAGTTATTACATTTTTATTTTTTTATTAAAATTTCTCTACAGCTACAATTTTATGATTTGTTTATATTTTTAGAAAGCTCATAAAATTTAAGTTGGGTTTAGTTCTTTGTATTTTGATATTAGAGGTATTTTACATTCTAAAATTAGCTAGTCAAAGTTGGTCAATAGTGGAACATATGATCCTAATACAATACATGTTTTAATTTTTTATGGTTATCACTCGCTCCAGATACTTTCCTTCAATAATTGATAATAAATATAGAGCTAGAAATAAAACCAAATATATAGCCATGCCTTTTGGAATAGATGCCTTTTCTTCAACCACTGATCCCAATGATTCCCTTTATTGTCCACCACCTAAAATAAATGTGAAACAGTTGTCACTTTTATCAAAGATAATTTGTTTTCCCCATTTGTAACATAGTTTATTGAGGGTTAGGTTTAAACATGATCTAATGTCTGAATTGAAGTCCTAATTAATACACATCCTACAATCACTCATACATAACCAAACCATCCTGGAAGTCACAATAAAGTAAACTCAGGACAACAGTTCTAAGGGCTAAAATTACACCTACCAAAGATGAACATATGAAAATTTGATGATATGGATGTAACCTTATAAATAAATTTCATGGAATAATATTTTAAGCTTCATAATATACAAAATTCAAAGGTTGATATAACTTCATTGCATCTAAAATTTGAACCTTATCAATGGTACCAGTGGATGATGAGTGAAAAAAAGGGCAAGGGCTTAATTGGGATGAATTTATTAAGGACTTATCAATCCAATATGAGCAAACATGGAAGGGAAGTTATTTCACCTAACTAATAAATTGGAAACAAATAAGATATGTAGTGAAATATAATGTAGATCATATGAGATTGGCAATCCAAACTCTAGAAGCAACACCTTATCAGAGACTGCAATTTTACATAAATGGACTAAAGGAACAAATTAAGCATGATGTTTACTTATTGGAACCATGTACAATTAGGAAATCAATACAACAATCACTACACATTGAGCAACAAAACTTTTCTATGAAGAGATTCACACAATGTCAAACTTTAGGATGGTGAGATAGAAATGTGACTAATATTATTGATAGAAATATGGTCAACTCTTTTAACCCAAGGAAAATTACCAAGCTTTCTCCTCAACATGATTCAGAAAAAAGAGAAAAGTGCCTATGTTGGCATTGAGATAGTAAATGGTCTAGAGGACATAAGTGTACCAATGGTGAGAAAAGACTAATGATTATTGAGAATGAGGTTTTGGAGGAAGACATTAACTACAGAGGAAAAAATAATAGAACAAGAGCATGAAAATTATGAGCAAGAAAGCCCTACTATATCTCTACATGCATTAAATGGGATAAGCACACCAAAAACGCTCAAAATGGTGGGTTATATTAAGAAGAAGAAAGTGGCATTCTTAGTCGATACAGGGAGTACCCATAACTTCATTGACAAAAAATTAGCTAATGAGCTCAAATTCTTTGTGTATTCAATATCTAATTTTTAAGTCATGATTGCCAATGGGAAAAAACTCTCTTATGGGGGTAAATGTCATCATATTAAGCTCTCAATGGGGGACTATTAGCTAGATTTACAAATGTTTGCCATATTGATTGGGGGAGAAGATGTAGTTTTGGGAGTGCAATGGCTTAAACAACTGGAAATAGTGTCTTTCAATTTTCAAGACTTATTCATGGTTTTTAATATAAATGGAAAAAATTACACACTTAATGGGATGAAATCCCAACACAACCAAATTATTAGCTCTCATATGATGGAGAAGTTACTTAATAAAGGATACTATGGCATAGTGGCACAACTACATTTATTTGAAGCACATGATGTAAAAAATTAGGAACTACCAAATCTTCAAATGATTATTCAATGAGATCAAAAAGTATTTTAGGAACCAAATGGCCTACCTCTAATCATATATCATGATCATGCAATTGAATTAAGTCTAGGAAGTATCCCTTGTAATATTAGACATTACCACTACCCCTATGAACAAAAGTTAGAAATTAAAAAAATTGGTAAAGGAAATGCTAGAATTAGGTATTGTTCATCCCATTAAAAATGATTATTTATATCCAATGGTTATGGTTAAAAAAGGATGAGTCATGGAGAATGTGCCTATACTATAGGGAACTCAATAAGATCACTTTGAAAGATAAGTTTCTTATTCTTGTCAGTGATGAATTATTGGATGAATTGAATAGTGTTGTTTTCTTTAATAAGTCAGATTTGCATTTAGGGTATCATCAAATTTAGGTAAAAGAGGAGGATGTACATAAGATTGCATCCATGATGCATGAGGGTTAGTATGAATTATTAGTTATGACATTTGATCTCACTAATGCTCCATTTACTTTTCAAAGCTTCATGAATTAAATTTTTTGCCCATTTCTTCATAAATTTGTATTGGTGTTCTTTGATGACATATTAATCTATAGTAAAACATGGAAAAAACATTTACATCATGTAGAAACATATTAAAGGAATTAGAGGACCATCAAATTTATACAAATAAATCTAAATGTGCCTTTGGAGTGAAGGAAGTGGAATACTTAGGACATGTGGTATCACATGAAGGTGTTAAAGTGGACCCTAAGAAGATTGTATTTGTCAAAGATTAGCCAAAACTTAAAAATATCAATGGTTTTAGAGAATTATTGGGTCTAACAAGCTACTACAGAAGATTTATTCATAATTATGCTTGCATAAAAATACCCTTAATAACATTATTGAATAAGGATTCATTTTCATGGTCAGACTTAGCTACCCAAACATTCCAAAAATTGAAAGCTCTCACTTCCACACTTGTAATAGCTACCCCAAAATTCTCTAAGACATTTGTGGTAGAATGTGATGCTTCTAGGCATGGCATTGGGGTAATACTAATGTAATAAGGGTGTCCCTTAGCATTTGACAGTCGATAATTAAAAGGAAAGAACTAGGTAAGGTCCACATATGATAAATAAATGGTAGTAATCATTCATGCAGTTAAACAATGGTGTCAATATCTCATGAGAAGGCATTTCAAAGTTAAGACAAATCATGAGAGTCTAAAGCATTTTTGGATCAATGACTATCTTTAGAGGAGAAATAGAAATGGGTCACAAAGATGATAGGATATGACTTCTAAATTATTTATGAAAAAGGAAAGGTGAATATTTTAGCTGATGCACTCTCTTGACAAGAAGTAGATGAAGCAAAACTTTATGATATTTATTTATTACAACCTAAATGGGTAGAAGCAGTGTGGGTTAAGTGGCAATAAGACACCCCAACTAGGAAACTTGTATAATAAATGAAAGAGAACCCATCTTCTATAGATAAGTATGTTTAAGAAGGTGACTCATTATGGTACAAAGACAGAATCTTCTTGTGTAAAAATTTAGAATTGAAAGCTAGTATCTTGTCTCAAATGCATGAATCACCCATTGGAGGACATTCTGAGTTCTTAAAGACTTATCACCATATAAATAAGGATTTTGTTTAGGAAGACCTTAATGGGGATGTGCAAAAATTTGTGGAAGAATGTTTGATTTGCTAGAAAAATAAAGGAGAAAAAATTAAGACCCTAGGTCTCTTACAAACCATTAGGCATTCCAACATAACATTGGGAATAAATATCAATGGAATTTATTACAGGCCTACCTAAATCAAATAACATGGATGTGATATTAGTGGTTGTGGATCGACTCACCAAGTATGCACATTTTTGTGGGCTTTCTCATCCATTTTAAACTAGTACTGTGGTAGAAGTATTCATGGAAAAGGTACAAAAACTCCATAGAATTGCCAAAATCATTGTGAATGATCATGATCCTATCTTCACTAGCATATTTTGGATTGAACTATTTTCCATGTGGGGCACAAAACTTTCCCATAGTTCATATTATCATCCAAAATTAGATGGCCAAACTAAAATTATGAATAAATGTCTTAAAGGATACCTATGTTGTTTTGCCTCAAAAACACAAGCACAATGGTCCAAGTAGCTTTCATAGGTAGAATGGTGGTATAACACATCATTTCACATAGTAATAAAGATGGCATCATTTGATACTCTCTATGGCTACCCCCTGCCTTTTAATACATCTTATTTGTAGGGTCATTCCAAAGCCTATGCAATCGAGGATCATCTTCAATACCAATAGGAAGTGATTCAAATCCTTAAGGAAAATATGGTTATGGCTCAAAATAGGATGAAACAACAAGCTGATCAACACCATAGTGAGCTAAATTTTGAGGAAGGATATTGGGTGTTCTTTCAATTGAAACCCTACAAATAATGGACACTTAAACAACATAATAAAATCAAGCTCACACCAAAATTTTATGGGACCTAAAAGGTTATGCACTAGATTGGAAGTGTCACTTATAAGTTAGAATTTCCACATTCTTCCAAAATTCATCATATCTTTCATGTTTCTTGCTTGAAGAAAGTAATTGGTTCCAAGCTTTTGGTCTAGTCTGAGTTGCCTGAGTTAGATGAAGAAGGGAAATTCATTATGGTACTTGAGATTGTTATCAAGACATGACTAAATAAATTATGTAACTGAGCCATTTATAAATTTATCATCAAATGGAAAAATTTTCGTACTGAAGATGCAACATGGGAGGATGGATAATTCATGTAACAACATCCTGAGTTATTAAGCATTGTGGGCAATGCTTTTTTGAAGGGAAAGTGCATGTTACACCCCTAACCTTATGAGTAATAAAGTTATGAAATGGATATCATAACCTTTATCTTTCATTTATTAATTCTTATTAGTTAGGAAGACATAATTGGAATGAATAGGTGTGACCTTCCATATTATGGGTGTGAATCTTCCCAATTATGGGTATATATATGGTGGAGCATGGATCTCCATAAGCATCATAAGTTTAATTATTAAATTCATTTCCTCATTTATTCTAATTATCAAAGGTTCCCCCCTCAAAGTGTATTATATTTTAATGTTATTTTTATTATTATAAAAACACAATCACTACTAAGTCTCTTTGGAGCATGCTTATAGACTATGTCATGATGGGACCTTACCAATTTTCTAGATTCCATGATCCTTATATCTTACTTCCTCCAAAAATGTCATATACACTACTTTGACCTACTACAAGTTCATATATTAATGTGGTTCAACCTAGTGTTGATTCTATTATGAGTTTTTTTATTGGTGATGGCATATTACATTTGCCTAAGTTTGATCCTTTACCAACATGATGGGCAAATGAACCTTATTGTCAGATCCATAAAGTTTTTAGTCATTGGCCCAAGGATTGTAGTGCACACCAAAAATAATATAAATATTATTCTATTACCATAGATAATCAATATTCACCATCTAATACTAGATGTACTTATTGATATCATGGTACATGTAACCATTCTTCTACTCATTATCGACAACTCAAGAAAAACATTGATACACTTTTTTGAGCTATAACACAACCAAAAGACAAAATTTTACCACCTCTTAAGGTGATTCTATAGTATATTCCTCAATATGGGGAGGTTTATTATCTTTAGCATTAGTACACTACATACCATATTGATACATGCCAAGTGCTTCAACAACATTTTCATGATTTTCCATGGCCTACACCTTCACTGGTTCAGCCTCATGTTCCAGGTCACTCATGGATGAAGGATCCTCCTTCTCCATAGCCTACACGTCTACATATATATGCATATACCATTCATATTTTGACACCTTTTACTCATATTGAGTATCCCACATAGGGGGTACCTCAAGAGAATCATACTGATTCTAGCATACCTAATTTCTCTATAAATATGATACAATAGGAAGTATTTTCATGACTTTAAATGAATATTTATGAGACTCTGATTAATGTCAAAAATTTAATTACATAAGGATGTACAGATGTTATGGATGATATTTATGATAAGATTTATCAATATCTTTAAACACATCAGGGTGTTCTATCACATTATTTATCACACCATTATATGATTTGGACTTAATTTATGAGTATATATGGATATTTTTCTTATTTATTGTCCCATTGGTTATTTACATTTCTCTTTCACATTTTTTTAATTTAAAATGAATATCTCATGCATTAATCTTATGGTTTAATTTCCTTTTTGCATGGTTTAATTTTTCTTAAAAGTTATTTATTTTATGCTTGTTACGTCATTTAAACACAAGATAGTTATTATTGTGACATGGTTCTTAAACTCATATCCATTTATTATCCTATCTTTACCAAATTATTAGTGAACAAGCATACTTCTCACTATATCATTACTTACATAAATCTCTTTTGATCTTCATCTTTTGCCTTTATTTCCTCTCTCATTTAAGCACACATAAAGTTAAGAATTGAGATTACATGTAGGTTTTTAAGCAAGCCTATTTGTTTATAAAAACATGTGTATATCTATAGGTGTTTTTTCTCTTATAACCAAAGCATATAGGTCATTTGTGTTTGTCACTTTTATCACTCATGATTGGTTATTCCAAATCCATATAGAGGAGGAATAAAAAAATCCATAAAAGATAAAATCCAAATAATTTAAACAAAAGACAATAATCAAAAGGTAAAAATGAACATTCAAAAGTCAAAATCATACTAAAAGATGCAATTCATATCTAAGCACATCTCCTTTTTCTAATTGAAGCTCAGACTACATAGCTGGCCTCATAATAGAGTTGAGGTCCATTGGGGTGTGGTAGGACAGTAGATGGGAGTAGGAGATTTCATAATTATATATAGTACTACCTAATTTCTCACATAAGTTCCCAATATTTATGGTAGACCGATGATTCTATAAGGGGTCCTAAAGAATGAGGAAAATGATGTGGAAAGGTAGGTCCATTTTTTTTTTATATAGTTAACCATCATGAGTTTGATCTTAGTACTACACTTATCTATCCATAAAGTTTTGTGCTTATTGTAAACAAATACTTTTTTTAGTTGGCATCTAATAAACTCTTAGTGTGTCCCTATTTACCTAGTATGCCTCATATCTACCAAGGTTTTATTAAAAAAACCTATATCATTATTTTTACACTCCTCACTTCATTAAAACAATCCCAATATTACTCCTTGATGAATATGTTTTGTGAACTGATCATACTCTTGGGGTTTCCTTTTGTGAGTTTAAATATAAGACCTTTGATAGGACTAGGCCTTCCTCATAAACATTTCCTTATTTCTTACAAATATTCCCAATATTACCATTCACCTCATTGGTGTTCTCTTTGTGAGTTGTAGTGTAAGACCATGGATAGGACCAACCTTTCCTCACAAAATATTCCTAAAACTTCCATATCATAATTAGTCACAAAAATAATTATCAATATTTCTATTTACATTTTATTTTTCTTACATTGTGATTTATGAGTCATTTTCATACTTCCCATATTGATTTAGTATGTTTTTTGTTTTATTAAAAGTTTTAATTTATCTTCCTTTTTCATGATTTTTATAAATATTTGATTATGTTTTACATTATGATTCATTTTACATATTTATCATCTTAATTTAGTATGTTTGATGTTATTTATTATTCTCAATAATTTATATATTACGTATTCCTCATCTTGATTTAATGTGTTTTATACCCATTGCATTTGTAATGCAAAACTTTTCAAATACTAGATTTAAGTTTATTTTACAATTTATTTCCTTTATTTATGTTTTACACATTTCTCATCATGATTTAGAGTTTACTAAATTTTTACTACTCTTTGTATACATCCTTTTTAATCACTTTACATTATATTTTCTTCTCTTATCATTTTTTTTATCCATGCATTTGCTCATAAATTACTAGAAAAGAATCCAAAACATATCACACATTTTCTCATAGCATATAATAGAAACTAATAAATGTGATAGAAATTAAATATACATCCATAGACATCCATGGTCAATGTAAAGCAATAAAATGTAGGACCATATATATCCATAGATAAAAAGGTCTGATATAATAAAAACATGATACAAGTACAATAATATCACCATCTCTAAGGTTGTGCTCCATCATGTATATTTGGTGGACAAGCCACACTACCCATAGATGCTTGTGACTATCCCCATTTAATAGTCTATTTTAATGACTCTAAGATTTAAGGAAATCAATCTATCCATGTAGATTGGCCACTTGGGCTTGTGCCTGTGCTAGCTACCTCACCATGTTTATATGAACAAATCACTCCTCAATGATTGTCTTCCATGCCCATAGATATTCATCTCCCATTCCAAGTGGTACCTATGTGGAATCTCCTCATGTCTATAGCTCTCATTCTACCTCACTAACCAACCAAAAGCAACTAGCATACTTTGGGTAGATGGTAGAACAAGATTAGTCATAACTAGAGTATCATGCTGTGATAATACACCATCCAAAATATCATGATAAATAGATCATACTATAACACCCCATCTAAAATCCTCCTCAATAGCATCTATAAAATAAAAACCAAATGCACATTAGATATCGAATATATTAAAAATATAAACACACACACACACACCCACACACACACACACACACACACACACACACACACACACACACACACACACACAGATTCATCTATTTTATAACTCAAAATAATAAAAAACACTTACCAACAATAGTATTTCCAACCATAGTCTCTCCACCAACATGACCTCCAAGTATGTCTACGTGAGCATGTCTCTGAGGTGTTATAAAATCAAGAGAAAGAACTTGAGCATGTCATGGTTGATGCGTGTCATAAATCCATTCATTTAATCAACTAAGATTATTTGATGTCATATTAGACCAGGGATGGTGTCCAACGATTATATGCAATAAGGTATGCATCATAAGGACTAATGGTTATCTTTTGGGGGGTTTCTTGTGGATGAACTAATTCCTAAAGGTCTAATATATTTGCTTAAATGAAAATATAATTTAATGCTTGAGAAATCAAACACTTTTTATTATAATTGAAAATTATTTAAAACAAACACACTTGCTGAAATTAAATGCTTGAAATAAACATGCTTTATTTTGTAAAAAGACACACACTTTTAATCCATTTGCATAAAATGTAAATTGTAGAAAATGGAAATGCTTCAAAATCAAATGGATGAAAATAAAATGGATTAAAACACACATGCATAAATACAAATACCTACAAGTTAAACATGTATAATAATACATTATATAAAATAATAAATGATAAACATTAAAACACATAATAATATAAAATAAACATATAATTACCAAACATAAATCCTGCTTCCTTGGTTGAGTGGGCCTTTATTCTTCCTTGGAATAGCTTGTGGATCACCTCTTAGCTTTGAAGAAGATTTATAAACTTCTCATTAATTTTGGAAATGATTATAATTTAAAAATACTTAATCCATGCTCTACTTCATCTTGTTTGTTAACTCTCATATTGAATGAGGAGGTTGAATTAATAATAAAACTCTTTTAATCAATTGTTGTTGGAGAGTAAGAACATAAAAAAATAGTTTTAAACTAATTATTATTATAGACTAACAACATAACAACCTAGATTTTTATTCTAAAAAACTAACAAATCAATTTGGAACTGATTTACTAACCTTAACAACCTAACAAATTGGTTTAGAAATTATTCTTATTCTTAAGCTAACAACTTAGCAAATCAAATAAAAATATTACAAACTTGGTTATTTTCAACAACATTGAGGTGTGAGATATTGATAGTAGTACTATAAATATCTTTATATTTTTATAAATACATAATAAATAGATAAGAACCATCTCACTTTGCCTTCATGTTTCCATAGTTGCAGAGCTTTGTACTATGATGTCTATTTTTAAAAATTTCTATTTATAGATTTTTTGTAAATAGAAAGTCCATAAAATTTGTTCTAAAACAGGCTCCAAAACCTCAAAATTCATTATTTGCATCCTTAGACTCAAATTTAGAGTTTCAACTGATGTATTTTGAAGCTAGATAGATGAAATCTAGAGCTTTGACTAAACATGAACAGAGCCCACTAAAATACTCATAAATTTTGCATACAAACTCAGATTAAGATGATTCATTTTTTAAAATTGTCTATTTTTTTGAGAGGAATATGAATATTAAATTAGATTCATGATTATAGATATTATTGATGATTATTTTTATTGTTTTACAAAACCTATCAAATCTGTCCTAACACATGCACATACCAAAACATCAAACAAAGCAACATAAAAACACAAAACATGTTTTTGGTTGATATAAAAGTGTTTCAATGTATTATAAAATAATGTATAAATAGTAAACACATACACACACACACATCAACTGAAGAACCTTGAAGATGATTTACATTAGACTCCAAAGTTAGTAAGGATCTCCAGAGCTACATGAAGAGTGTTCTTGATTTGGTATTTGAAAGCTTCAAACTTTGACATCTGCATTATGAATCCTTTCAATCTACATATGAAACATGTTTCATTTTTCTCCAATAACTTGTTAGAAAATGATGTATAGAGACTTTCTCATTCCCTAATCAACCCAACTCTAACACCTACAAACATCAATTATGGCATTCAAAATTTGTAATATTTTCTTAACTATCCACTCTCTCTAGTCCTTGATACTCTAAATTCTTAGATCCTCTTTGACAACTTCTTTGACACAATTTTGTGCCCTCCTTGGGATTCTTTAATCATCTCCATTAACCCTTGTCACTTGAAATTATCATCATGTGCACTTAAAGCAATCGCACCTTCTACTTCACACTAGACCTTTCTATGGAGTTTATATTTATTTTAACCTTCAATTTTATGTCCACTCTTCTCCAAACTTCATTCCTTCTTTTCTATCTCTTGTGCAACTCTAGCCATTCTAACACTGTCCTAGTAGCCTTTTTTTGGACAAATTTGCATGGTACAAAATAGTTATTGAAAAACCAATTGTAGATTAAGATACCCTCTATCTTGTTGATCCTTCCACAAAGTTTCAAGTTCTAAATCCCTATATAGATACCTTTTCTAGCCTCTTGTTCTTTTGAATTAACCCTTATTAGGCATGTTTAACCATGCTTAAAACTCTATTTCTCATATTTGTACACACACAAGATGTACACATCTAAAATTATCATAATAATTTAGGGCATATGTAAAACTAATAGATCACCAAAATTTATCAAGTTTTGATGGTGGAAATGTAAGATATGTTTTTTTTCTTTAATAAACCCTAACCCATGATTTCTCATAGTCTGTTTGACCTAAGAGTCTTCAAAATCATTCTAAACAATTATTTCTCACTTTAAAGATTTTAAAAGAACTTAACAAGGTTTACACAACCTAATCCCATATTTTTATAACTTGAAAATTTCTTTGTTAGCTTCTGGTTACACTCTAATTGTGCATTTGATAGTGTTCTATTAAGGCAACTTGTCTATAACAAAATAGAATAGGGTTTGAACATTTATTTACTCACTTGGTATCTTAAAATTTTACTTCAAGGTATATAACTCCTAGATGGCATATTTATCCACCTAATTCATACCACACCAATATCCACCATGCTTAACATCTGTTAGGCACATCATACACATAATTCTTGTTTGTATTCATTGAACATAAACATAATAGGGGACAAATAGTAAGGTTTTCATACCGAGAAACCTTTATTTCTTTTCTTGGGATTATGGTCACTCATCATTAAACCCATTTATGTATTTTTTCAACGTACCTCACTTAAGGAATTCCTTCCTTTACTGTTCTCTTGATTTTCAAACTTAATTACACACATAAATCTAAAATATAGTCCTACCACAACTATATTTTAACATTCATACTATGTCTACATGATTTAAGGATTCCTATTCACTAAATTTTAGTCATAAAGCAACATAAAGACAATGGTGCAAAGGAATATAAACTCAAAAGCATGTTACTTTTTATTGATTCTTGTACATTGGTTATATTATCATTATGAATAGGGTATAGAGTTCTTGATAGTTGACACTCCATTATCAAACTCTTGCATACCTTTGCCTCATCTTACCTAATAAATAAATCTCCTAACCTCCTAATCATCTTGTATCTCTGAGACTAACACCTACATCAAATCTAAAACTCATTTCATACACAAGAAATCTACCTTTCTAGATAACTGAATCTTGGTAACCACCTTCATAAAGACATTAAATTCAAATTCCTTGAGTTTATGCCATGTTATTCATGTCTTGTACATAAACCATATTTATTAACTCACCTATACTCCTTTAGGACCTTGAAATAACACTTACTAACCATGAAAACACACCAAAATGCTCCTAAACAGACTAACATTGTTTAAATATTCAAATTAAGGTTTTGGCAGGAAAAGTTCCCAAGCCAAAGAACACTTAAATCAAGGACACCTACTAACTTCTAAAGACTCAATTGCCTTCTAAGGCATGCTACAAGACCTATGACACTTTTATTTGATCAAATTTATAAAAAATTATTGATTCCCCTACATCATACTTCCAAAGAAGAAATAAAATTAGATCCAATAAACTATTATATGCTTCTTCCATGTCTTCCAATTCATGATTTTGGGATCATCCCTTACTGCTACTATTCCTTCATGCTCCTCACCTATGCTTTCTTGCTTTCCTCTATCAAAGAATACTCTACCTTCTTACTTGCATCAACTTACACTTGATGTGTACTCTCTCTTGCTTCTTTACCTCTATCATATGAGATGTGTATGCCTTCAAACACTACTACTATACTTATACTCTCTCTTTCACTTATAATCACTTGCATGCTTTGAACAAAAATAATGCCAATGCCATGCCTTGCTGATTCAATATGATGCCACACTACCAATAATTCTTTATTTTCATGTTCTTTGCCCTCCATAATGAGGTCCTCAACTATTGAAACTTGCATTTCCTATCCATTCTCCATCATATCACCATGTAATGCTCTCTCTAAGGCTTCTAATTCTGCCTCTAACTACTCAACACTCTCATAAACAAACTTGAAATCAGATTGCATACCTTCTTCATTGGTTTGTACTACTTTGTTCAAGACTTCAATGAGGCCTTCAAATTGTTCATCTTCTTTGTCCTTCTCAACACCTAGCTGGATGTAACTATCCCCTTTCTCTTCACTCACACTCATCTCTTTAATCTCAAGGAACTATTCATCCACATCTTCTTACTCTCTTTTTTGATCTCTCATTCTATACCTTTGCATCTCTTTCCTAAGTTTCTTGCATATCAACCTTTTCTCCCTTCTTTCCTCTTTCATGGATTGTACCTTTCTTCTTTTTACCTATAACTTGAATGGTCACTTGATTGGATTTTTTTTCATGACCCATCCAAAATGTGGGTTCTCACTTTCTCTTATCTGCTCCACTATAATCATAACCTCATCTATTTACTACCTTACTTCTACCATCTCTATTCTCTTCTTGGTGTCTTCCTACACCATCTTCTTTTTATGGAAGCTTACTTAAATCATGCCCTATTTCCTCTTTTCTCTCTCTATCTTCATCTTATCTAAGATATATCTCAATCTCATGGTCTCACTTAGACCTATACCTCTTTAACAAGCCTCCTTTACTTATCACCTCATGACATCTCACTTGGGTCTCTATCAATCTCTCATGACCTCTCCTGGGTCTATCTTCTCCCTCTTGTCCTTTTCCTAGGACAACTCTTTCTCTCTCTTCAAGCTCACTCTTGAGCTTTCTACTAGCTCTCTCACTCAACAAGCCTTCACTAGATTAAGGGTTGCTTACCACAATATCTACCTTCATTCACACTTCATACTATCTCATGAGCAAATCAAAACATGAAATAAAAATTGAAACAAGATATGTACCTTATTTCTTGATGGCTATCCTTCACTGCTACCCAATAAATCATGATGCTCTGATACCAAATAATGTAGAGAAACTTTCTCATTACCTGCTCAACCCAACTTTGACACCTATAAATGTCAATTTTAGCATTCAAAATTTGAAATCTTTTCTTAACTATCCACTCTCTCTCTAGTCCTTGATGGTATAAATTCTTAGCTCCTCTTTGACAGAATTCTATGCCCTCCTTGGTTTTCTTGAATCATCTCCATTAACCCCTATCACCTGCAATCATCATCATGTGCACTTAACACACTCACACCTTCTACTTCACACTAGTCCTTTATATTAATTTTATATTTATTTTAACCTTCAATTATCTATCTAATCTTCTCCAAACTTCATTCCTTATTTTCTATCTCTTGTGCAACTCTACCCATTCTAGCATGGTCTTAGTAGCCTTTTTTTGGATAAATTCCCATGGTAAGGATGGTAAAAAATAGTTATTGAAAAACTAATTATATATTTATATACCCTGTATCTTGTTTTATCCCTCCACAAAGTTTCAAGTTCTAAATCCCTATATAGATACCTTTTCTAGTTTCTTGTTCTCTTTAATTAGCCCTTATTAGGCCTGTTTAACCTTGCTTACAAATTTACTTCTCATATATATACACACAAAGATCATACACATTTAAAACTATCATAATAATTTAGGGAATATGGAAAAATAATGGATCACCAAAATTTACCAATTTTTGATGGTGTAAATGTAAGATATGCTTGTTTTCTACAAGAAACCCTAACCCAAGATTTGTCATAGTCTATTTGACTCGAGAGGCATCAAAATCATTATAAATGATTATTTCTCACTTTAAATCTTTCAAAAGACCTTAAAAAGGTCTACCAAATTGAATCCCATCTTTTTGTGACTTAAAATTTTCTTGGTTATCTTCTGATTACACTCTAATCATGCATTTGATAGTATTCTATTAAGACACCTATCTGTAACAAAATAGAATAGGGTTTATACATTTATTTACTCACCTAGTATATTCAAATGTTATTTAAAGGTATCTAACTCCTATATGTAATATTTCTCCACCATTATTAACATCTATTATGCACATCATACACAAAATTATTATTTGTATTCATTGAATATAAATAGAATAGGGGACATATAGTTAGGTTCTCATACTGGGAAACCTTTATTTATTTGCTTAGGATTATGTTCACTCATCATCAGACCCATTTAAGAATTTATCCATCTTACCTCACTCAATTAAATCCTTCCTTTATTGTTATCTTGATTTTTAAACTGAATTACACATAGAAATCTAAAACACAGTCTTGCCACAACTATATTTCAACATTAATATTGTGTCTACATAATATAAGGCTTAAATTCACTAAATTTAAATAATAAAAAAAGATAAATACAATGGTATAGAGGCATATAAACTCAAAAACATTTTGATATTTATTGATTCTCCTTTATACATTGGTTATACTATCATTGTGAATAGGGTATAGAGTTCTTGATAGTTGACCCTCCATTATCAAACTCCTACGTACCTATGCCTCATCTTACCTGATAAATAACTATCATAACCTAATAATCACCTTCTATCTCCAATAATAACACATACATCAAACCCAAAACTCATTTCATACATAAGAAAACTACCTCTCTAGATAACTAACTCTTGGTAACCACCTTTATAGATACATTACATTCAAATTCCTTGGGTTTATGCCATGTTATTCATATCTTGTACCTAAACCATATTTATTAACTCACATATAATCCTTTAAGAACTTAAAATAACACTTATTAACCATGAAAACACACCAAAATGCTCCTAAACACACTAACATAGTTTAAATATTCAAATTAAGGTTTTGACAGGAAATGTTCCCAAGCAAAAGAACACTTAACTCAAGGACACCTAATAAATTATAAAGACTGAATTGAATTATAAGGCATGATACAAGACCTAAGACAATTTAATTTAATCATATTTATACAAATTTATTGATTCCCCTGCATAAAAAAATATCAACAATATAAAGTGCATTGACATCTAAAGAATAGACTAGGCATTATCCTATATTTCACTCTAAAACAAGCATAAGTTATTAAACTACATATAAGTCCACTTTAAAACATAATTTATGTAAGATATGATGTTTTTATTTTATTGATATAATGATATATTTTATGGACATATCAATCTCTCACACTTAAACTCATACATGTCCTCATGCATGCCACTGCTTCCCATGTAGATTCAACTTCCTCAACCACTCATTGTAAAAATGATCCTTTTAGAAATAAATCCACTTATTTAATCTAAAAATAATATTTTTAACCTTTCAAAAATACTCATAGACTTATTCTCCTTTGTTATTTTATGATGAGATTTGGATCAATATCCTTAGTTGAAAAGATTGACTCATTTTTTCAATTATTTAACATTATCCCATATATTATTGAAAACTATATAAGTCGAAAAAAAAAAATACATCAATAAAAATTTATTAATGTTTGAAAAGTTGTTCTTATTTTTTAGATCAATGCATTTATTTGAAAAGAGTTTCCATTTACTAGTTTTTAACTCTTTTCTCTCGTCGCTCCCACACTTCGACTGATGCATGCCCTCATGTATGGGGAGAACTTTATTTTCATTTTTTATTCTCATTTTAGTTTTCTTGCTGAAAAAAACTTAAGTAGACCTATTTGTAATTGAGAAACTTTAAATTATATTTAGAAAATAAAATAATAGAATAAATACTTGAGCCATACTCTTAGTTATCTTTGCATACTTCATGTTGATGTGCCAAAGTTTTTTGTAATGCTAAAAAAGAGCATAAGGTCAAAAGTAATTAAGTAAAATAATTATTTATTATTTGGGAAAATCAACCATTTACTGGTCTTCAAAATTTTCCTCATTTTATTTTTATTTTTAACTTTTGCCCTTGATCAACCATTTGCTTATTTTCTAATCAAGACCATTTTAATAGTACATGGATAGACAACAAGCTAGTTTTCGAAACATGATTGTCAACAACATCCAAAGGTTTTTTATCATTGATTTTTTCTAATTTTTTTTTCCTATTTTTTATTTTTGTAATTTTTTTTTTTTCATTTTTTTCATTTTCATTTTTTTTTACTTTTCAAGAAATGATAACATGATGAAATGATGAGAAATTAGGAAGTAGTTGTTCCATTTCCTCTACATCACTGAAATCAACTAGAAACATGATTTACTTATAAACTTATTCTTTTTTTGAACCATATTTATCAAAATCACCCTATGTAAATCATGAAAAAAGTCTCACATTAGTCTTCAAATAGATTTGCATGATTCATGTAATGATATATAGACTCCAAAATATCTTTTGTCAAGCTCTTATGCTGGTCTGTGAAACTCTGGAGCTAGAACTATGCTAGTCCATGATGACTTGAGATAATATTCTAAAATCTCTTTACTTGTCAAAACATAGTACTCATTGCAACCAATCTGTTTTAACAAATGAAAAATAATGATAAGTGATACATATAGACTATACTCAAATATCGAATATTAATTTGAAAATATTATATAAAAAGATTAAAAATATGTCCCAAAATATGAGCTATTTGAAAACATTCTATCTGACATCTTGATTACATATTTATGCATGTTTACAAATGTTACTTGATTAAGCATTCATAAAAAGAGAACTTGAGAAACAATGAAACAACTTTTATTATGAATGGATTAAATTCAATATGTGAAAATAGTTATCATTTCATTATTATATAATAACTATTTTATAAATGTTTGCATCCAACTTATCACTAGTGATGGGGCCACCATGAATGGGCTTAGTATAGTGGTAATTAGATGTTTGGTTGGGTTGAAATTAATTTTATCCCCTACATCATTTTAATCATGAGATATTTCAATGGGGTAGGATGAGGTTTCAACATTAGGTGGGTAGTTATGTCTCTAGATAACTCTTTTAAAATCATATCTATTAGTAGACAAAGAAAAGTAAAAAGTAAATTTTTTGTAATCTTCTATGCTAAGCTAAAAATATTCTGTTGGAGAGGTGTGTGATCATAAATTTCATTAGGAATGGAACCTAAGTTGGTTGGTTGTTATTTAGATTTAGGTGTAGCATACTATAGAACTATCAGTGTTAGTTTAATAGGCTCAAGAGTTAAACTATTAGGTCCCATAGCTAATCTATCAGACTTCAAAGCTGGACTATCAAACTTTGGAGCTAGTCTAACATACTTTAAATTTAGACTGTCAAAATCTAGACCTAGACTAGGTTCTTCCAAATAAATTATTAATCCCTCCTCTAATTCTTAAATCTCTTCTTTTTCATTGGATTGATCATTGAGAGGGTTTGCACTTTCATTTTTATTAGGAATTTTTGTGATGCTAAGTGGTGAACTAGTCAATGTCTTTCTTGAACATAACTGAACATTACAATAATTTATAGCATTGAATCTCTTAGTTATTTTTTATTCAATTTGTGAAGGTTAGCTAGTGGGAGTAGGAAACCTTCTTTGTTGATTGAGTACATGATTGTTTCCTTTCATTGTTCTCAGTTTTCTAACTTTTATTCTTGAATAATTTCTACACAATTCAATAATCTTATTGAAACTTAGTTTATATGCAACACCATTTTACATTAGGTTCAATGAATCTTGAGCGTAATCATCTAATATTTTTAATAAAACTATCATATTAAGGTCTTCATCAAACTCATGTCCATATCTTCTATAAACAAAGAAGAGCATGTCTAGATAATCTTCTATAATTTCATCTTCCTTTTATTTTATATAAAATAATTCTTCCTTTACCTTAAAAGAGTCTTGTTATTTGTGTAAGAATATATTTTCCATTTCATCCCATGAATGAATGGAATGTGGTTACAAAACCGTAAACCATCTCATAGCTGATTTATTAAGTGTAAAAGGAAATAGTTTCAGCTTTTGATTATTTGTTTGGTAGTCATAGGATTGACATAATATTTTTAAATCAAATAAGAACCAATCAGGATATTTTGTTGGCATCCGTTTAAAATTAGGTAGTATGGATGGGGATATATTTTTCATTAGATCACTCTCATATTGGTTTAGGACAATAAGGTAGGCAAAGGTTATTTTTATCGGTTGAACTCTATCTTCCCTAAGCTTATTTTCTGGATTCATCAGATTTCTTAAATTTTATTTCATGTTTAAATTTTGTTTTGTATGAGAACTTCTTGTAATCAGATATTAGCTTATGATTTATACCATAGTAACACCTTGAAGTCCTCAATAATGGCATCAAAAATGATGGGTGTTGCCAGTCCTTTTATTTAATCAATTAAGATTAGTTGATGTCATATCAAACCAGGGACAATGTCCAATGGCTGTATGCAATAAGATATGCATCACAAGGACTAAAAATTGTCTTTTAGGGTGTTTCTTGTGGATCAAATAGTTCTTAAAGGTCTAATTTATTTGATTAAATATAAATATACTTTAAAGTTTGAGAAATCAAAAACTCTTTGTTGTAATTTAAAATGATTTAAAATAAACACGCTTGCTGAAATTAAATGCTTGAAATTAACACACTTTGCTTTGTAAAAAACACACCTTTAATATATTTTCATAAAATATAAACTATATAAAATGTAAATGATTCAAAACCAAATGGCTAAAAATAAATTTGATTAAAACACACATTCATAAACATAAATACCTACAGATTAAACCTATATCATAATACATTGCATAAAATAATGAATGACAAACATTAAAACACATAACAATATAAAATAAATATATATTTACCAAACATAAATTTTGCTTCCTTGGTTGAGTGGGATCTTGCTCTTCCTTGGAATAGGATGTGAATCAACTCTTAGCTTTGAATAAACTTCATAAACTTCTCATTAATTATGAAAATTATTAAAATCTAAAAATGCTTAATCCATGCTCTACTTTGTCTTGTTTGTTAACTCTCATAATGAATGAGGAGGTTGTATTTATAATACAACTCCTTAAATACTTCAAAACCAAATGGATGAAAATAAACTTGATTAAAACACACATGCATAAAAATAAATACCTACAGGTTAAACATATATCATAATACGTTGCACAAAATAATGAATGAAAAAATTTAAAACACACAACAATATAAAATAAACATATAATTGCCAAACATAAACCCTGCTTCCTTGGTTGAGTGGGCTCTTGCTTTTCCTTGAAATAGGATGTGAATCAAATCTTAGCTCTGAAAAACTTCATAAACTTCTCATTAATTATGAAAATGATTGCAATCTAAAAATTATTTATCCATGCTCTACTTTGTCTTGTTTGTTAATTCTCATAATGAATGAGGAGGTTGTATTTATAATTCAACTCCTATAACAAATTATTGTTGGAGAGTAACAACATAATAAATTAGTTTGAAACTAATTATTATTATAGACTAACACCCTAAAAAATTATATTATTATTTTAAAAAACTAACAAATTAGTTTGGAACTAATTTACTAACCTTAACAACCTAACAAATCGATTGTTATTCTTAGGCCAATAAATTAACAAATCAAATAACAATATTATAAACTTGGTTATTTTCAACAACATTGAGGTGTGAGATATTTATAGTAGTACTATTAATATATTTCTCATTTTTAGAAATACATAAAAAATAGATAAGAACCATCTCACTTTGCCTTCATGTTTCCATAGTTGCAGACCTTTCTACTATGATGCCTAGTTTAAAAAAAATTATTTATAGATTTTATATAAATAGAAAGTTCATAAAACTTGTTCCTAGACATGTCTTCATGACTCTTTTAGCCTCCCAAATCTCCAAATTCACTCTTTGCATCCTTAGACTCAAATATGGGTAAATTTAGAGTTTTGAGTGATATATTCTAGAGCTGGACTAATGAACTTTGGAGCTTCGACTATACATGAACATATCCCACTAAAATACTCATAACTTTTGTATACGAGCTCAGATCAAAATGATTATTTTTTTGAACTTGTATATTTTTTCAAGAGGAATATTAATATGAAATTATATTCATAATTAAATGTATTATTTATTATTATTATTTTGTTTTATAGAACTTGTCAAATTTGTCCTTACATATTCACATACTAAAATATCAAACAACCCAACACAAAAATACAAGACATGTTTTTGGTTGATACAAAGGTGTTTGAATATCCTATATGATCATATATATATATATATATATATATATATATATATATATATATATATATATATATCAACTGAAGCATCTTGGAGATGATTTGCATTAGACTCTGAAACTAGTGAGGATATCTAGAGCTATATAAAGAGTGTTCCTAATTTGGTATTTTAAAGCTTTAAACTTTGAGATATGAATTATAAATCTTTTTATTTTTCATATGCAACATGTTTAATATTTATCCAATAACTTGTTATAAAATATCAACAATATAGAGTGCACTGACATCTAAAAAATAGACTATACATTATCCTATATTTTAGTTTAAAACAAGCATAAGTTCTTAAAATACATCTAAGTCTAATTTAAAACATAATTTAGGAAATATAAAATGTTATTATTTTATTGATATAATGACCCATTTTATGGACTCATCAATGGTCCCCTCAGTATCTGACACTCTATCATCCAAATCTAGGATACCTAGGCTATGAGATCTCCCTACTTAATTACATCCTCCTATGTATTAAATACCACCCGTCAATGTCTCCATCATCATGATGCCTATAGTGGTAATTATTAAACCTGATATGGCTCAATAATAGATACATCTACATATTTAGCATTAATGGCTACCATATCCTCATCTATAACTACTGCTTCCTTAGTAGCATCTCTTTCTACTATTGAATGTCATCTCTAACCATTTGAAGGTCTTGATCATCATGTCTAGATCAGAGGTACATCCATAAGTACTCATATACCTCCACTAACTCTTGAATCTCTAGCATGATGTGGCCAATATTTAGAAACTAATATAGTATTCACTATATGTAGTAAGCAAAACTATCCAAATTATTGAGCAATAGGTTGTGGCTCCACCCACCAAGCATAATGACCAGTAATACAAACACAAACTAATCCTAGAGTAATTGTAGTGAAAGTCAAACAAATATTGATGATATATATAGGGATGCATATAATGTCACCACAGGTAACCATATATAATTCTAGAGTATCTGGTATAACACTTATAACATGGTCCTATTGATATCTAAGAACATAAGGTACACTATCATCGACAACATGGGACAACCTAATTAGTTGATACATGGGAAATCTCTCATAGATCCAAATACATAATAAAATAAAGGGAACCATAATCTTATAATAATAGAACATAATGCCATATATGTCATGGACTAACTAAATAGATAGTAGGTCATATAAGGTACCCTTCTCTAAAATTGAAACGTATAAGGCAATCACATACAAAGACACCTTTCCATCTGACTTATGACAAAGTGCACATGATGTCACAAGGCCCATCATTGCCTTCTAGATATCAAGAATGGTAACTATATATACATTAAATAGTCATACCCACAATCTCTCAAAATATTACTCAAAGTCAATTGCCCAAAGGACTAGGGCTTGTCTATCTGACTCTACCTCAAGGGAATCACAAATAATAGGGGTCCCAATAATGGGAAGTCCAAGAAAAGCATGGACATCCTCTAAGGTGATGCCCACCTCTATCGTGTCCCCATCCATGTCCCATAGGAAATTATTGGTTAGTCATTCTCATGTTCTTAAGAACATCATGACTAAGTCAACACTGAGGGGGATCCTACACATATGCATGATTCTAATATAACCCAATAATGACAAGCATGAGTGATCATTTAATATCAATCTATGTAATAAATTAGGTAATCACACTATATTTATTAAGCTCTAGAGTCTCCTTAGTCTCTACAAAACACCAAATAACAAAGGATGTATTAGTATTCATTCTAAGATAATCAAGAAAATACACTCAAAAATTAATTATAAATACACATAAATAAAAAATTTACTACTTCATCAACCTATGTTTTCTATTTTTATACCACTTCATACTATGTTGAACACATACTTCACTATGATTGGTCAAAAATAACAAAAATTATACTAATTCTACCATAAGATAAACTATGCCAGCCACTGTATCACCATTAAAGCTAAGTCAACCCACTATTATGCAATCGCTAAGTTACAAAACTAAGTTAGTTCACTACTATGCAGTCAACCATGTGATTATATTATATCATCCACTTCATATGAAGCCATCAATTTTTACAAACTATGTTGGTCACTTTTGTACATTACTACATCAACCAATATGTATGTAGCCGACCAATTACAATTTCCAAACTTGATCGAACTTATTATACATAGTCAACCATTTATGATCAAACTACATCAGCTATTTGCTATACAATTGACCACTTTTTTCCCCTTCACTTTCTAAACTGAGTCAGCTTGGCCAAATTTGTTCAAATATGGCATTGAGTTTTTAACTATTTATCATTAATGCTTTAGGCATTTATGACTAATTTTGTGTCCTACCCATTGATTGTCCTATTGTCTACTCTACCTTAAAAATTCTTGGGCTAAATTTTATTATAGGGATTTGCCCCACCATCTAATTTTTCAAATTTACTATATTTTCCAATAAAAATTTGTAAAAATTCAAAAATTAAAGCATCACTTACCTGAGCCACACTAGCTACTACTGCTATGTGTTCCCCAACTCACACTCATCATCTCCAGGCCATAACCTCTCTTTTCACTCTCCTAGGTGTTTCAGAGCTCCTTTTTTTATCACAAATAGAAAAAATGCAAATGAATAGTTTAAAAACCCTATTTATATTTATGTTTTAATTTTTAAATTCTTTAATTATAAATTATTATATAACAAATTCTGATTTTTACTCATAAATATGTTTTTAATAACTCTTTTTTTGAACCAAAAGATGATATGGAATCTTGATAATGTAGAGAATGTTTTATATATAACACATATTTTTACAAAAATTTTGAATTCTCTCTTATTTTGTAGGTTTGTCTAATTTTGCCTACATTAAATACCTCTTTATTTATCTCACATGAATTCTTTTCTATAACATCAAGGTAAGTAAAGGTATGCATTTTTAAATTCTTTTCTTTCAATTACTTATATGCTTCATACTACAATTTTTATTAACTCAACACTATGGGTAGCTATGTTTTAATTTCCCAAAGCAACATCCCATGTTATAACTATGTGACATGTGATGAAATTATAGTGAGGAATATATATACACATATTATTTTAGAATTTTATCAATTACTGATGCTTTATCTCTTACAAGAACCCATCGAATCTCAATCTCTCTAAGTACAAACCTTAAAGGGTGCACTGAGAAAGGGGTTAAAAGACCTTTGATGTTTTGAATGATTATTGTCCCTTATACCACCACTTAAAACCAATACAATATACTCTTATACATTTACCTAAACTTTGAAACCCCACTTACACACTTTTTCAAGCATCTCATTGCCCAAAATAGCCCCTAACTAAGCCAAAACCCCTTTTAAACATGTTTCTTAATATGTCAACCAGTTCAATCCCATTCTAGGATTTAGTGCACATTACGAAACCATGTCAACCCAAGCTAACATAGTTCAATACCTAATGACTCTATTTCCCATTGTAGTAGGATTTTGAGCTATATATGAATTAAGCTACCTAATTCAAAACTCAAAACTCAAACTACCTATTAGGAAGGATTCTATAAACAAATCCTAATGATATGAAACTTACCAAATTCCTTGTTTCTTCATACCTCCTTCTAGGATGTTCAAAAAAATAATTGATTGCATGTAGACTCAAATTTTTGGTATAATGATGGCATGATGTTGGATTTAGATAATGGATGCTTTATTATATATTTGGCATAGATTTGATATGGACTTACTAGATTATTTTGACATGGCTTTGATATGAGCTTTCAAGTTTGATTTGGGCATGAATATGTTATGATCTCCTTAGATGGATCCAATGGAGGATGGAGGTTGGTTATATAGATTGTGGAGGCAAAATTAAGGGTTAAAATTCAAAGTTGGATGAGGATATCCAATGGATATGAATTATCTAAGGAATATTAAATTCCTTGGAAGCCTCTAGACTTGGAGGCTTCTAGAGAGGAGAGGGAGGTTTGGAGGAGGTTCAAGATTTAGAGGAGTCTAGAAACCTTCTTAGGGACTAATGGTGATTAGATGGAGGTTAGATGGGGATTAGGATTCATAGGGAGGTAAGATAGGCTAGGGTATAGGCTAATAGGTGGGTAGGTGTGGTCATGTGAATTTAAAATTCATAAATAATAGGTAAGTAGGATTAGATTAGGATAATAGGGATTAATATATATTAATGGAGTGAGATGATTAAAGCTAATAGATGAAGGAGAATAAAGGAGGGGCATATTAAAGGATATTAGAATGAGATGAATGGGATTAGTAAAACTAGTGTCAATTAGTAGGAATATTATTGACGATAATGAAGTGAGAAAATTTAGGTGCATAAATTTTACCCCTTTGAAAGGGTATTATGAGTGGAGAAAAGTAGAAGGAGCAATGGTCTTTCAAATAAAAATCATGTCATGGATGAATGTTAGTAAATGATGTTAGTGGATATGATGCCCCCTCAAGGAGACATGTGAGGAATAATGAGATGGATGGCCACTCAAGAAAATAAATGAGGGGTGGGATGTGATGGATAAATGAGTGGATGGGATGCTAAGTGTGAGATAGAAGATGAAGAAGATTGGTGATCTAAAAAGTGATCTATAAATTGATGATGCCCCTGGTAAAGACACATGCATAGGGATTAAATATGATTGGTGTTATGGTTGTTGACATCTCAAGGGGGAATCAATCATAACATGATGATGATTGGATTAAAAATCCATAAGTTTTAAATGTATCCCAAACAAAGATGTATGCAAGGGAGAGCTATTGGCCAGGATAAGATTAATTTGATAAGATGAATGATGGGTGTAGCTCAAGGCTAAATCAATCAATATAACATAGGTGATGATAGATAAGAATTAATATGATTGAGTGAGCAAAGGATTGGGGGATGAGGATAGATGATAAAGATAGTGGTCGAGCTATCATTGGGCATAGAAACATGGCCAAGTGCTACCTACATATTCTAAAAAGACCTTAAGCTAATTTAGTTCTCACTTGGGAAAAAATAATAAGTGATAGAGATGATGATGATTAGTGATTAGAAAGTGAAGATGATGATTAAACTTATAAGTGATTGAATAATATAATTCAGATAATGAGATAAAGATGATAAGGATAACATATGGGATGTTAGTTGGATGAGTCAAGAGGATTAAATTAGTGGTGGGAATGAGGATGGTTATATGAATGATGAGGGTGGAGGTGATCAAGCCATCATAAATGTCATAAATATCACCATAGTCTAAGTAATCCATTAAATATGGCACTTAGTAGTATGCCCCATGATATAGACATGACCAAGAGGACAATATACCAAAGTGCATGGGCAAGTGGTGAACTTTGCATCCTTGAGGGCACTTTTTTGTGATCTCATAGCATCCATGTTCCTTACCCAATGCACAAAAAGAAACAATGCAAAAAAACATAAGACAAACAAGATATATACATGACATGTAAAGAAGATAAATAGAACAAACAAGTAACACACACAAGTATCTACATGTAGTCTCATAATGTCTTGCCTAATGATGGGATGAGTGATTGGATGATGGGTTGGATGATCATGATGTGATTGTGAACTTGGTGTAGACATTAAAAATATTCACACCATGATTCTAAGTGTCAAAATACCCTTAAACCACCTTAGGACCCCCCTTGGGACAAATTTAACCTTATGACCCCTAACCAAGCCTATCCCGTATTCAGCGTGACCAACTAGCTTAACCCTATATTTCACCTATTTTTACCCTTCACCCTAGAGCACTGATGGTTAGGTTGACTACTGAAAATCACCTTGATCATTGATGGTCAGGGTGCACCTCCTCAACCACTAGCATGCAAGTCACCTACCTTAATTTTATAAAAATAACTTGTCCTCATCCCTGTGTGAGCTATTGCATGAATGAGTTATAATTAGAAGGAATAGTTCACATTTTTTTATAACTCTCTTACCTTACCTATAAGAAGAGAGGAACAAAGAAGTGATAACCAACTATAATTATGATCAATAGCTTGTATATCTAGGATTTTCTTTTTATAGGTCAAGCATCATCAGTAATCCAACAAACGAACTACTACATCAGAGAGTTGACTTACCACTACAACCCTACCTGTAGACACTAGAAATATGCACACCTATGCTTCCAAATGTTGATAACCCCTTGGACCTCCCTACGACCCTCTTAGGACCAATTTATACTAATTTGGCCTAACCAAGCACACCCATAATCAGATTCACAAGCTGACTCAACTTGGCCTTTAGGACCTCTCTCCTTTTGAACCCAACCATCGATGGTTAGGGTGACCATCTATGGTCACCATGAGAAACCTTGACCATCAACAGTCAGGGTCTACCTCCTTAACAAATCATATACAAACCACCCATGTTGATTTTATAAATATATCTTATCTAAATCTTATTACAAGCCTTTACATGGATAATTTATATTTAGATGGCCTAGTTATACCTTCACTTCTGCCTCTTACTTGTGCCTATAAGAGAGAGAGGTTTGGGAGGTCAAATCCATCTATAATAATTATCAAGAGCTTAGGGATTAAAGATTTTTATTTTGTAGTTTAATTAGGTTAATTAGCATTATTAAGCATCACAATAATGTCATTGAGATCCAACTTGATGTCACCTCTCAACTAAGTTCTTGAGTATCGTTACTATACTAGAATCAATCCAAATTCCACCAATAGGCTAATTTATTTAGCCACTTATGAAATCAAATTTTGATAAGATAAGTACTTATTTGTCAATATTCATATACTTTATTTCCATTTCAAAATTAGTCCAGCCCTTGCCCATCTCTTAGAATCCATATTTTAGACCCCATGATTTAGCAATTAATAACCTAGATCTCACATAGTAATCATCAATGGTTGACTCAACTATCAATGGTATGCACAACTGTTAATGATCATCTTAACTATTGATGGTCACCTTAACCATTGATAGTCACCCTAACCATTGATGGTCACTATGGTAGTGAAAACCAACAAACTATTTTCACCCACTTACCCTCAACCAGACCTAATTTTCTATGTTTTTTATCACTCATAGACCTCTTTAAGATTTTTTTAAGCAGAACCCAACCCCTTAGCACTAGTATTAATTAGTTTATCACTAATTTGATCATTTCTAGTCTATTTTATCAAGTGAGCATTCTTGTGTTAAATTTTAGTACTTTTTGATTAATGATGTAAGTACATTCTTTCTAGTTTTGTGAACTTAAATATTTAAAATATGTGGATTGATAGCCCCTAAAGAAGCCTTCACTTTCAAGATCTAGCTATCACTAGGTAATCTATGTTAAGCACAAAATATATTGAGAGGGGGGGTGAATCAATTTATTATATATCTTTTATTTAATCTAATTTCTTTTCTTTAACCACTCAATCATACATTCAAGATATGCAATAAAACTGAATGAATAATTTGCACCACGAGAGAGAGAGAGAGAGAGAGAGAGAGAGAGAGAGAGAGAGAGAGAGAGAGAGAGAGAGAGAGAGAGAGAGAGAGAGAGAGAGAGAGTATTTTTACATGGAAACCCAAAGTGGAAAAAACCATAGAAAATAATCTCAAGTATATGAATGAGCACCAACTCAAAATACAAAGTTCACAAGCACCAACTTGCAGGAGTACCAACCCTTTTGTTGAGCACCAACACAACTATTTATGAGCACCAACCCCTTACAAAATTTATGAGCACCAACCCACATAAGCACCAACCCCTCTTGTGTATAAAACACAACTATATCTCAATGTTGCTTACTCAACAAATGATATAACTCTATAATATCTCTTGATTTTCTCTCTTTAAAAATAAATACAAACCATGCACTCTCTTTCATATTAAAAATGGATTCTCAAGCCTTTATTTATAGATTTTTAGATGACCTTTGGCCTTCACCCTTTGTGACCCTTCAATCCTCATGGAAAATGGTGCCAAACTTGCATAATTCTTTGTATCCTTGCATTTGAAAAGTCATATGGTGACCCTTCATAAGCAAAAGCATCCTTTCCTCTTTTGTATGTATCTTGGTGAATTTTCATGGAAAAATGCACCATACCTCTTTTGTCTTCACATGGTGACTCTTGTAATTCCTCAAGGTGACTCTTCATGAGAAAATGTGTCCCATTCCTCTTTCGTATTTTACCACGTGACTCTTTGACTTCTCCATGGGCCCTCTTTTGAATTATATGCAACCAAAAATATATTCATTAATATTAAATAAATATTAAAACACATTAGCCAAGATATGAATATTAAAAACACCATTAAATGCAATGGGGCCTTTATCACCAATAATGCTAGACCTTTGACATCAATGACACTATTTCCAACAATCTGCCCAACTATCTACCTAAAAAACAAGTTTGCTTTAGTGATTTCCTATCTATAGGTATTTCTCCCAAGCCAAAGAGGATCTCTTCACAATATTTTGATTCAATGTGTACATAAACAAATAGATTTTTCAACCACACCCATATCGAGTTTCTTTTCTCTCTTCCCTAGATCTTAAAGTGAAAATTTACATGAAACACTCTAGCATGCTCAGTGGGACCTAGAGTCTTTACTCACATTTTTATTTTCATTTGTATGCTCTTATCTCTATCTATGCTTATAATTGAAACTAAAATTTATTTTGGGCTTAAAATAAACTACATCCATTTCTTGATTTTAACATTAATTAACTTTGAATTAAAGCACATTAATCTTATCATAGTGCCACTTTTATTGCACACACTAGCCAAACCACTTTCATCAATCAAACATCAAAATAATTTGAGATAATGACTGACTGGGATTTCATCACCTAGCAGTCACCTTACCCTTTCTCAACAATCCTACTTGGAGGCCATTACCAAGGGGAGAACCAACTCAACTCTCTGGTTGAGTATAAACTCTAGATATCAATATATATTGGCTAAGCCCCTGACACCCTTATCACTGAGGTGTGTGAAGTGAGGGGGTAATCCCCAATACCAAGCTATGTATTAATTCTAATATAAATTATTTTGAGCACATAAACAACCCAAAACCAACCATATACTACTTTTATAGTACCTGATTTGCAAGGCAACTTCTATCACACATTCTCATAAACTAAAGCATAAGCCAAAAGTAAGATTAAAACAAACCTCTAAGCTTAACATAATTTATAGTGTGTGTATTAATTACCTTGATCATTTTCTTATCTTCTTCATATTTGAGTGGTGAGTTTATTCTTGTTATATCTCCCCCTTTCTTGTATGGTTTTCACTCACCAGTAGTGAAGAAACCTAGCAAAATAGAACCTGTCACTCAAATTAACCTCTTCTACCTCTTCATCTATGGAGTAAATCTTCGAGGTAGAAGACTCACCTCATCCATTGGGAAGCCCTACATTCCCTTGGGTATTTTCCCAAGGAGACATGGAATTTACTAGTTTTTTAGATAAAAATCTAGTTGCCCTCTAGCACTACCTTAACACCTCCCCTCACCATGCCCTTCCACCTTAGGATCCTCCTTATGGCATGCCATTCCACCTTACGAGGGGTATCCCTATTCCATGGTCACCACCCACAATTCAACTACCCAAAAATATTCATCTACTAATCCCTTTGATGTCACAAATAAAAACAAACCTATCTAACTGATCACTACCCTTACACATTCCACCCTTACCAATGACTCCACCTTAAGAACAACCCTACCATCAACCCATCATGCCCCACTTATTATTGGAGCACCTACTACTAGAACTACCAACCTTCCCTTTGTCAACCCTAACCCATTGGTAAATACCCCTTTACCAATCTTAGGGGTATCTATCCCTTCCACTTCACCACCTATTAGAATGAATGTCACTACTTCTCCTTTTGTTACCAAACCAACAACCGTTCATGCCCAATCTACGAGAATCCTTTAGTAGGTACCCATCGTGCCTAATATAGGATACATCCCTAACCCACATGGGTATGCACCCACTACTCTACCACCATCATCCACTTATCTTTACATACCACCTACCTAACCTTTAGCATATACATTACAAAATTTGATAGCCTCTCAACCACCAAAAAATTACCAATATGTTACCTAATCTCAACCATAGTATCCACCTTACAACCCTTTTTGTCCACCACCTCAAACTGACCTAATGAAGATGCTCATGGACAAGATGACAAACCTTGAGTCATCCATTTTAGGGGCTCATAACATCCTATCCTATGAGAAAATTCTTAATGAACCTATTCATCCCTCTATCCCTATGAAACCTTACCCTCCTCTATGGGAGATTTCAAAATATACCAAATTTTAGAGTAAGGAGGACCTCCAACAACACCTTAGGGATTTTAGGCATGCATGTCACATGATTTCTTATGGTGATTTCCTTCTCCTATGAACCTTCCCCATGTCTTTATCTAGCTCGACAATTGATTGGTATAGTGCCCTTCTAGGCATTCAATTTTTTCTTTCACCTAACTAGCTTAGGTCTTCTTAGATCACTTTTCCATTAACATTTTCAAGAAGGTCTATATCACCTATCTCTATTCTATTGGATAATTTGATGATGATTCCATTACCAATTTTATTTCCTATTGGAGAATCTTGATTAATCAACTTTAATTTTCCTTGCCTCAGCTTGAACTCATAAAGCTTTTTGCTTGAGCCTGCACCAAACATCTATCTTCTACATTGTGTGTCCAAAGCTTCAGAACTTTTGATAAAGTTTTTACCATGGTGTGTAAGTTATAAAACCAAGCCATATATGAGATAAAATTGAAGTATGAAACAATAACTCTACCTTTAAGACCAATGAAACCTCTTCCTCTAAACCAGGAAACTAAGCCAACACTAGAACCAAGAGCAAGGGAACTGTGAATGCAGTTATCCTAAAAAATACCCCTCCACCAAATGTCAATTATAAAAATTCTCCCAAACAAAACACAAAGAACCCAAACTAAAGCAAATAAAAATATTTCACTTTACTAGGAGAATCTTGTGCCTCAATTCTAGAGAAATTATTAAAAGCTAACCTCATACAACTTCCCCCTATCAAACCTCCTTGATAGTTTGAAGTTTCTCATCTAGAACCTACTTGGTATAATGAGAATAAATTTTGTACTTTTCATCGATTAATTGGACATGATGTCAGTCAATGTAATACTTTTAAGAATGTTGTTTAGAGCCTTATCGACAAGGGGGAACTCATGTTGTATAATCCTAATGCCCCTCAAAATCAAGCTCTTGATATCTTCAAGAAACCTTTTCCCAACCATGCCCCTACCAAAATTGAGGACACACAACATGAATGTTCTCATGATGCTCATATGATTAATATAGTCCTTAATACACTTATCAATAGGGAACCTACCATCCAACCCACTTTCTTCTCACCCACTTCACCCACCTAAGTGGTGGAGTCACTTTCCCTTCCTTCAGAGGCCCAAATTAATGAGGTTCATTTTTCCTTAGCTTCATTAATAAGGCTTTGGAATCATCAAACACCCCTTTGAATAACATAGTCAAACAAAAAACAATTCCTAATCCATCATCTCCCCTAACTGTAGGACAAATTACAACTACAGACATCATGCCTAGGGGAGAAATTTTTTCATAAACACCCCTCATGGAGTAGCCACCGAATCCAAAATTACATCCTTTGATTAAGGAAATAGATGAGGCTACCAATCCTCCTCTTTAACTCATAGGTGTATCCTTGACACCCACTATTTGGGAGGCTAGACTCATATACAAACCTTTTTCCAAACCCATTCAAAAGTTAGGTATGGTCACAAAATTATACATGGATCAAACCACTTGTGGGAAATAGTTAGGGATTCCTTACATCAACAAACCCAAACCTTTTGGCACACCTTTAACCAACTAATCCATCATTTTTACACCACCTCTTAAACTGATCAAAACTTCTACCAACCCCTCACCTTCTCTGTCAACCAAAATAGTTACCTCTCTAATGACCACACCACTAACCAAACCTTCTAAAACTCTTGATGCTTTCCCTACATAAAGCTTGGTTCACAAATCCTTAAAAGTGGAATTTATCTCATCCAAGCCTATACCCAAACCTCAACCCAAACTAACCAAGGGGAAAAAACCATTAAAGAGCCACATGGTTAGGATTCTACCTTCCTCTACCTTGCCTTCTATATTAGGGCCTCATCCCTCAACTTTACCTAAAAAACAAGATCCTTTTAACATATGTCATCCATCGCTATTGGTTACACTATCCCACTTACTATTTGATGCATTGGTCCTTCAGGGATTACTAATAGCTAGACTATCAAACTCAAACACCCCACCCACTAGACAAACCAACTTACCTAAACCCTCTCTTACCAAACCCATTGATACCAACATGCCCATATTACCAACCAAAACCACAACCTCTAGACCTTTCCCACCTTTAGATGAATCCTATAAAACCATTTTCCAAAGGTTACTACAAGCTTCTTACCTCAGTTTACCCCCTATTAGGCCCTTCAATCCTCTTGGTTCAAAATTGGCTTGGTATAACAATCGTCAAATATATTCCTATGATAGGACACCCAGGCATGACATAAAGAATTAAAAAGTTCCTTAGGCCATTATCTATCAACTTTATGATGTGGATGATATTTTACTAGATGAACTTCCCTTGACTCCTCTACCAATGCACCCAAAAACCATTGCCAATGCATCCCTAATCCTCCACTCTCACCTCAGAGTGATGGAGAATCTACCCAAATTACTATCACACCTTTTCCATCTATCCATACCATTAATATGGTCACATAATCATAACAAAAGGATAAAGGGAAGACTAAAGTGTCCATCCCATGGACATACCCACCTTCTCATCTTAAACCATGCCAGATCCCAATCTCTTCATCTTTAGCTAAGACCAAAGTTACTATCTTAGGCACCTCTGAGGCTAACCCCTTAGAATCCATTAGGAGGGTCATTCTTAAGCAACTCCACCAGAATCTAGCTATGATGTGCCTCTAGCTCATTTCTACCTCACCTCACCATTGTTAGGCCATGATAGAAGATATACAAGATATTAAGGTTAGACTGGGAAACTCCCCACCTATATATGTCTTTGTAGGTGCTCTCCAACTCTCAACCATTGTTACTTTTGTCATCAAATTATGCACCCTAGGATAATCTATCAAGCTCCTAAAATTTGATGCAACATTGAATCATCTCTCAAGTTGTGGGAACTTGTAAGAGAGATGAATCTCTAGAATTAAAAGGGCTAGCTCCCTAGATTCTTCTTTAAGTGCCATCACCTAATCTAATGCTTGTTTATGAAAAGAGTTAGAAGCTTTCATAAAATGGAAACTAAACTAAAGAGGGGATCCACCAAGACATATCCCATAGACTATTAGACTTCTACTAATTAATAATGGTTTCCAAGACCAATTATATGCATAGAAGGATCCTAACATAGTATTTCAATGTGAAGGTAGCATACTTGGGATAATCAAAAAGATAATTAAACTAAGGATAGATTATAAACCATAGAGACAATTGCAAAATTGAAGAAGAGCCTAGTATATTCAACACACTTCACATGACCTATTAAAATCAGAACTCTTGCCTAAACATGAAGAATAAAGGGAGTAATGATGATATGTATAACTTAGATCCACTATACATCACTCACATACTTAGAAAAAATATTCATAACTTATAATTAGACTTTTATTCAATGTTTAAAGACAAAGTGTAATTTAATATTAGCAGGGCTTCACAATACCAACTATGGTCTCCTTTATAATGGCCAAAATGGCTCAATTTATAGAACTTGGGAGAAGAGAGAGAGAAGAGAAGTTCAAAAGGCACAATGAAAAGTGTCCAAAAGAGAAAATTATTTAAAATTCATGTAGATGAAGAGGTATGATGTGAGCCATGTAATTTTAAGAGCTAAAAGTGTCATTTCCAATCATATAAAACATGTAAAGTAGTCAAGAAACTCTTTTTCCATAAAAATCTACCCTTCATGATTAGCCTTCCAAAACTACATTATCATTTTAATTGACCAAGTCTAATGATGGATTTTAGTGATAGGGATTACTAATTATCCTTCACATGAATTGGAGAGGTTCCTGATCATCTCTATCATTATTTCCATGTACCATCATTCAAGACAGTCCCAAAATGAGCTCTTTCCATGCACCTTTCACACCTAGCACCTAACACTTTCCAAATTATTTAGTTTCATCCATGAAAAATGGTGAATGACACTTTTCAAAGGTTTTCATATCATCATTTTTAAGAAATTATCCTTAAAAGGCTTTCCAAATTGAATTTCACCACTTTCTCCTATGTGTTCACTAGATAGGCTTAGTATATTATAAACCTAATAAAATGACCATGAGGACTTATAAAAAGTCCTAAGCTCTCCCAAAAAAGTGATTTGGCCTCTTGAAAGTTCTCCATGCCTACAAAACACATAAAAAGGTCAAAAAGAGCCCTGTTCTATCTTATTCCATATAATTCCATACACCTAAGTCACATGTGGACAATATATAGAGATTCCTATAAATCATCCAAGTGGTTTAATGACATTTCACCTACATCATATGCTTCATTAGCCTCCTTTTCTCAATCAGTTCCTTAAGGAGGGTTTTCAAGGGTTTTGAGTGAATTCTTGTCCTAACCTTTGTTCATAAAGGTTTGACATTGTAATATATTCCAAATTCCATTGAGGGATCCTAAATTACCCTCTACACCTTCTCCAAATTACTTAATGTCCCATGTATATGGTCATGAAAGTTATGAGTTTTTCAACTTGACCACTCGAGCCATTCTTGTGCATTCTGTGAGGGTTTTGGAAATTTCAAGCCAAAAATTAATTTTTTTGGCAATTATTTTGTCCACTAAAGGTTAAAAAAACTAATATATATACCCCAAAAACATTTTCCCATCATTTAAATATCTCCTCAAGAGCTAAATATGAAACCTTACCCCTGTTTGGCATTAGGCCTAGACCTTGCCAATAGGTTTGCTTGCACCCTTGAGATAAAATGAGGTACTAGTAGATTTATTTTCATATTATGAGGTTTAAAAAAAAATTATTATTACCATAAACATGATAAAATAACTTAATAATCTTAACTAATGTCAAAAATGAAAATGACCATCCTTACCAAGCCCTTTGCTTACCATTCTTTCCCATGGTGACTGCAATCTTTGTAGTGTAGGGTAACTTGTTTGATTCCAAGGATTATAGACAGGTTATTTATATTATTTTATGTGTATTACAGCTTATACAACCTTTATTTTGTCTTTTATTTCCTTTTGGTCATTAATTTCATCATTTTCCCCAAAACTATCATCCTTATGCATGAGAAAATTGCCCATGCTATGAGACAAAATAGAGAGGGTTTTACCTATTATATAATCAAATAAAATTATTGTATAGTGTATCCTATGTCACAATTATTATTTTTACCAATTTTTATCTTTTAAATCCAAGGATAGACCACCAAACTATTCAAATTCCCAAAGCAGACCTTGAACCAAGCAACTTGTGAAGGTAGGCAGGGTATAGGTTGTAATTTGGAGGTTTTATGGATTTCATTGAGATTTTTTGTGATATTTAGGGATCATAAATTATTCCCATGATTTATTGAAACCATATTATAACCTAATTTCCCCTTAAACACTTCCTAGGAAACATAGACTAGGTCTATGACTGCCTAGAAGGGGAATCACTGTTTAAGCCTAGCTGTAGGTTATTTCAAGCTTGGTTTGGTATTTAAGAACAAAATAAACACATTATATAATGTTTAAATGAAAATTTATGTGGTTATTAATTATTTTTATAATTATAATCTCCATCATTTGCATCAGTTATCTCTCATTCTTAAGAATAGGCCATTTGCTCCTTAGACTAAGACATCCTTAGGACTCTACCTGTAGGTCTAGGTCTGAGATTTGGTTGATGTTTTTGGACCTTATTTACATGATTATTAGGTTATAATACCATCATAATTATTTTAATTTACTTATAATCATTTAAACCATATGAATTCTATGTTTAGGTCCTTAACTAGGATACATCTGCCTTGACTATAACAATTATGTTCTACCCCTGTAGGTGTGTCCTTGGGAAGAGTTAGCCCTTGTAGATGGTGTATTTAGGTTTTAAATGAGTTAATTGAGGTTAATTTTATTTTTTTTAAGCCAAATCCACCAATACAAACTTATTATATTACCTTTAAGGTTAAAAATTTATTTGAACCAACATTATCACTTTTCAACCTTCAAAACACCATATAACAGTCAAATTAGATCATTGCCCAGTATGTTGGCTGTAGGTGTTTGTAGGTATACCTATTGTACGGACAAGGGGGGGGTGTGGGGAGTCATCACACTAAGTTCAACCTTATATTAATAAATATTTTATCATGATAATCACTTGGGTCATTTAGAACCACTCATATGTGAAGATATGCTTAATGGACAACTTGATGAGGAAAGGGCTACTTTTTTATCTCAAACCTGTAGAACTTACTAAGGTCTTTCAGTATGTTGGAACATGGTTTTGAGTTTTTCAAACACCATTCTTCTCAAGTGTTTCATTTTCTCTCCCTCTCCAATAGATAGACCCATGGTGGGACTTTTAAAAACTCACAATTCACCTTCCCTAAACACACTCTTGAATTCCCACACCAAAACACAAAAAAATGCAATCTCTCTATTTTGTCCATCTAGGGAAAAGGTTCTTGTATAGTCTCCTTACTTGGAAAAGTCTTCTCAACACCATGATTTGGATCTCAAGGGCCTTAATCATGTTGTTTAGGCCACAAAATTACCTCATAAAACTCATGAGGCCTCAAACTTGTAGAACACCTCTATACAAACTTCTATAACTCTATAAATGGCACTTGGAGAAATGCACTTGATTATATGTGAGAAAATGAGGGTGATACACCACTAAAATAAACCTAAGAAGAGATCTCTTAGGTGTATTGATGCATATTGGACCATGATAAGTAACTTGGACATAGAAATACTCCTTTAGGCATCAACGTGATGTCATTAGGACTGTAAGTGGGTGTTTATTAGCTGTGTATGGACAATAAGTGTGAAATGGAAGAACAAGATGGACAAAAGGCCTCATGAGAATATAAGATTATTTTCAACCATCCACATACATGATGGATTCATGGAAACCTTGAAACAACTTTGAAACATCAGGTTTAAATTTAATATCCCCAATCAAGGTACATGTAGATGCATACAGAGTAGGTAGTTTGCAAATCAATCAAGCCTAGAAGAGGCTCTTCATGTTTTATGAATACTAAATCAATAGAATCATGAAAAACCTATGGATAGGCACTATATAACCTTGATGAACACCTAAAACAAACAAAATCATAAAACCAAAGCAAGAAAAACTGAGACAAGTGCAAACAGTGACCCCCTCATGTTTGAAGTGCATAAAAAGCTGTTTGGAGTGTTATCCATTGTTCATAAAGGAGAAGGAACCAAATTTAAATTTATTTTTATCAAAATTAAGTGAACTTATATTACTATCCACTGCTAGAAGCACTCTTCCCAACTCCACTTGTACGACCCATAACAAGTGCTTGAAGTTAGCCCTTCTTTGTTTGCCAAGATAAAATGGAGGAAAAGAAGTTATAGATGGAAATTTTTGAATTATACTTGAAATCCAAACATTTAAAAGAGTGTGGGGAGTTTAAGAGATAATTCACCCATGTTTTTAGCTGATGGTAGACTCAAGAAGTTCGTATAAGTGCCCAAAAGCCCCTAAAATCAAGGAAAAGCTGCCATTTACTGAACATAATTCCTTCTTGGCTGACATATAACTGATCCTAACATTATATTGACCTCTTATATGTTTAAACTCACCTTGGTGATAAATTTTCTTGCATGAAAGTCTGTACAAGTTGTTAAATGGGCTAAAATGTGACCAAAAGGCCCCTTTTTGCATATGAGACATAGCATATGACCAATTTATGACTTGAAAATATATTAAAACACATAAAGAACAATATTATGACATTTTAAACACAATTTTATCCTTTGACTACCTTTGACCAGGGTTGACCAATCGTTGACTTTAGTTGACTAGCCTAGTATAAAGAGGGTAGACTTCAACAAGGACTAGGGAGATGATAAGTAAGATAATAGACCAACATGACACCCTATAGGACACATGGGAAGCTTATAAAAAATTTAAAATAGTATGGGCTGACTAAATTTGACTATAAGTCAAATTGAGTCAATAGTTACTTTTAAGGACTCAGATATACCCTCTATCCAGCCTAAGGATTTGGATCCTCCTCTCTTTATTACTGCTCACATCAACCAAAGCTACATCAAATGGGTTATGATCGATGGGTGAGACAACATCAACATCATCTCTTCCCATGCCTATGACTAACTCAAGTTATTAGACAATGTCATGTCCCAAACTTTAACTATCCTTAGATCCTTTAATGACACCATGACCACTACATTGGGAACCAGTATCCTCCATATTTGGCTCAGACCACGCATGCTCCCAAAACTCTTATATGTGGTTAAAGGTGAATTCAAATATAATGTTCTACTAGTGAGAGATTGGATCCTTATTATAGGTTATTTACCTTTTATCCTTCATCATTGTGTCAAATTTGAGCACAAGGGTTAGGTTATTATCGTACAAGCTGATCGAAGCACTTTTATAACATGCAATATGACCTACCCACCTAAAAACATCCTCCTACCTATAACAAAAACACCCAAAGCATCCATCACCAAGCCCTCAGCCATGGAAAATGAAGCCATTACTTCTCCTTCCATAAAGGCATCTATCAGTTTATATATTCCCATAGATTAGATACCCACTACTGATCTCTTGGAATCTACCTTCCAACACCTTACCCTTAGAGAATACTGTCTCCTTACCCTTGATGCTTTCCCTACTCCCCAAGAGTATGGGAAACTCAACCACCAATGGAGTTATGACCCCAACATTGGAGATATTATTCCCCTAGGGCCTCTAAACTGCCAAACCCACTTTATCTATGCATAAATTGAAAAGCCACTCAATGCCACCACCACAACCATTCATGTCTACATTCTCTTACTTGGACAACTCAAACTTTACCAAGGTATACCTACATAAGTGTGCCTAGAAATTGTTTCGCTTAGGATGATATGATAATTGCCCACAAAAATTGATCTCAATTGAGACCTAAAATCCTCATGATAAGCATGGCCTTGGATTCATTTTACCTAATAAGAATAAATCCAAACAACCTATCACTACCACTATTACAGAAAATACCCCTTCCTCACTAGCACCCCCTCTTCCTAAGTGTGAGGATGAGAACATAATCCCACCTTACATTTTTTCATCAATATTATTAGCCTCAACCCCCTAACTTATCAAAAGGAAAGGGCACCAGTATTCATCCCTTTGATCCATACAGAACTAGTAGGAGAAGACTCTCCAACCATTAACACTGTTTAGTGCCAGGATGATGATTTTATTCTCCCTTACCTTGGTGCACCTGATTCCTCCATCCATAAATCCCTAAATCCCAAGTCTTCAACCATGCTAAATGAATCCACTCTAGATATTGACATAGGCACTTTGGGCAGCCCTCATATTGTAAAACTAGGCAAATCTCTAACTTTTAAGGAACTTCAGGACTTCTCTACCTTCCTCTAAGATCATAAAATTGCATTTGTCTAGTCATATGCTGATATGCCTAGTATTGACTAGGCCATTGCCACCCATAACATTATAAACAATCATGACACCAAGAATATCAGATAGAAACTTTGATGAATACATCCTCACATAACCCTTCTTGTTAAATAAGAGCTTTAACACCTCTTCTATGTCAACTTCATTCAACCCATTGATTATCCCTAGTGGGTTTTAAACATCATGGTTATGACTAAAGCCATAGGGGGACTATGTATCTGTGTGGACTTTTGTGACCTTAACCTCACCTACCTAAAGGATGACTTTCCCCTACCTAGTATTGACCAAATTATTGACCTTACAGTAGGCCATGATATGTTATCTCTCATGGATGGATTCTCAAGTTATAATCAAATTTTGATTGCCCCTAAAGATCAACACAAAATTGCCTTTATCACCCCAAGGGGGACTTTCTATTATAGGGTCATGCCCTTTAGTCTTAAGAACACTGATACAACCTACCAATATGCTATGACCTATATCTTCCATGATCTTATCCACACAGTAATTGAGGACTACATGGATGACATCCTCCAAAAATCCAAACTTCACAAGGACCACTTAGCCATTCTCAAGATTATCTTTGAGAGACTTATCTATTACCATGTTTGCCTCAATCCTAATAAATGTATTTTTGGGGTCTTGTTAGGCAAACTTCTTTGCTTCATCATTTACCTTCAGGGAATAGAGGTTGATCTGGCCAAGATCAAATCTATCCTCGAGATGCTACCTTTGACCAATCTTAAGCAACTCCATAGTTTGTAGGGGAAGCTCCAATCCATTCACTACTTCATTTCTTCCATCACCTCTTGAAAAAGGACATATCTTTCAAGTGGAATGTTTATTATCAAAAGGCCTTTGATTCACTCAAAGAGTACCTTCTATCTCCACTTGTCCTCACACCTCCTAAGGATGACCAACCTTTCTACCTTTATATCTCTGTCACTGACCATTTCTTAGGGGCAATGCTTGCCCATCAAGATGAAAAACACAAAGAGAAAGCTATCTATTACATAAGCCACACCCTTGTAGACTACTAAACTTGGTATACTCACACTGAGAAATTTTGTTCAACCCTAGTCTTCATGGCCACCAAAATTTACCACTACCTTCTTAACCATAAAACTTTTGTCATAACCAATACCAACCCACTCAAGTACATACACTCCAAGCCATACCAAAACCAATGTATGGCCAAATGGCTCATGCTTTTATCTAATTTAACCTTGAGTTCCTATAATAGAAGTCAATTAAGGGGCAAGCTATTACTAACCAATTAGCTGACGCACCCTTACCAACCAACCAACCTCCTCCTCTTGAATTTCTAGATGAGTCCATGACAAACCTATCCCAAGTAGACTTCATTAATCATGTAACCATATTCTTTGATGGTTACAAATGTCAGTATGGTGGGGGAGCTAGTATCATCCTTATCCCCCTTATCAGTGAACCACTTCCTTTATCTTTTAAACTTGACTTTGAATGTACCAACAATGTGGCCAACTATGAATCCCTAGTAATAGGTCCACAAACCATGCTAGCCTTGGGAGTCAGAACAATCAACATCTTTGGTGACTCCAAACTTGTGGTTAATCAAGTCAATGGAATTTACTAATGTAATAATGAGATTTTGTAACTATATAGATAGTTAGTCATAGAATTCTTGATATAATTTGAACACTACCATATTCAAACCACCCTATGATCTACCAACAAGTTTGTTGACATCATAACTTCTCTTACTTCCCAAATCCCATCAACACCATTGGACTCTAAGCTATAAGTCATTGTCTATTACCTCACCAAACATTCATACATCAAGTCAGATACTCCAACCATATTTAATGTAGAGGAGATCCTGCCTAACCTTTGGTATCAACAAACCTTCAACTACCTCAACCTTGGCATAGTTCCTTCTAGCCTCTCTAGGAATGCCCATCAATCATTTATTCAAAGCACCTCATATTACACCATTATGGGAGGGATCCTATATAAACATAGTTTTGATGGCCTCCTATTCTATTACCACCATGGTCTAGAAGCCTCTCATGCTATCAAGGAGATGCATGATGGTATCTATGGGGGTCACTTTAGAGGATTAGATATGGCTAAATGCATCTTCCACCTAGGATATTATTGGCCTACCCTTAACCAAGAATATTGTGATTATGTGAAAAGGTGTGTCAAGTGTCAACAACATGCTAATTTGCATCATGTACCCAATTATGGCCTTCAAGTTTCCATTGATTTCTAGCATGTTTCGCAATGGGGTCTAGACCTTATCAATGAAATTAATCACCACTCTTCATAACAACATTAATCTATCATTACCATGATTGAATATTTCACCAAATGGGTGGAGGATATTCCTCTTATCTCAATAAAATCTAAAAATATTTTTGAATTTATCACCCATCATATCATCTACCACTTTGGTGTTCCCCATAAGATCATCACCAACAATGGCAAATCCTTCAAAAACAAACAAGTTCTAGGTCTTTGTAACATATTTATAATTAAACTAAGATTTTCATCACCTTATCACCCACAATCAAATGGATAAGCAGAGGCCTTTACCAAAACCCTTAATAATAGGCTTACCAAAATAATCAATGCCTCAGGTTAGGATTGGCACTTGCACATCCCTTTCTCCTTATGTTCATATTGCACTAGCATCCGAACCCCTATAGGTGCTACACCTTTTTCTCTCATGTTTGGAGTTGAGGTTTTGTTGCCTCTCAAGGTCCAAATACCTTCTCTTTGCATATCTTTGCATGATCTCATTTCAGAAGATGATTATCATCAAGAACACTTAGCCCAACTTGAGCTAATTGATGACAATCATTTGGCCACTCTTTTCCATCTCTGTGTCTATCAAGAATGAATCAAACATGCTTATAAAAAACACATGAAAGTGAAGAAAATCAATATTAGAGATCTCATCCTCAAGGAAAATCAACACATCATTAATATAGAGAAAAGCAAAAGAGGCAAATTTAATTTCAATTGGCTTGGACCTTACATCATAAATCATAAGTATGGATCAGGAGCTTTTCATTTGTCCTCTCTTGAAGGCACACCAAAACCTGAGCTTGTCAATGCTTCATATCTACATCCTTTCTATTGTTAAAGAAGGATCACAATCACCATTGGTCTAACTTAAGCTCATCCCCTACAACCACATTCATTTCCATATTTTTAGGGGTAATCAATTATAGCTAAATCATGTGATTATCCATCATAGTCATAGCCTAATCTTGAACTATGGGTATGATGGCTCTACCTATGGCATGATTCTCATGGTACTTCCCATATCCTTGAGATTGGTTCCCATGGTCATTGCCACCTACACCTCTTTTCACCTACTAAACCTTCTTATAAATCTAGTTTTTCCTTCATAAAGGTAACCCCTTTAGCATGTATAAGCAAGTCCATATCAAGTAAAATCAAATAAAATCAAAAGTAATATCAAAGTCACAACCAAATCATGGGTTATTCCTAGCATTCATAGACTATTACTTTGAAGGATAGCTGTTGAAAACTTATCTAAAATTAAAAAATGTAAGGTGGACTACTCCCTTGAAGGATAATTATCAAAAGCATTTTAACTAGGCACATAAACTTAGACTACTCCCTTGAAGGATGGCTAAGTAACATACTTTTCAAAAGCTAGCAATTTATTGGAAGCTTCCCATATCGATCAACTTTCCCAACCTCAAGTAAAATAAAAATAAGCAAAAACCCATAAGTAAAATTAAAATCAATGAGAAACATCACAATCAGCACTCATAAAAGTAATAATCTCAAAAAGCCACAATCGATTCTCCTCAGTAGACTTCCCACATCGATCAGTCTATACTTTATATATGAGCATAGAATTTCTTATACTATCCTCTTGGAAGCCTCAAGAAGAGGCATGCTATTCTCTCAAAAGGCTCCATTCTCACCCATCCTCCCTCCATATATCATATGCATGGGACTATGAGCTTAATTAATGTAATGTGATCAAGATACCTGTTTATCAACCTAAGCATCCTAATGTGAATCATTTAAAAGGCTTATTTTCATTAATCCAATCCAACTTTGGGTATTATTTTTGTCCTTATCAATGAGAAGTCATTATGTTTATTTTCTTATCTTTTATTGGTTTATGTAGACGTACCTCTCATGATTCCTCCCACTGTCCTAAAAATTTAGTTTTTTATCTACTTACTTAATGTATTCTCATCACATCTTCAACCATATACACATTTTATCTCCATTATCATAAATAATAAATATCAAATCAAAATCATAACATTATGAGCTATATCTATGAACCACATCATCTACCTATCTATGATCAAAACACCATGAAATCACATCATATCATGTCATGCTATAAACATAACCTTATCCATCTACCATAAAAAAATCATGTAAACATATATTATATCCTAATTCATTCTCATAAGCATAAACAAAATCAATAATCAAAACATCATGAACAATATCATGTCTTTTGCCAATCTATCCATAACATTACCATAGTACATCTCATGAAAAGCACATCATCATAACCATAACCAAAGCCATTAATGATTACATCATCATATACCATATATCCATCCATAACACATCCTATCATATCCATGAACAAAATTGGCACATCATAACTATCTTTCAAACATCACATGCCTAAGCTACTAAGTCAACATCTCATAATGCATATGTAGGAAGCCATAGACCATCAACCATAATCATAAACATAAATGTCCACAATAACATGTAAACCATAAACATACATCATCCATAACATCATATATAACACCATACATCATATACATAGTGTCATTATAAATAATACATATAACAATGTATAACCTCTCTCTTAAAACATGTACATCTCATTGCATCAGCATGCAAGCCACTATCAAAATAGTGTATAGATATCGCTACCAATATATATCAAAGCATGTCTAAAACATGATCATGGGGCACCACTATCACTAGCCCCACCTGTAACTACACCACTACTATTGGATCCACCTATACCTACACTCCCATCTAGTGGTGGCTCCCGTAATGTCTCTACATGGCCCACTGTAGAATCCCACTATCTTGGAGTAGCTACAGAGGGACCCTCTACCAAGTTGGCCCAGTACTCACCATATCTCATCCCAAGAGGAAGCTATGCTAACACTATAGCCTCATAATACTTGAGTTCCTCCACAATAGATAGATAACATACCCATGGCACTATATCTAGTGGTCCTCCTACTACTATTATGGCTACCCCTACCCTCTGCATTAATGAGTCTCTATCTTGTGTCACCAACCCAAGAGAGATCTTTGCTTGATCTCACTCACTAGTCAGGGTCACCACTTGTGCATGTAATGCCACAATGTATATCTATAGTGTATCCACCTATCCCTATAATTTCTATACTTGTGCTTAGGTTATAGATAAATCCCCCTTGGTGTCCTTGCATGGCCCATTATAGAAGCCCACTATCCTAGAGTAGCTACATAGGGACCCCTTGCCAAGATAGCCTAATACTCACCATATCTCATCTCAAGAGGAAGTTGTGCTAACACTATGGCCTCATAATACTTGAGCTCCTCCACAATGGCTAGATAACATACCCATGGCACTATGTCTAGTGGTCCTCCCATTACTACCATGGCTACCCCTACCCTCTACCTCAAGGAGTCTCTATCTTATGTCACCAACCCAAGAGAGATCCTCCCCTGATCTTTCTCACTAGTCAGGGTCACCACTTGTGCCTACAATGTCATAATCTATCCCTATAGTGTGGCGACCTATCCCTATAATGTCTGTACCTATGCCTGGGTTGTAGCTAAATCCCCCTACTTATTCATCATGACTAGCTAGATCTACATCCATCAACCTCATGCATCCATCATCTCCACCAACATCTAAAGCTACATATATGGGTTGATATCAAGCCATATATCCACTTGTATACCCAAAATCATCTATCAAAGATCTAATAGGGAGCTCCTCATACCCACCATCTAAAACTATGAGAGCAAGCTAGGGCATTAGCAATAGAACCTCTAAATCCTCCCTTATATACTTGAGACATGGGCCTAGGATAATCTATACTAAACTAAACTACCGACACACCCTATTAAATAAGAGAAACTCTACCTCCCCCTCTTACCTATTGATGATCCATTTGTAGCTCTAAAGGATGAGGGTCTACCTCGTATGCCCTAACTGTATCAAAAATTGAATATACAACCTCTAGGGGATGTTTCCAACCATTAGTTCACCTAGTGCACCCCTAAACCACTCAACATCATGGGCACTACCTCCTACACCTGATGCATCCATATCATCCCTCCATCACATGAAGCTAATAGGGAACTATATTTGAGTATAGCTTGCCCAAAATAATCCTACTAGTCTTGGCACTCAAATTTTCTCATAGGCCTAATAATGTAAAACCAAGTTGACACTAATGTCGTATCTCCTATGGTGCCTAAACCCCCATATCTCCCTATAAATCTACACAAGCAAAATAGGGACACAACTAAATACCATCTATCCTAGCAACAAATCTACCAAAACCCCCAGTAACAAATAGGGAAACCTCCTGCTATTCAAATCTATAAGCCCAAAACATGTCACTATGATCATGAGCCTCCTCTCAGCTAGAAGTCTTTGATATAATGTCGAGTACTATAATCCGCTAGGATGCTATTGGACCTGATCACTCTCATCCCCATATAAGTACTCAAGAAAATCCTCTCACTCCTTGCACTTGATATGATAAATCACCTCACCACATAGTGGGAACCTAGTAATCCTATGAACATCCTTAGGTTGAATAATCATCTCCCCAGTCAGGAGCAAGAAAGTGTTCACATTAGGATCTTATCTCTCAATGAGTGATATCACCATGGATGAATCTCAGGGTACATGCTGGTAGTGCCTCATAGTCCCCAACCCTAACTCCTCTTTATGGGCCCAATCCTCTAGAATTATCCCCATGTGTATCTTGCTAAAGATACATGACACATGATCATGCATTTGAATCTGCTCCCTGGCCTACATCATATCAAACACTTGGCTTACTCAATGCTATTCTTGTCTACCTTAGATTTTAACCCACCTAACCTATTCTACCTATTTACCGACCAAGTATACCATCTAAATCCATATAAGATTTGGGTACATAGCTAAACCCAACCCATTTTTTCCTCATCCATTTTTTTAACACTTATTACAAAAAATTCTTTAATAGGTGACTGCTGATGTTCAGGTACCCACTTTTTATATGGGTGTTGACCATCCATGGTTAACCTTGACCATCGATGGTCACTATGGGAGTTCCATAGATGAAATGCCCAAACCCTACCACACCAAATTCTATTCTAAAAATCATGCAATATAACCCCATTTGCTACCCCATTATTTGTTCATGCAAACTTTCCCATAAAACCTCCAAAACACTACTTTAGGCATTCCAACCCAAACAAAGCATTCCTAATATAACCCTGACCCCCTAACCAAATTAAATTTCATAATATCATGCCTATCTACAAGATTTAAGACATGACCTACGCCATTTCTTGATCTCTATCAAGGTTAAATCCAACTACCTGACCATGCCCACATGCTCCCTATATCTCAGGCCCATAAAGATCAAACCCACATGCCTCCAACCAATGAGTGGTCACCAAATCAATAATAAATCTCTCCATAAGTACCATAATCACTAGAGCAAAGTCAACCAAGCCATAAAAATACAAATTATAAAAATTAACTTTGTTTTCACTTTTTACCCTATGGATTTTTAGGGTTTTCCTTGACTATCGATGGGCAGGGTGATTGTTGATGGTCACTTTTTGGGAGCCTTGACTGTCAATGGTTAGGATACCCCAAGTTTACACTTATACATAAAGCATCCCTTCTTATCAAAACTAAACCAAGATTTACCCAATTTTGGAGATTACCTTCTCCAACTAACCCTACTACCTCATTACCTCATCATTGGTCTATTTTGACCCATCTAGTACATAATTTTAGACAATTTTTTTGCCTAGTCTTTTAACCAAGTGACACCATTGCCATGTTGAACCATTTTGATTTTATGCTACCTCACACATACCAACCTGTTTGTGTCTTTTTGGAAGCACTTCCTACCTTAGATACCCACGAGACTTGACCAATTTGTGTTTTCACTAGGAGCACTTCGTACCTTAGATACCTACCAAAAACACATAAATTTCTTAAAAGGCTTATATTTACAAGTGTTCCCAACCACCACACCTCAAATTGGTCATGCAATTCACTTGTCACTTGTCTTTCTTGGCACCAACCCTTATTTTTACCAACATTGATAACCTGGTCTATGCGTGATCTTGGATATCACATTTTATATCAAAATTTGTGCAAAAGTTTGCATCTTGAGTTCCCAAATTATTGTTCACCTATTTCCATTACCAACTACTATTTATAAAACCCTGACTTGATTTTAGTTTCACCTAATTGACTCTTAGTTTGAGGGGGAACACCTCCTCTTACTCTCAAGGCAACCATACCTTTGACTTGTACTCTATTTTTGTTTTGTAGCTCGTTCACACAAGCAACACAATAAAAAGGGGAAAAATGTAGACACCAAAAATATGCACACCTATGCTTCTAAATGTTGATAACCCCCCATACCTACTTAGGACCCTCTTGTGACTAATTTATACCAATTTGACCTAACCAAGCCCATCCACAGTCAGATTCACAAGTTGACTCAACTTGGCCTTTAGGACCTCTCTCTTTTGGAACTTAACCATCGATGGTTAGGGTGACCATCAATGGTCACCATGGGAAACCCTGATCATTGATGGTTAGGGTCCACCTCCTTAACAAAGCACATGAAAACCACCCATGTTGCTTTTCAAAATATAACTTGTCTAAATCTTGTTGTGAGCCTTTGCATGGATAATTTATATTTAGATGGCCTAGTTACACCTTCACTTCCACCTCTTACTTGTGCCTATAAGAGAGAGAGGCCTAAGAGGTCAAATACATATAAAATAATTATCAGGAGCTTAGGGATTTAAGAGTTTTATTTTGTAGGTCAATCAGGTCAATCAGTGTTATCAAACATCATCAATAATCTCATTTAGAGCCAACTTGCTATCACCTCTCAACCAAGTTCTCATGTACCGTTACTCTACCAAAATAAAGCCATATTCCACCAAAGGCTAACTACTTCAACCACTCACATAATTGACTTTTGATAAGATAAGTACTCATTTGTCAATATTAATGTACTTTATTTCCATTTCACAATTTATCTAACCCTTGACCATCTCCCAAAATCCATCTTTTGAACCCCATGATTTTGTAATTAACAACCCAGATCTTCACACAGTAACCATCGATGATTGACTCAATCACTAATGGTTTACACAACCACTGATGATCATCTTGACCATTGATGATCACCTTAACCACTAATGGTCAACCTAACCACTAATAATCATTATGGCAGTGAAAACCAACAAGTTATTTTTGCCCACTTACCCTTAACTAAACTAATTTTTTATGTTTCTGATCACTCATAGACCTCTTTCAGATTTTCTTAAGCATGCCCCAACCCATTAGCACTAGTATTAATTATTTTATCATTAATTTGATCATTTCTAGTCTATTTTCTCGAGCAAGCATTCTTGTGTTTGATTTTAGTACCTTTTGATTATTGATTCAAGTACCTTCTTTCTAATTTTATGAACTCAATTATTTAAAATGTGTGGATTGATAGCCCCTAAGGAAGCTATCACTTATGGGATCTAGATTTTACTAGGCAATCTAACCAACTATCTTCCTAATAAACAATTTTGATTTAGTGCTTTCCTATCTACAGTTCTTTCTCCCAAGCCAAAGAGGAGCTCTTCATAATCTTCTGATTTAATGCACACATGAACAAATAGGGTTTTCAACCATACCCATATCAAGTTTTTTTCTCTCTTCCCTAGAACTTAAAGTGAAAATTTACATGAAACACTACCAAAGTGCCAAGTACCATTACTCTATCAGAATCAAGCTAGATTCCACTAACAGGTCAACTACCTTAATCAATCACCCAATCAGCTTCTGGTAAGATAAGTAATTATTTATTAGTATTCATTTAATTTATTTCCATTTTGAAAAAAACCTAGGTCTTAGCCATCTCTTAGAATCCATTTTTTGGATCTCATCAATCATCCTTTTTATCAACCTAGATCCATACACAGTAACCGTCAATGTTTATCTCAATTGTCGATGGTGTATCCAACCATTGATAGTCACCTTGACTGTCGATGGTCACCTTAACCACTGAAGGTCAACCCAATCATTGATGGTCACTATGGTAGTAAAAACCAATGAGTTTTTTTCACCTAACCACCCCCAACCAAACCTAATTTTCTATGTCCCTACTTATTCACAAATCCTTTTTTAGATTTTCTAAAGCATACCTCAACCATCTAGCACTAGTATTAATTATCTAATCACTATTTTAATCATTTCTAGTTTATTTCTTAAGCAAGCACTCTAATGTTCAATTTTAGTACCTTTTGATTATTTATGGAAGTACTTTCTATTTTGTTTTATAAACTTGATTGTTTAAAATGTGTGGATTGACAACCCCTGAGAAAGCTCTTGATTCCAGGATCTAACTATCGTGAGACAATCCACTCAACTATCTATCTAACAAACAAATTTGATTTAACACTTTATTATTTGCAAGTCATCCTCCCAATCTAAATAGGATCTCTTCATAATTTTTTGATTCTACATACACAAAATCAAATAGGTTTTCAACCATAACCATACTTAGTTTCTTCTTTTCTTTTTTCCAATAATAAGAAATAAATTCACTAAAACATTTTGACACACCTCATGGGACCTTTGTGTCTTTACTTGGATTCTTTTTTGTTTACATTCTCTCTCTATTACATTCTCATTGATGAAATCCAAAGTTTCTTTTGGGCTTAAAATTAAGTGCATACATCGATTGATTAAAATTTTAGATCACATAGATTAATTTAAAAGCAAAGTAATTTATCGTAGCTTCACTCTTTGTTACACACAACCAACCCAACCACTTCCATAAATTAAACATCAAACAAACTTGAGACAAGGCCTAACTAAGATTTCATCACTTAGTGGTAACCTTACCCATTCCTGGCAATCCTACTTGGAGGTCATTACTAAGGGGAAAACCAACTCAGCTCTCTGGTTGAGTATAAACTATGGATATTAATATATATTGGCTAAGCACATGACACCCTTATCATTATGGTGTGTGAAGTGAGGGGGTAGGCCCTAATACCAAGACATGTATTGATTCCAATATAGATTCTTTTTTAGCACTTGAAGCCAACCTTATATTTCCTCTCTAGTACCCATTCTACAAGCCAATTTTAGTCACACAACTTCTTTAAGGTATAAGCCAAAAGTGAGATTAATTGAAACTCTAAGATTTAATGTGTCTTTTAGAGTGTGATTTGATTTATTTGATAATTTTATTGTCTTATATTTGCTTGATTAGTGAGGTTGTTTGTGATTTCTATCTCCCCTATCTCATATGGTTCTTAGTTGCCAACAATGAAGAGACCTTACAGAGCAAAACACATCACCAAGCCAACCTACCTCTTCTAACTCTTCATCCATGGACTATGTTTCTGAACCAAAATAATCTCCTCACCCCTCAAGAAGTCCTACTTTCCCTTGGGAGGTTATTTAAGGATATTCAATTTTATTGCTTTCCTAGATAACAATCCCATATCCTTGAAACATTATCTTATAACCATGTCTTACCATATCCCATATTTGGCCCCACCTATAAATCTACCTTATGGTATGCCTCTTCACATCATGGGGAGTACTTGCATTACCACAATCAAAACTCAACCATTAAATACCCAAGCCTCCTCATCAACCAACAACCCCTTTGAGACTACCATAGAAAACAAACCAACCCAAACTACCATTGCCCTTATACCTTCTACTCTTACCAACCACTCCTCCATAGTCAGAGTGCCTACCTCTAAAACTACCAACCTTACTTTAACTACCCCCAATATGTCAACCACTAATTTGTTTAAAATCCTAGTGGTGTCCATGCCCTCTACCTTGCCATCAATCAGTACAAAGGTCACTACCCTTCCATCAGTCACCAAACTAACTACCACTCCTATCCAACAAGCACCCCTTAGACCAACCTTTGGCTACATCCATAATATATAAGGGCATGTACCCACTACCCAATCACATACATCTACCTACCATTATATATCTTCCACCCAACCATTATCATCCACTTACCAATATGTGGTAGTGTCCCAACCTTCTACCCACTATCAGTATGTATCCCAATCATCATAGTAGTATGCATCTTAAAACCTTCTAGGTGATCAACCCCAAGCGGACCTAATGAATATTATTATGGATAGTATGACCACCTTGGAGTCATCCATTTTGGGTGCTCATAACATCTTTTCATATGGTCAAATTTGTAATGATCCCATCCATCCATCCATACCCATCAGACCATATCCTCCCTAATGGGAACTTCCCAAGTTCTCTAAATTTCAAAGTAAGGAGGATCCCCAACAATACCTTCGGGAATTTAGGCATGCTTGATATCTCATCACCTATAATGATTCCCTTCTTCTCCACACCTTCTCCATGTCCCTAGCCAGCCTGATATTGGATTGGTATAGTGCCATATCCAAGCACTCCCTTTTCTCCTTAACCCAATTGGCTCAAACCTTCTTGGACCACTTCTTGATCAATATCTCTAATAAATTTTATATCACCGACCTCTAATCTATCTAAGAGTTTAAGGATAAATCCATTGCCAATTTTATAGCTCATTGGAGGAGCTTAATTAATTGAGTCTCCTTCTCCCTACCTCATCCTGAACTCATAGAGCTCTTTGCTTAGGCATGTGCCAAGCATATCTTCTCTACACTATGTGTTAAAATCTTTCGAACCTTCAATGAAGATTTTAACATGGTGTGTAATTTATAAAACTAAGCCATTGACGAAGGAAAACTAAATCTCAAAAACAAGAACTCAACCTATAAAAACAATGTGGATCCTTATTCCAAGTCAAGCAACTAGTCCAATACCAACACCAAGAGCAAGGTAACCGCAAACGCAGTTATCTTAAAATCCATTCCTCCACATTTTATCAACTAATATAATTCCTCTAGTTCCTCAAAATAAAACATGAGGATCCAAATCTAGAATAACCAAAAGTAATTCAATCCACTTAGAGAATCATATGCTTCCATCTTGGAGAAGTTATTGAAAGTTAACATCATTCAAATTCCTCCTATAAAACCTCCTTAGTAGTTTAATACCTCTCTCCCTACACCTAGTTGGTTTAATGAGAATGCTCAATCTGCCTTTCATTGGGTAATAAGACATAATGTCAGTAGGTATAACACCTTCAAGAGCCTTGTCCAATACCCCATTGATAAGGGGAAACTTACATTAGACAACCCCAATGCACCATCAAACCAAACCCTTGAAATATTCAAGCAACCTTTCCAAAAACAAGCTCCTACAAAGAATGAGAGAAACAACATTGAGTGTTCTCATGATACCCATACAATTAACATGGTCCTTGATGCCCTCATTACCGAACCACCTAGAACCCAATCTTCTCGTCCTCCACCTATACCAATCTACCATCTATTGAGGATGCTCAAACTAAGGCACCATCCTCTCCCCCTCCACTTATTGAGGTAGTGGAGCCACTAGCCTCCCTTTCATCTAATATATTAGAACAACCAACCATCACCACCCTATCTTTACCTTCAACTACTAAGAAACCTACTCCCCCTCCAAAATTCATTCTTAAGGAGGAAATCCCCATGTCTACTTCTCCCACTAAGAAACCACCTATCTCAAACTTCTTTCCTTTGATTGTGGAAGAGGATGAGGTTACCATCCTTGTGTCTCCACCTAATGGCTTATCTTTTAGGTCCACCATTTAGGGAATCAAACCAACCTACAAACCATTCTATAGGCTAGTGCAAAAATTGAAATTTATCTCCAACCCTGACAAGGATTAAGCCACCTTCTAGAAATTATTTAGGTCTATGTTATATCACCAAGGAAGAACTTGTAACCATACCTTTAGTAGACCAACCCACCTCTTCTTCAATCCAAACTTCTACCCTACCAACCAAACAAATAACAACTTTTACCAATCCAATAATCCCTCAACCATCTAAGGCACCTAAACCCCAAGCAACTAAATCACCTTATCAAACTAAACTGACCAAACCAATAAAAACCTTGGCACCTTTCCCACACTAAGCCTTATTCACCCCTCAATGAAGGTGGAGCTTGCCTTACTAGAACCAACAAATAAATGCCATAGAAAATTAACTAAAGAGGTAAAACTACACAAAGGTTGGAAGGCCTAAATTTTTCCTCCCTCAAATTTACCCTCCATTTTGGGGCCTCATCCCTCTACCTTGAGCGAGAAGTCAATTGCCTTTATCAAAACCCCACCACCTATTTTAGTTACACCTTTGTAGTTACTCTCTTATGAACCTCTTTTCACCATGCCAAAAATACCTAATCTACCTAACTTGAGATCTTATACCTCTATCTCATCAACCTCATTACCTAAAATGAGGTCATCAACCAAGCACACAACCCTACCCAAAACACCTACCACCAAACCTATCTCCAAACAAACTCCTACTTCAACCATAAAAGTAAAGACTGCCACACCCCTACCACCTTTAGTTGAGTCCTAATAAACTATTCTCCATATGTTATTGTATAATTACTATTTATCCTTACCTCCTATCAGACCCTTTTACCCTCTTGCTTCTAAACTCATCTGGTATAATGACCACCATATATGTTCTTATCATAGAATACCCAACCATGATACAGAGGACTACAAAGCTCTCTAAACCATTATCTATAGAATTTATTATGAGGATGATCTATTAAAAAATGAACCTCCTATGGGCCCCATACCAATCCAACCAATAATCATACCTACCTAACACTTTCCTACTCTTCCACTCTCACCTACAAGTTAAGATGAGTCTTACTAGTCTACTACTTCAACCTCTCTTTTTATCCATACTATCAAAGTGGTCAGAATATTGTAGTAGGAAGATAAAGGGAATGCCAAGGTGTTTATTCCATGGACATATCCATTTTCAACCTCCCAACCAACCCACACCCAATTGTTTTCATCCTCAACCAAACCCAAGGTGTCTATTTTAGGTGCCTCCTAATCTAACCCCTCAGAATCCATCAAGAGATTTATCCTCAAGAAACTTCACCAAACATCAGTGAATATGAGCTTGTATATGTTGATCTCTACCTCTCCACATCATCACCAAACACTAATAGAGGCTTTGAAATCCATTGATTTCCAACCTGAGCACCCCTAACCTCTGCAGCCTTTGTTTATGCCCTTCAAATTTCCAACCTTGTTACCTTTAAGGATTTAGAAATAACTTCCATCCATCCGAAGGACCCAACTCTCTTTATTACTGATTAAGTCAACCAAAATCACACCAAATAGGTCATGCTTGATGGGAGATCTAGCATTAACATCATCTCCTCTCATGCCTACAACTAACTCAACTAACTAGACATTGACATGTTTGAAACCTCAGATATCCTTTGATCATTTAATGATACCATGGCCACTACCTTGGGAAATATCATCCTTCATATCCATTTAGGACCATACATGATCCCTAAACTTATTTATGTTTTAAAATGAAAATTATAATACAACATCTTGTTGGGACAACCTTGGATTCACTCTATGGGTTGTTTTCCCTCTACCCTCCACCATTGCATTGAGTTTGAGCACGAAGGCTAATTCATCACCATTAAAGCTAACCATAATCCTTTATCAACATGTAACATGACCTATCACCCCAATGATATCCTCATACCCCCATAAAACACACCCTTAGTAGCTAAAACCCAACTTTTAACCATTAAAGTAGATATCATATCCCTTTCTATCGATGAGGCATCGACTAGTTAGTCAATTCCTTTGGACCAAATCCCTACTATTGACCTTTTGAAATCAATGTTTCATTCCATTTTAATGGGTACATATCACCTTTTATCCCTTGATTCTTTCTCTACTCCTCATGAGTATGGGCAACTTACTAACCAACTAGGATATGACCCCAACATCAAAACTATCATTCCCTTTGGTCCTCCCCACTATCAGACCCATTTTGTCTATGGGGGACTCAAAAAATTCCTTGGTGTTTATACCACCTCTCTTCTACCTCAACCATTCACCATTAGTTTCTCTTACCTAGATAAACTGAGCTTCACCAAAACATACCTCCATCGATGTGCTTGGAAAGGCTTTGATCTTAGGTAGTATGAGGAGAGCCCACATGAATTGATCACCATAAAAATTAAGAAGCTACAAAATAAGAATAAAATTGGTTTCATCTTACCTAATAAGAAGAAAGCCAAACAACTTGCCATTACCATTATTGAATAAGATGCCCTTTCCTCACTGAACTTGCCTCCATTTGTGTGTGAGGATGATGACATCATCCCACCTAATTTTTTTTTACCAACATGATCAACCTTAGACCCATGAATTATCAAAAGGAGGGGGAGACCATAACCATCCCTTTGACCCATATTGAGATGATAGGAGAAGACTTTCGTACCATTAACACTATTTAGTGCCAGGATGATGATTTTATTCTCACCTATCTTGGTACCCTATATTATTCAATCCATAAATCCCTTCCTCTCAAAACCTTGACCATGTTGAATGAATCCACTATGGATATCAACATGGGTACTCTAGATAACCCCCACATTGTCAAACTTGGCCAATCATTGAATGCTGAGGAACTTGAAGACTTCCCCTCTTTTCTTTAAGACCATAACATAGATTTTTCTTGGTCTTATAATGACATGCCTAAAATTGACCCCACCATTGCTACCCATAACATAGTCACCAACCATGATGCCAAGCTCATCAAACAGAAGCTTCAATGCATGCACCTTCACATATCCCTTCTCATCAAAGAGAAGCTTTAGTGTCTCTTATCTATCAATTTTATTCAACCCATTGACTATCCCCAATGGGTCTCAAATGTCATACATATCACAAAAGTGATAGGGGGACTACACATTTGTGTGTAATTTCTTGACCTCAACCTATCTTTCCCCAAAGATGACTTTTATCTACCCAACATTGATCATCTTGTTGATCTTATAGCCAACCATGAGATGTTATCCCTCATGAATGCATTTTTGGGATACAATTAGATCCTAATTACACCTAAATATCAACACAAAACTACCTTTACCACCCCTTGGTGAACCTTTTGCTATAAGGTCATGCCTTTTGGAATAAAGAACATTGGTGAAACCTACCAATATGTCATGACCTATATCTTCCATGACCTCATCCATAAGATTATTAAGGACTATGTAGATGACCTTCTTAGAAAATCCAAACTCCAAAAAGATCACTTGGTTATTCTTAAGATCCTCTTTGAATGTCTCATCCATCACCATGCCCACTTTAACCCCAAGAAAATAATTTATTTGGTCTTATCAAAAAAAACTTCTTGGATTCATTGTCTCCCTTCATAGAATCAAAGTCAATCCCACCAAGATCAAAGACATCCTCAACCTGCTTCCTCCAAACAACCTTAAGTAACTTCATAGTTTGCAAGGAAAGATTTAATCCATTCATCAATTTATCTCCTAGCTCTCAAACTGATGTCAACCTTTCCATCACCTTCTGAAGAAGGATGTATCTTTCAAGTGGAATATTGACTGTTAAAAGGCATTTGATTCACTCAAAAAGTACCTTTTATATCGACCTATCCTTACCCCTCCCAAGGATGACCGAACTTTATACCTATATATCTCTACCACTGACCATTCCCTAGGGGCAATGCTGGCTCACCAAGATGAACAACATAGAGAGAAATTCATCTACTACATTAGTTGTACACTTATGGAATATGAGACTTAGTATACCCATATTGAGAAACTTTTCCTAACCTAAGTCTTTATGGCTACCAAAACTTTCCACTACCTTCTTAACCATAAACCCTATGTCATAACCAACACCGACCTACTTAAGTACATGCACTCCAAGCCATACCAAAACTAGCATATGGCCAAGTGGTTCATGCTCTTAGTAAAGTTTGATCTTGAGTTCATTCAACAAAATTTAGTTAAAGGGCAAGTCATTGGTGACCAATTGGTTGAGGCACCTTTAGAAAATAACCAACCTCATCCTCTTGAGTTTCTTGATGAGTCCATCATGATCCTCTCTCAAGTAGATTTTACCTATCAAGTCACCATGTTCTTTGATGGGTCAAAATGTCAACATGGTGGGGGAGTAGGTATCATCCTTATCCCCTTTGATAATGAACCTCTTCCTTTATCCTTCAAGCTTGATTTTGAATGTACCAATACTAGCAATAGGACTTCAGACTACCTTAGCTCTAGGATTCAAAATGATCAACATCTTTAGTGACTCCCAACTTTTGGTTAATCAAATTAATGGCTCTTACTAGTGTTAGAATGATGTTTTTTAGTAGTGAAAGCAACTATTTGATGAATTCTTGGCATCATTTGAACATTAATGTTGACCATTTTTTACCCAACAAGCCAAAAATCAGTCCCCTTCTTCCCCTGTTATTCTAGGCCATTTCATTTTTTGATTTTGCACAAGTCCAAGAATTTCTATGGACTCTACAGGTCTATTTCTACGAACCGTATAGGTCTATTTCTACAGACTCTATAGGTCCATTTCTATAGACTCTATAGAGCTCAGATTTCTATAGACTCAGCAATGAGGTTTCTACGGACTCTGCAGGTCCATTTCTATAGACTTTGTAGGTCCATTTATATAGACTCTTCAGGTTTTCTATGGACTTCACAGGGACTTCTACAAACTCTACAAGTTTAGTCTTTGGCGCATGAAGAATCAATTTCAGAGAGCGCTGGGTTTTACAAGGTTTCTTTGGGCTCTTGTCTAAAGAAATCCATAAGGAAGGTTGGCATCTTTGAACCATTGAACCGGTTCAATGCCTTGGTTTAACACCTTGGTTCAATCAGTAGGTTCATTGCTCAAGTTCAATGCCTTGGTTCAATCAACCTTGGTTCATCGCTTGGTTCAACCCCTAGGTTCAACGCTTAGTTCAATGCCTTGGTTCAATCGACTTAGTTCAATCAATCAGTTCATCAGCTTGGTTTAATGCATTGGTTCAATGCATTGGTTAAATTCTTTGGTTCAATCACTTTAGTTCAAATGGATGGTTCAATCACTCAGTTCATCAGACAGTCAATGAGCTTGGTTCAACACTCAGTTAAAAGGCTCAGTGCGCAGTGTTGAACCATTGAACCGATTCAACAGATTGGTTCAATGGTTGGTTTAATAGCTTGGTTCAAAGGGGCATCCCAAAGTTGAAGGGTAGGTGCCCTTGTGGAGGGCATTTCTAGGTTTAACAGCCCTTGCGAAGGGTAGGAAGCACTTCAAAAGAAAGATAGCTGCAAAGGGTAAGTTTTTTAGATTTTTGTTTAGTCATCAATTCTTTCAAACTTTTTGTTTGAAGGAATTTCTTCGAATAAAAAGTTTGAAGAAATTTGGAAAAGGGCCATGACACAAAACTCAAGAAAATACTCCAAAGGAAAGGAAGCGAGCGTGAGATCATTCTTGTAGACATTTTGTCCACAAGAAAAGAGGCTGAAGGAAAAGCTTAACCAAGGAGGATAAAAGCTCACGAAACAGAAGAGCCGAAGCATGAAGAGACCCAATAGAATTTGCCAAGGATGGTAACATCCCAGAAGCCATCAATTTTAAGGAGATGGACTAGCCATTAGGTATTTAATTTCAAGGTGACAGCTATGCAAACGTCAATTTTTAGATAGTGAAATAGCCTTTTACTTTTGAATTGCCTGAGCACCAACCATGAAAAGAGCCCAAGAAATGCAGTGACCTACCAGAAGATCACCCTCGAGGACTGAAGGAGTAGAAAGAGATAAAACCAGGATGAGACAAGGCAAGAAATAGATAAAGTAGTTAAAGTGGAAAAGAGGAGGTGAGTTATTGCTAGATGGTCACCAAACGGTGTGGCCATGTTTTTCACATTAATGTGGAATGCCAAAGTCAAAGCAGGAGTTGACAATCAGGTTGCTTCCTCTTCCCAAGGCTCAGAGTGCACATGGGCCAGCTTGCAAAGAGAGTGCCAAAATCTTTCCCAGAAGATGCCAAGTTCTCTTCCCCTCTTTCTATATATTGTAAAATTCTCATTTGGAGAAGGGCACTCTCTTAGCCTTAAGGCAAAACTCTGCCCAAAAATCTCTCAGGCTTATAAGGCAGAGCTCTGGCAGATTTTACCTTGAATCAAAACTTAGCTTTTTTACCTCTATCTAGACTTGCACTTTAAAGTATATGTTTGTGTTCTTATTTTGTGTTAAGTCATTGTCTTTCATGCTTCTCACAGATCGATTACAACATGTCCAGTGCATTGTGAAGTCTCCTTTCTGCAGGTCTACCAAAAGTGTCCACAGGGGAATGTAGGTGCTTATGAATAGGCTACCATAAGTGTGTCTGAGGATGCCTCTGGTAGTTTCTTCCTCCCTGTATTTCCACGGATCCCTAGCTGACTATTGTAGAAGAGCTTCCCACTTCAGATGAAGTGTATGGGTGCTTCTTTTTGGTGAAAAGTGTATATTTGGGCTGGGTGGGTGAACATTTTTTGGTGTATCACCTTTTCATTTTTAGGCTTAGGTTATATTTTCAACATCTCTCTCTCCCTTTTCATCCCCCCCTTTTTTCATTTTATTTTTTAGTAGTAGGAGAAACCAGGTCCTAAAAGATACATCAGAGGGAGCTAGCCCTTATCTAGAGACTCTCCCCTCCAGCTTCACCGATCCCATAGGTGAGAGGGGAGTTACCATTGTTGCATTTGGAAGGGTAGGAGCTAGGCATCCTACCCCCAGGTGCAATCCACTGCGTCAACAATTACCACATATAGTCAACCCCAAAATCTACCAACAAGTTCACCGACACCATAGTTTCCCTTTCCTCTTAGATTCCATCCACACCCTCAGATTATAAAGTATCTATCATTATCCATATATTTACCTAACCTTCTTATGTCAAACTAGATTTTCTAACCATTTTTAATATTAGGAAGACCCAACTTGACCTTTGGTATCAACAGACCTTTGACTACCTTAATCTTGGCATAGCTCCTTTTAGCCTGTCTAGGAATGGTCAAAGAGAATTTATTCAGAGTACCTAATGTTAAACCATACTAGGAGGTATCCTTTATAAGTGTGGCTTTGATAGCATCCTCTTCTATTGCCTACGTAGCCATGAAGCCTCTCACACTATCAATGAAATGCATGATGGTATTTATGGGGGACACTTTAGTGGCCTTGTTGTGGCTAAGCACATCCTTTGTCTCAGCTATTATTAGCCTACCCTTAACCAGGACTGCTATGATTATTTTAAAAAGTGTGTCAAGTGTCAACAACACATCGATTTGTATCATGCACCTAGCCATAGCCTTCAAGTTTCCACCAATTTTTTGCCCTTTTCACAATAGGGTCTAGATTTTATTGGTGAAATCAACCTTCATTTCTCATAGAGAGACCATTCTATCATCACTGTAATTGAATATTTTTACTAAGTGGGTAGAGGCTATCCCTCTAGTCTTGACCAAAGTAGAAAAGATTATTGACTTTATCAACCATCATATCATCTATCATTTTAGTGTTCCTCATAATATTATCATTGACAATGGTAAATCCTTAAAAAACAAGCAATTCTAGGGTCTATATGATGTATTTGACATTAAGTTAAGATTTTCCTTGCCCTATCACCCCCAAGAAAATGGACAAGCTGAGGCCTCTAAAAAAACTCTTAATACCATGCTAACTAAAATGGTCAATGCATCTAGTTAGAATTGGCATTTGCACATCCCTTTCACCCTATGGGCCTATCATACTATAATTAGAACCACTACAAGTGCTACCCCATTTTCTCTTGTGTTTAGATTAGAGGCTGTCTTACTTCTTGAATTCTAAATCCCATCGCTTCACATATCTTTGAAATAACTTATGTTTGAGGATGATTATTGTCAATACCATTTAGTCTAGCTTGAGCTACTTGATGAGTGTTAGTTGGTATCCCTTATCCACCTCCATGTATATCAAGAGCACATCAAGTATGCATATAACAAGCACCTTAAAGTGTGAGAATTTAATATTAGAGACCTCACCTTAAAGGATAACCAACATGTCACTAATATGGAGAAAAGGAAATAGGGCAAGTTTGATTTCAATTGGCTTGGATCTTATATCATCACCCAAAAGTATGGATTAAGATTTTACCAATTGTCTTTTTTTGAAGGTGACTCAAAACCTAAGCCCATCAATGCTTTACATCTGTGTCTGTTCTTTTGTTAAGAAATATCAAGTCTACCTTTTGTCTAACTTAAGTTCATCTCTCACTATCTACCCACATTATATCTCCCTATTTTTGATTAAAGATGAATCATGTGATTATCCATCATAGTCATAACCTGATCTTGAACATTGGGTACCATGTCTCTACTCATGGCATGGTTCCCATGGTACTTTCCACACCTTCACAAGATGGATTCTCATGATCATTGTCACCTAATCCTCTTTATGACTAATCAAAATTCTTATGCTTCTATTTTTTCCTTCCTAAAGGAGAACCAATAAACCATCCTAATAAAGTCTATATCAAACAATATCAAATTAATAGAAAGTACAAATCCCCTATCAATAGCAATCATGGGTCATTCTTAACATTCACAGACTACTCCCTTAAACGATAACTATTTGAAATTTATTTGAAACTACCAAATATAAGGTAGACTATTCCCTTGAAGGAAAACTATCAAAAGCATTAGATAAAGCACATAAACTTAGACCACTCCCTTGAAGGATGGCTGAGTAAAGCATTTGTCAAAAGCATAGTAATTTCTTGGAAGCTTCCCACATCGATCAAATTAATATATACAACAATAAATCCAAAGACCCATTATCACAATAAAAAATCCAAAAACAAAATAATCTCAAAAGCCACAATTAGCTCTCAAGCAATATAATAAAGTGGATGCCACAATTAGCTTTCATAAGTAGACTTTTTGTATTAATAAGTTTACACTCTACATGGTATAGACTTGTTTATACTAACTCTTTGGACACCTATATAAGAGTCATGCTAGTCTTAGGAGACTATCCCATTTTCACCTAACTCCCCTATAAGCAAGGGATTTTGAGCTTACTTAACACTATGTGGTCAAGATACCTTTTAAACAACTAATGAATGATAATGTGAAGCATTTGAAGGGATTATGTTCATTAAGACAATCCATCTTTGGTTTTATTTTGGTCCTTTTCAATGAATAAGCATCATCATCTCTTTTTATCCTATCATGACTATTTCATATTTTCATTATGGAATTTATCTCTTGACTATATTCTTTATTCTCCTCTTTAGTGTTGTTAATTAAACTACCTTATATGTTTTATCATAAACATTAATAACAAGCATAACCATACCAATCATGATAATCACATCCATAAGTAATTAAAATAATCAACCATTATCCACCACATGTCTATTTTTAACTAATGAAGCATAGATTCATTAAAAATTAGCATGTCATAAGCAAATAGGAAGCATAAACATAAATCAAAACCATCTCATGCCTAACTAAGCATATAAAAATGTCTACACAGCCATGGAATAAGCATAATCCACAATCAAACATAAACATCACATCATAAGAATTAAACATCAACATCAACATCAAACTATAAACATTAGCATAAATAATGATCATATATATTTCATACATCAAATAACATAATAATGTGTACAACTAGCTAGATATGTCTTTCTCTCAAAATGTACATCTCACTATATCAACACTATACATATATATCTATATGTCATAACATATCACATCATGCCCCTGGGGTACCAATACCATCAAATCCACCTATATTACCACTACCATCTAAAACCTATCCTCTTAGGATGCCTATTTATCTTGCCACCAAAGTGACCTATTGACCTTGAATCCCCATAGTTACCCCACTTGCTAAACTAGCTCTATACTCACCCCATCAAGGTTATCAAGACACTATGTTAGAATAATAGCCTCATAGTACCTCAACTCCTCCATTGTGGCTAAATACCATGCCATAGGGATCATACCTTGTGGCCCTTCTACTAGTGCTACCACTGCTCCTATGCTCTATCTAAAGGTGTCGCTCTCCTAGGTCACCAAGCCAAGTGAAGTCTTGGCTTAATCTCTCTCACCTATCACAGTGGTGACCTAACCCTATAATGTCATAATCTAGCCTTGCAATGTGGCCACCTATCCCTATAACCCTATAATCTATGCCTATATAGTAGTTAGTAGTACCCCTATTTGACCATTAGGGCCATCTCCTTATACTTGTACCTATGGACCCCCACTAGATGGATCCACATCCATAGCTTGATGAACACCATCATCCCATCCAAAATTAACCACTAAATAAAGTGTCTGATATCATGCTACATAACCAACAACAAAACCCACATCATCAACCCCTGCTTTAACAAGTAGCTCCTCACAATCTAGGACCACCTCTTCTTGCTATGGCTTGAGTAACAAAAACTCATCATCCTCCCTCCTATACCTCAATAATGGACCTAAAATCCTTTATTCTAAGCCAAATTTCCTACAAACTCTATTAAAGGGGATGAGCTCAGTCTCACCCTCTCTCCTCTCGTAGATCCATCTCCAACTTTGTAATGATAATGTATGATAACTATAGAGGGCCCACCTAGGAAAGCCAACATATGGCCTCAAGGTCACATCCCCCATAACCAAGCCATCTAATTCATCCTTGAACTATTCAATATCACTCACATCTCTTCCAAATCCTATGAATGCATAGTTAGCCCTCCATCACATAAAGCCCACTCTAAAATCCATCTAGGTGTAGCCCTCCCATGGTAGCCCCAGTGGTCTCAAAACCCTAATATGCTTGTATACCCAATAATGGATCACAAACCACACACTAATCCCATATCATCTAAGAGATAAAAATCCCCATATCTCCCTATAAATCTGAACTAGCAAAATTGGCTCCCACCCAAACACTATCCTACCAAGTAACATCTCCACCAACACACCCAGTAGTAGATAAAGAAACCATCCACTACTCGAATATGGAAATACAAAGAAAGAGACTACCATCATCATCATGGTCATCAAATACCTTTCATATGGATCTATTCGGTATAATGGCCCATAACTAAAATCATTGACAATCCTCCTGGTAAGGGCCCAATCCTCACCATATATAAGATCCATTTACTTATCCCTTTCCTCACTCTCTATGTGATATATTGACTCCCCCAAAATGGGTAGTCATATGATATTATAAACCTCATCTAGTAGGATGGACATATCTCTTATTATCAAGAGGAAGGTATTTATGGATGGATCCCATCTCTCGATGAGGGCCATGATCATCGATGTGTCTCATGATAAGCATTGGTAGTGTTTCATGGTTTCGAGGCTAACCTCTATGTATGTCTAATCATCCTCAATCAACCCTCTATGGATCTCCACAAATATCCTAGGGACCTGATCCCTCATCTAGATCTAGTCTCATGCTTGGAAAAATCAAAGTTAATGTACACACTTAGTTTTCTATTACCATTGCTCATTCCCAAATCCACCTCTTTACCAACCTAAAACCACCTAATTTAACCTATTCTAAAATTAACCCAAAACCATTACCTCTACAACTTTACCTCTCATGACCCTCACCTACCAAACATGTTAACACCTACCTTAACCTATCAAACCAATACCTAACTTTCTTTTCCAACAAACACCTAAACCTTTCTAACACACCATTTCTATTTGACACCTACCCTATATCCATCAGCCTTTAAACATTTTAAAATGCTAAAAACATTTTTCAACAACCCATTTTATTTTTTTTTATAAACCACTTGGTTACTCTATCGATCATCGATGGTCACTATGACCGCCAACAATCAAGCGACCATTCAACTTTGATAGTCAACCATCAATGGTCAAGATTGACCATTGACAATCATGGATAACCATTGATGGTCACTATTTGTGACCATTGATGGAAAAATACCAAACCCTACCTTACCAAAAAAATACTAGAACAACACTAATCCAAAAAATAAGCTACCTATCTCTATCCTAACCCTACCCCCAGCCTCAATACCCTTTCAATTTCAAAGTTCATCAGATAACATTTAAAAAACATAGGAAAAACCTAAATCTAGGTCAAAACCCTACCAAAAAAACCATATACTACCCAAATTCAACTTTAAATTAAGCTAATCCACTAACCTATCAATTTAAAACACCACCTACCTCATTCTTCAACTTATGTTGAAAATCGATCATACATCCAATTGCTCAACCACATCCTTGTCTACCCTATATCCTCGATCCCAACAAATCACCTACACACACTTTTGACCAATCAAAAACCACCAAGTTAGCACAATGCTCAGTCAAACCTCTCACTAAATGCTAAATTACCAATTTTCCTAGAGCATAAAAAACACAAAATTCAAATAGAAAAAGTGAAAATGACTTTTCATTTTCACTTTTTATGTTATAGCCTTTTCGGGTTCCCCTTGATCATCGATGGTTGATCCTGGGACCCCTAACCATTGATGGTCAAGAAACCCACATTTTATATTTTTTAAGCACCCATACTTAGGTGCCAAATTTTTGGAGGTTAGCTTCTCCCACAAACCCAAAATCACCCATGAAGACTACCTTCTCCACCCACCTTGACCGCCTCATCACCTCATCATTGGTCTATTTCAGCCCAACTAACATGCATTTTGTGACACTTTTGCCTGGTCCTTTGACTATAGTGACAATATTGCCATGTTGACCCCTTTTAAACTTACATCACCTCATGTTTACCTAACCCACTTGTGTCTTTTAGGGAGTACTTCCTACCTTAGATACCCATGACACTTGACCTCTTTTTATTTTTCATGGGAGCACTTCCTATCTTAGATACCCATAGAATCACTGACCTTGTCTAGGAGACTAACAGGTGTACCCAGCCACCATGCCTAAATATGATCATGTGGTATATTGGTCACTTGTCTTTCTAGCATCGACCTTTATTATTTTTAACTATGACAACCTCATCTTTGTGTGATCTCAACTATCTCACCTTTTATCGCACTTTGTGAACCTATTTATGATTTAGTGCCCAACCTATCATCCACTTGCATGACATATACCTTCATCCTCACCTTCACCCACCTTATCAAACCTACACCCAATTCTTCATTACCTCATCACCTCTTAGTTTAAGGGGGAACACCTACTCCCATACTCAAGGTAATCAATAGACCTTTGACTAGCATTAGCTTTTGATTTATAGGTTGCTGATTTATGCCACATAAAAAAAAGGGGAAAAATGTAGACATTATAAATCTACACACCATGATTTTGAGTGTTTAAATACCCCTAAATCTCCTTAGGACCCCCCTTAGTACTAGTTTAACCTTTCTACCCCTAACCAAGCCTAACCCATAGTCAGCTTGACCAACAAGCTTAACCCTAACTTTCACCTATTTTTAACCTTTACCCTCAATCACTGACACTAAGGGTGACCAACAATGGTCACCTTGACCATTGACCATCGGGGTGTACCTCCTCAACTACTAGCATGCAAGTCACCCACCTTGATTTTCTAAAAATAACTTGTCTTCATCCATGTATAAGCCATTGTATGAGTGAGTTATAATTAGAAGGCATAGTTCAAATCTTCTTGCAACTCTATTACCTTGCCTATGATAAGTGAGGAATAAAAAAGTGAGAACTATCTGTAATTGTGATCAAGAGTGTGTGTATCTAGGATTTTCCTTTCATAGCTCAAGCATAATCAATAATCTAGTGAAACAAATACTACATTAGAGAGTTAACTTGCTATCATAGCCATGTTAAAGTACCAAGTACTGTTACTCTATCAGAATCAAGCTAGATACCACCAATAGGTCAACTACCTCAATCAATCACCTATTCAAATTATGGTAAGATAAGTACTTGTTTCTTATTATTCATTTACTTTATTTCCATTTTGCAAATAACATAGGTCTTATCCATCTCTCAGAATCCAACTTTTAGATCTCATCAATCTATCTTTTTACCAACCTAGATCCATACACAATAACTATCGATGGTTGTCTCAATCACTGATGGTCTATCCAAATTTCGATGGTCACCTTGACCACTGATGGTCACCTTAGCCACTGATGGTCAACCCAATTGCTAATGGTCACTATGGTAGTAAAACCAATGAGTTGTTTTCACCTACCTACCCCCAACCAAACCTAATTTTCTATGTCCCTACTTGTTCACAGACCCCTTTCTAATTTTTTGAAGCATACCTCAACCATCTAACACTAATATTAATTAACTAATCACTATTTTAATCATTTCTAGTTTATTTCTTAAGTAGGCTCTCTTGTGTTCAATTTTAGTACCTTTTTATTATTGATGCAAGTGCTTTATATTTTATTTTATAAACTTGAATATTTAAAACATGTGGATTGATAGCCCTTGAAGAAACTCTTGCTTTTGAGATCTAGTTATTTTTAGGCAATCCACTAAACTATCTATCTAACAAACAAATTTACTTTAGTGATTTCATATCTATAGGTGATCCTTTCAAGCCAAAGAGGATCTCTTCACAATATTTTTATTCCACACATGCACAATCAAACATGTTTTTCAACCGTACTTTTATTTAATTTCTTCTTTTCCCTTTTCTAATAATAAGCAAAAAAAATCACTGCAACACTTAGGATGGGATTGGACTTGGATAGGGTGATTAGGATTAGGCAAAGATGTTGCCCCTAGTTTAGGATAAAAATATGGATGACATGATAAGGTATTTAAATACTAATTTAGTCAAGAAATCAAATCAAAAATTATCCAAGGAAGGTGATTTAAAAAATTTATGACCAAGGATTACCAGTATATAAGGCCTGAAAAGAGTCTAATCTAGAAAAAATAGGAGATGATGGGATCAAATAAATTTCATATAAACAAAAAGTGATTGGATGGGTGATAGGTATGAAGAGGCAATGATAAATAAGGTTATGGGATCAATTACCTTTCATATTAGAAAAGAAGTGAGTTGATGGGTGCTAGATATGAAAGAGGTAACTGATAAGAAGTGATGGGGGCAAGATTAAACTCTTTGACAAGGATATGTGTGTTAATAACACTTAGTCAAAAGTATGAGGAAGATATGGGGAGATGGGTGACCACTCCAATTTGTTTCCAAGATGGATTGTGGTAGCCAAAGATGGGAAAATATGAGATAGATGGAGATGGATGTGACTAGGGGATTAGGCATAAGACAAGACACAATGGACTATTTTTGGCTTTTTTCAAATTTTGTGATTTTTATGATTTTTGACATATTTAAAAATTTTAGGAATTTTTTTGAATATGTATGTACACTGTGCAAATGGGGTTACTAGCTAAGGGAATACCAAGCCTAATAACCAGGATGAGTATGGATGATGGATGATGGATGGGATGATAAGAGGATGAGGGTGATGTGAAAAAAGGGGATGAGGACCAAGTAATAAGGGACTAGGGAGTGCCAATGACCTTATCATGAAGGAAACATATGTTTAGTTTCCTGAGTGCCCCTTACAGGATATGCTAAGATGATTTGAGAACATGTCTCAAGACACCTTTCATTCCCTTATGAAGGTCAATATGGGAAGGAATGCACTATGATGGGTAGGAATAATGAAATAAGGGGTAAGATAGACATAGATGGGTGATAATTATGGATGGATAGACAAAATATGGATGTGCCCCCAAGTGTTAAGGTGCAATACAAATAATAATTTTATTTTACCATGATGCCAGAAACTAGTTTTCATCATGGTACTTACCCAAGGTGCCAGAAGACTAGTTTTCACCATTGGATATATATATATATGATTTTATTATTTTTGACTTTATTGGGCATCTCATGTTATTAGAGGTGGGGCAAGATGAAAAAATGTTGAAAGCTATGGGATCCTTAGCCAACACCTATTCTATAGAAAGATGATGCTAGGACCATGTTATTATGGCTAGATGTATTAGGGCATGTGTGACCTAGTGTGATTTTTTATTGTGATCCCTCCAAATATCTATACTAGGTATCATTACCCTTAGGAGAGATAATTCTACTTGGGAGGGTGATGTGAGGTATGGATTCGATTAGAGATTGATGGGGATGTATGGGATGTGAATGGATGATAAGACCTGATGGGATTGTGGGTTCCTGATAAAATTATGTGATGAGTGTTGGAGGATTAGGACTAGTAGTGGTATAGACCATTGGAGGTATTGGACATTCTTTATTTGATTGGTGCCAAGTGATAAAAGATTATAGGATATCCAAGACACTTTTACTTTGTGGCTCATCTTTGATCTAATTATTTGACAGGTTATCAGCCATATGATTTTGATCATTTGATGGGATTTTATTTTAAATAGCCCTTGATACCTAATTTTGGGCTTCACCAGAGGATATTGATGTTTGACTTGATAGAGGATGATTATTTTAACATTGATGGTCCCCTAGTTCTTGATATTAGGTGTCACTAGGGGAAGACATATTTGGATTAGGTTCATGATTAGAACCTTCTTGAATTTTAATAATAAGATCAAGATGATTTGATTATTATTTATAACTTGTGGAATATAGTCTTGGAACTTTGTACTTATGTCACACATTATTTTGCTCAAGGAGGGGTCCAATGATGTATGTTCTTATTAATCCTTATGGAGGGAGGTGATTAAATGATCATTGATAGGGAGAAAATGGTCCACAATGGATGAAGGTAGTGGTGAGGGCATGATGAGATCAATGAGTGGTGAAGGAGAAACATAGTCTTCATAAGGGTTCTTAGGAGACCTAGTTTTGACATCAGAGAAAGTCTCCTCAAGATCAGTAAAAGGATCACTAGGACTACTTGTAATGGACACATCCAAAATAGGATCAGATTCACTCTGACAATCTTCAATACATAAATCTTGCAAAAACTCTATTATGACTTCATCATCCTAATTAGGATCCAAAGGTATACCTGGTGATGAAGTGGAGGTACCTAGATTAGAGGCATTCTCAAGAAGATAGTCATTATCAATCTCAATGAGGGATGATGTTTCTAATGAGTAATCTAATTTAGATTATGGAATTGAATAAGATCCTACTAAATATAAGGCTTCTGATACTGACTTAGATGCAAACTCTAATGTAAAACATGTAATGTTTCTAATTAGATATTCATTATCTGTGATTGACCTCTCAACATAGGATATTTGATGTGATGGGTGAGATGGAGATGAGGGATGAAGGATGGATTCATGAAAGGATTTGTGAGAGATGGGAGGGCTAGGTTTATGGGGAATAGACATAGTTGTGATGGAGGATTTATCAAATATGGTGGGATTATGAATAATAAGTGTGGTGTCTTGACCTTGGCTTCGAAAAGGAAGAGCTTGATTGGGAATGGAATCTTGGTACTCATATTATTGTGAACCTAGGGATGGAGATTAATTTGGTTCTACCTCAATTACTATATCACCATAGTCAATGAGCTCTCGGATTAAATCTTAAATGTCATGATATTGATTAATGGTTTACCCCTAGGCTTGATGATATGCATAATATTGATTGTATTTATACCAAGAGGGTGTAGCCTTAGTAGGATGAAAATGTCAGATAGGTGGATAAACCATTATTTTAATAGTGACTAGAAATTAGAAAAGGGATTCAAAGGATATAAGAAGGGGGGTATAGGGACCCACTTCTCTTTATGACCCAAATGTGTAAGCATAAAACTTATGATCAGATGGTTGTTGAAGAGACTAGGTAGAGGGATTCAAGGTGGCCAAGATAAGATTCCCTTTGCTATTATGGGAAGGGGTAGATGATGGTTTATGACTAGTGGATGGAGGATTGGTATGAGACTCACATGAAGGGGCTTGGATGGGAGGTGCAATGAGTTGAAAGGGATCAACACCTTTGAGGAGTGGAACACCCATCATAATAAAATTAAAGAGGATTTCATCCTTATGGGAAGCTATATAATGGTCTATAAACATGGGGTCTATCTCCATGGTGATGGTTGAGGAGTGATGGGTGAGAGAGGTAGGATAAGGATTGGATGGGGATTTTGAAAAAAAGAGGTTGAAAGGACCAAGATATTATGATTAGATGATGCTGTATGAATGGATTAAAGATTAGGATCATATTTGAATCTAATAGTAAAATAGGTTTTAATGACCTATCCATAATTCCTAGATGTTAAACTAACAAAAGGATTGAAGATTTGATGGGTGCTTAGATTCAAACTAGTACATGCAAGCTAGTTATGAGTAGGCAAGATGATTAGACTAAAGATAAATGATGATTAATAGGTTGATAGATTAAAACCAACAAAGGGATAGGATGCTAACAAGATATTGACTAGGTATGGGATTTGACCAAATGATGAGTGATTAGGATGAAAAGATGATGTGAGTGATTTAAAGATAATGGACTAGCTCAAGATTTAAGACTAATTTCACTAAATATTTAATAGGGTAGGATTATGTTATGAAGATGATTAGAATTTGGGTGATGGGATATGGGCATGACCCAAAGAATGAATGAGGATAAGATAAGATAAGATTAGACTTGATGGGTGATGAGGATAAGGTAAATTATTGATAGTAAACTTAGGACAAGATATAGATGATAAAATATGATGTGATTAGGATTTAATAAGGATGATGTATAAAAATTTTATTATGATATTTATAAGTGGGACTAGGATATGACATGATTGAAAAAATAAAAATATATACAAGAGGGTAAGACTAGGATATAAAAGATGATGATTAGGATATGAGTGATGGGGTGATGACTAAATGATGGGTGGATATGACTAGATTAGGATGGGATGAAGACAATATGGGGAATTGGAGATGGATGTGTAAGATAAAATTTAAGTGATTAGGATAAGATGTGACTAAAAGGATGTACAAGAGAATAAAAGGTATGTATACGAATAAATAAGATGATGGTTGGGATATGAGTGATGGGGAATGAGAGATGGATGTGCAAGATAAACTGTAAGTGATGGGATGTGACTAGGATATGATGTGACTAAAAGGATGTACAAGAGAATAAATATATCTATAAATGGGTGAGATGAGGATATACAAGATGATGTTTGGGTGATGGGATAATGACCAATGATAAGGTATACTAGGATAGGAAGTGACTAGAGATATGTATAATAAGGTATGTTCAAGGGAGTTATGAGATGTAGGATATACAAGACAATGATATAGGTGATGGGGATGTGGTTAATGATAAGTGGATGGGATTAAGAAAAGACATGGGATGGGATGAAAAGGATAAAAAAGGATGATGACAAGGATATATAGAATGAAGGAAAATTGAGACAAAATGATATGGGAATGATGGTGAAACAAAGGTGGATAAGGTCAAGTTTGGACTATGAGATTAAACAAGTCAAGGTGGGGTGTGATTGATTATGGATGAGGTGGTCTTAGGACAAGATATGAATAGGATATGTGAGAATTATGGGTGAGATATGAATAGACTTAAGATAGGAGATGATATAATTAAAAGGATGTACAAGAAAAGGATGACACATATATACAAGATGGTAGGATGATGATGTAAGAATATATAAGATGATAGGATGTACAAGATGAGTTGTGTAAAGACCTAGATATATGTGTATGGGTTTGGGTAAAGGCTGACTCAGCTCATAAACAACATAGGCCTAACATAACACACACCCAAGCAAGAAAACCATAACCTATAATTAGTAAACTCAAGGGTGTGTAACCAGATGCATGCACCATCTAATAGCTTCATGAGTGAGGTTGTAGGCCAGTGACCCATTATAATATCGACCAAAATCTTTCAACCCCACTTGCATTCAATGGATACTTTAGAGCTGATATTGACTCCTATAATGGTACACCTATTATGACCAAAGACTCCTATAATAGGTTTGCATAAGGATCTTTAGGTGTATCACCTATATACATGAAGGTATGTTGGGGCCCAAGTCTATATAGGGTGTTATCTAATGTTTGGTTTAGAGAGTTAACTCTTCCTCTTCATGGATGACCTATATGGGGTCAACCACTTAGCCTAATGACAACTATCCATGATTTTTAGACTCTATTAGAAGATAGAGTTTGGTCAGTGCACAATGATGAAATCTAAGAAACTAACCCATATATAATAAGTCCATGTGTGGGTGTCAATTCCATGTCACATGCTATCCTAGAGGGAGGCTAACAAACAAACAAAACATGATACGATTAATTAATCAACTAATTACCTACATGTGAGGGGCATGGTAAATAAGTCAACACACACAAAAAAGAATTATATACAAGGAATGATAACAAAATATATATAATAAAAATATGATGATATATAATGAAAACTAGGACAATATATTAAAAGGCACCTCTCCCTACAAGTACAAAGGTTAGAAATCTGATTGGGGTAGCTTAATTTTTTTAATCAACTCATGTGCCCTACCTATCTTCATAGATTCTAATGCATTTTCCAGTGCACATACCATAGTTACTGTGTATCCATAACTATCCCTAAGATCTTATTTTAACATTGATCAGGTTGGATACTTGATTGGAGGCAACAACACCAATGTCTCTTGTTTCCTACAATAAATGTATTCCATAGAAAGCTGTCTCTTTCCTCTATATCATCGAAGCTTTATGAACATCTACCAAATTCATTCATTTTATATACATGTTGATAAGTTTATTTTGAAAATTCAAGAGTATAACAAATGTAAGTCCCCTATGCATATTAGGAAAGTATATCCATTTACCTTGGAAAGGTGTTTTCGGTAAGGTAGGTTTGTGGTTTTGGCCTAAGCATGCATTCATTGAGTGATTTTTATTGTAGAATATAGTATTCAACTTCCAGAAAGTCCGTAGCTCCCAAACCCCCACACCACACCCACACTAAACATGACTAGGATGGACATACATTTTTTAAGGTTTGCTATGTATTTTTTGTAGATCATTAATAACTTTGAACATTTTTTTCGTATCTTCAATAACAAAAACTACCCTTATGTCTAGATGACAAACCTATTAATGCCTGTCAAAAACAATATTTTCATATGCCATGTTAATTGAGGTTAATAAATTTATTGTAGACACTGTATAGTTGATATTTTTAATGTTTTCTTCATGCATTTCATCCAACTTGCATTAGGTATGTGACATTTATGTTTTATATAATTCATGCATTAATGCTCTAGGTTTTATTTGAAATCACAATATTTGATGTGTACTTGTGTTTAGGAACTCACATTTCCATGTAGTCAATAGGTCTAATTTAGAGTAATTAGTTGATATTACCTTAGAGACATAAAATATTTTAGTAATTATAAGATCATATCAAGTAGATTTTGACTAGATTCTGTTTTGAATAAAATAGTCATAACAAAGTGTCTTTGTATTTATAGTTTAAAAGCCTTTATTTTAAGTTGTCATCATGTTACCATATCATTAATATTCAATTTAATATTATCTTAGAAACATAAAATGGGTATTAGTTTGCTTTGATTCACACCTTATTGCTAGTTTGATGATTTTATCATATCAATTGAGATATTAAAAAAAAAAAGAAACCATGTAGGATTGAAAACATCAATAGGAAAAGGGAAAATTTTCAACACTTGAGAGTTAATGATTGATCATGGGTCACCTTATAATGATTGGTCAAAGATTAAAATAAAATAAAACCACTAATCATTTATTTTTTATAGGGTGCTCAATTTTAAAATCAAGCACAAATACCATTTTACTCATCCATCTGTTATTCACTTAATAACACATTTGACGTGGGCTTGCTAGCCTAATCATTTTAAGCTAAAACTACTAGCTTTTTTTTGATGTAGGACCCCTCAAGATAAAGGAACCCCAATTAGATATCTAACCTTTGTGCTTGAAGAAAAGGGGTGCCTTTTAATATTTTTTCCTATTTTTCATTATATATCATCATATTTTTATTGTATATATCTTTTATTATCATTCTTTGTATATACTTGTTTTTTTTTTTGTGTGTGTGTGTTGACTCATCATATCATGCCCCTCACACATAGGTAATTATTTGGTTAATTAATCATATCATGTTTTGATTATTTTTTATCCCCCTTCTAGGATAACATGTGACATGGAATTGACATCCATGCACGGGCTTAGCATATAGGGGTTAGTGTCATGGATTTCTTCACTATGCTCTGACCAAACTTTGTGTTTTGGTGGAGTCTAAAAATTGGGGAAAATTGTCATTAGGCTATGCGGTTGACCCCATACAGGTCATTCATGAAGGGGAAGAGTTAACTCTCTAAACTAGGCATTAGATATCACCCTATATGGACTTGGTCTGAAATGTACCTTCATGTATATAGGGGACACACCTAAAAGCCTTTTTAAAACCTAGCATAGGAACCTTTAGCCATAACAAGTGTACTGCTATAGGAGTTAGTATTAGATTTGAAGTAGCCATTAAGTGCAAGTGGGGTTAAAAAGGTTTGGTCAATACTGTAATAAGTCACTGGCCTATAACCTCACTCGTGAAGCCATTAGATGGTGTGGGCATCAGGTTACACACATTTGAGTTTACTAATAATAGGTTATGATTTTATTTCTTGTGTGTGTTTTGTGTTAGACTCATTTTATTTGTGAACCAAGTCAGCCTTCACCCAAACCCATACACACATATCTATGTCTTTGAACAACTCATCTTGTACATCCTATCATCTTGTATATTATTGCATCATCATCCTACCAACTTATATATACTTGTCATCCTTTCCTTGTACATCCTTTTAATTATCTCATCTCCTATCTTAAGTCTAGTCATATCTCACCCATCATTCTCACATATCCTAGTCATATCTTGTCCTAAGACCACCTCATCCATAATCAATCACACCCCAACTTGACTTGTTTAATCTCATAGTCCAAACTTGACCTTATCCACCTTTGTTTTACCATCATCCCCATATCATTTTGTCTTAATTTTATTTCATTCTATATATCCTTGTCATCATCTTTTGGAAGCCTTTTCATCCCATCCCACGTCTTGTCTTAATCCCATTCAATTATCAATAACCACATCCCCATCATCTATATCATTGTCTTGTACATCCTACATCTCATCACTCCATTGAACATACCTTATTCTACATCCCTCTAGTCACTTCCTATCCTAGTATACCTTATCATTGGTCATTATCCCATCACCCAACCATCATCTTGTATATCCTCATCTCACCCCTTTGTACATATCTTTATTCTCTTATACATCCTTTTATTCACATCCTATCATAGTAATATCCCATCACTTACATTTTATCTTGCACATCCATCTCCTATTCCCCATCACTCATATCCCAACCATCATCTTGTATATTCTTGTACATACATTTTTTTCTCTTGTACATCCTTTTAGTCATTTCCTATCCTAATCACTTACATTTTATCTTACACATCCATCTCCAATTCCCAATATTTTCTTCATCCCATCCTAATCTAGTCATATCCACCCATCATTTAATTATCACCCCATCGCTCATATCCTAATCATCATCTTGTATATCCTAGTCTTACCCTCTTATATATATTTATTTTATTAATCATATCATATCCTAGTCCCACTTATAAATATCATAATCACATTTTGACACATCATCCTTATTTAATCCTAATCACATCATATTATGTCATCTGTATCTTGTCTTAAGCCTACTATCAATCATTTAACTTGTCCTCATCACCCCTTAAGTCTAATCCTATCTTATCCTCATTGTCTCTTTGGGTCACACCCAAATCCCATCACCCCAATCCTAATCATCTTCATCACATAATCCTACCCCATACCATATTAAGATAAATCAGTCTTAAAGCTTGAGCTAGTCCACTATATTTATATCACTCACATCATCTTTTCATCCTAATCACTCATCATTTGGTTAGATCCCATACTTAGTCAATATCCTATTAGAATCCTATTACTTTGTAGGTTTTAATCTAACAACCCATAAATCATCAAGTAGATTTAGTCCTAAAATCTTGCCTACTCATAATTAGTACCCATCATATCACCCCCTTTGCTAATTTAAATCTAGGTACCCATCAAATCCTCAATCCTTTTGCTAGTTTGACATCTAGGCAATAATGATAGTTTGTTAGCACCTATTGTATTATTGATGTAAAATTTGATCCTAATTTTTAATCCATTCATCTATCATCACCTAATCATAGTAGCTCGATCCATTCGACCTATTTTGTTCAAAATCCCCATCTAATCTTTATCCTACCTCCCTTACCCATCACTCATCAACCATTTCCATGGAGATAGACCCCACTTTCATAGACTAATATATAGATACCCATAAGAATGAGATCCTCTTGAAGTTTATTATGATGGGTGTTCTAATCCTTGAATGTGTTGATCCCTTTTAACTCATTTCACATCCCATCTAAGCCCCTTCATGTGAGTCTCGTACCAATCCTCCATCCACTAGTCATAAACCATTGTTTATCCCTTCCCATACTAGCAAAGGGAATCCTATCTTGGCCACCTCAAATCCCATGACCCAATATTGTTAACAACCTTATAATCATAAGTTTGATGCTTCCACATATGGGTCATAAAGAGAAGTGGGTCCCTATATCCCCCTTCCTATATCCTTATAAGCCCTTTTCAAATAACTAGTCACCATTAAAATAATGGTTTATCCACCTATCTAACATCTTGATCCTACTAAGCTGACACCCTTTTGGTATGAAGATAATCAATATTATGCATATCACCAAACCTAGGGGCATACCATTAATAAATATCATGACTTTCAAGACTTTATCCAAGACCTCATTGACCATGGTGATATAGTAATTGAGGTTGAACCATATGAATCTCCATCCCTGGGTGCATAAGAATAGGAGTTCCAATATTCCATTCCCAAACAATCCCTTACCTTTCTAAGCCAAGGTCAATATACCACACCTATCATCCATAATCCCCCCATATTTGACAAATCCTCTATCACAACCATGTCTATTCCCCATAAGCCTAACCCTCTCATCTCTCACAAATCCTTTCATGAATCCATCCTTCATCCCTCATCTCCTTCTCACCCATCACATCAAATACCCCATGTTGAGAGGTCAATCATGGAAAATGAATCTCCTATTAGCAACATTACATCTTGTACATCAAATTTTTCATCTAAGTTAACATCAGAAGTCTTATCTTCAATAGGATCATGTTCAATACCATAATCCAAATCAGATTCCTCATCAAAAATATCATCCTTCATTAATAACTATAAGGCCTATCTTCTTGAGAATTCCTTTAATCCAGGTACCTCCAATCCATCATCATGCATACCTTTGGATCCCAATAAAGATGATGAATTCATAACAAATCTCTTTCAAGCTTTATTTATTGAAGATTGTCAAAGTGAATCTAATCCTATTTTGGATGTCTCCACTACAACTAGTCCTAGTGATCCTTTTACTGATCTAGAGGAGATTTAATCTGATGTCAAAAATATGTCTCCTTGGAACCCCTATGAATATTATACTATCCCATCACCACTCATTGATCTCATCATGCCCTCACCACCACCTTAATCCATCATGGACCCTTTTCTCCCTATCGATGATCTGTTAATCACCTCCCTCCATAAGGATGAACATGAACATACATCATTGGACCCCTCCTTGAGAAATATAATGTGTTCCATAATCACAAAGGTATAAAACTATATTCCACAAGTTATAAATAATAATCAAGTCATGTTTGATCCTATCAATGAAAGTCAAGAATATTTCAATCATCAACCTAATATGAATATGTATTCCCCTAGTGAAGCCAAATATAAAGAATTAGGGGACCATAAAAGTCAAAATAATGATAATATATCAATTCAAACATCAATCTCCTCTAGTGAAGCCCAAAATCAGGCACCGAGGGCATGTCAAAATCAAATCTCATCAAATGATCAAAATCATATGGCCAATAACCTGTCAAATAATTAGATAAAATATGAGCCATAACATCAAAGTGTCTTAGATATCCTATAGTATTTTATCACTTGGAACCAATCAAATGAAGAATTTCTAATACCTCTAATGGTATATGTGATTGCTAGTCCTAATCCTCCATCACTCATCACATCATCTTATCATGAAACCAAAATCCCATAAGGTCTTATCACCCATTCATATATCATACATCCCAATCATGCTCTAATTAAATACATACCTCACATCACCCTCTTGGGTCATTATATTTATTAGAGGCAATGATGATACCTAGTATAGATATCTGGAGGGATCACAATAAATAATTACACTAGGTCACATAAACCCCAATATATATAGCCATGACAACATGATCCTAACATCATATTTATTTATAATAGGTGTTGACTAAAGATCCTATAAATTTAAGCAGTCTTGCATCTCACCTCACCTCTAATAACATGAGATGCCCAGTAAAGTCAAAAATTAACAAAGTAAAAAAAGTAAAAATCATTCGTCTAATGGTGAAAACTAGTTTTCTAACACCTTGGGAAAGTACCATGATGAAAAATGGTTTTTAGTATCATGGTAAAATAATTAATTATACACTTTATAACTCAAAACTTGGTGGAAAATCCATTTATCCCTTGTCAATCTATCCATACATGTCTCATCCCTCATTAACCTTGTCTCTATCACCCACCCACATCTATTTTATCCCTAGGTCTAACTCATCGTCTTCCCTCATATCATGCATCCTATCCCTCCTAATCTTAACATTCATAAGGAAGTGGAAGGTGTCTTGAGCCATGTTCTCCAATCATCTTGGCATACCCTCCAATGACCACTCAGGTAATTAGCCATTTGGTTACTTCCTAATGTAGTCATTGGCAATCCCTATCCCATTCTTCCTTGATCCCCATCATCCTCATCCTTTTATCATCTCATCCATCATTCCATCCATCATTATATTCGTTTTTAGGCTTGGTATTCCCTTTGATAGTAACCTTGTTTTTATAGTGTACATAAATATCCCAAAAATCCCTAAATTTTTTAAATATATCAAAAACCCTAAAAATTATAAAACTTGAAAAAGCCAAAAATAGTATATAGTGTCTTGTCTTATGCCTAAATCCCTAGTCATCACAACTTTACCATCCCCACTATGGTCACCAAAATGTAGTAGGATTTTGATCTCTATATGAATTAAGCTACCTAACTCAAAACTCAAAACTCAAACTACCTATTAGGAAGGATTATATAAATAAATCAGAATGATATGAAACTTATCAAATTCCTTGTTTCTTCATACCTCCTTCTAGGATGTTCAAAAGGATATTTGATTGCATGTAGACTCAATTTTTTTGTATAGTCATGGCATGATTTTGGATTTAGATAATGGATGCTTGATTATAGATTTGGCATGGATTTACTAGATTATTTTGACATGGATTTGATATGAGCTTTTAAGTTTGATTTTGGCATGAAGATGTTATGAGCTCCTTATATGAATCCAATGAAGGATGGAGGTTGGTTATATAGATTATGGAGGGAAGATCATAGGTTGAAATTAAAAGTTGGATGAGGAGATCTAATGGATAGGAATTATCCAAGGAATATTAAATTCTTTAAAAGCCTCTAGACTTGGAGGCTTATAGAGAGGAGAGGGAGGTTTGGAGAATTTTATAGATTTAGAGGAATATATAAACCTTATTAGGGACTAATGGTGATTAGAAAGACGTTAGATGGGGATTAGGATTCATAAGGAGGTAGGAAAGGCTAGGGTGTAGGCTAGTAGGTGGGTAGGTGGGTCATGAGAATTTAAAATTCCTAAATAATAGGTAAGTGGGATTATATTTGGATAATAGGGATTAGGATAGATTAATGAAGGAGTAGGGTCACTAAGGCTAATATATGAAGGAGAATAAAGAAGGGGGATATTAGAGAATATTAGAAATGGATTAATGGGATTAGAGGAATTAGTGTTGATTAATAATATTATTATCAATGGTAATGAAGTGAGTAAATTTAGGTGCATATACCCACCTAACATGGTTGATCGGGTCAATTACTTAAAACTAATTTCTAGAAGGGTTAAGGGTAAATCCATGGCTATATATACCCCATTTAATTTAACTTATAAAATAAGATCAATCAATTTCACATCATTATTACTCATAAATATGTTTATACAATCAATAGGAGGTTTATTTGCTTAGGTTTTTGCCTTGGAGAAGTAACACTTGTCTTGTCAAAGTCTTGGATACATATGATAAGTCTTATAGCCTAGAAATAATTTGTCCTTGTGATACTTAAAATCCCACAACAGCCTCTTTCAAAGCACCATTAGCCAAGGGAGAGATTGAGGCACATTAGGTTTGTATGCAACAAGAAATGCAAAAGATATATAAATAAATCCTAGTTAAGAGAAGATAAATCCTACTTACACTTCCAATTATGGATACATTATATATTTGGGATCATGACCAAGATGGATCTATTAGACCTAGAAAAGGGATATCTTAACATGATAAATTCAGTAGGGAGGGTTCCAAAGCCTCCAATAAATAAATACTATGCAATAACCCTAATTAGGTCATATGTTTTCATATTCGTTAAACTAATAACAAGTAAATTAAAGTCTAATCTACTACTCACCAAAGCTTATGGTATAAAGTGGGGGTTAGTAAAAATAAAATTAAACATGCATAAGAGAATCCTAATTAATCTATGTATAGGTAAAACCATAATGCATGCAGAGAGAAATATATTCAAAAGCCATTACGTATGTTACTTCTATCTACTAAAGAGAGGAGAAAAGCTATAGATACTTACCTTGAAGATGAACACATCAAGACTCAATCTCTCCCTTGGAAAAAGGTGCCTCACAAGAGGCTGTTGTGGTTTATAAGGATGACTAAGAGAGACCAAAGCATCTAAGACTTTTTGATGCATAGGTATAATGGGAGAAGTCTCCAATACATATGTTTCTATTCAAATTTTGCTTTCAAATTCAAAGGAGAGAAAATGAGAAACTTAAGAAGGAATGGTCAAGGCTTGTATGTACATAGATATAGTCTGCGCACCGTAATCCAGACACTGTGAGTACTCCTCTTTGGCTGTGGAGGAATGACACCTGCAAAGAAAAGAAACTTGGACAAAAGAAGGCATTAAATGGATAGGTGGTGGGTTGCCAAGTGAAAGCTTGATCCCAAAAGTATGAAGACTTCCTTAAGGGATATAAACCCACTAGTCAATAAAAAGAAGTGTTTGATAAACAACAGAATGATAAAGAATTGAAATGATAAAAGATGGAATGAAAAAGGGAAGCAAAGGCTTACTTGAAAGAAGCTGTCAAACTGATCACAGTCACCGGCGTCGGTGGTCCTATCGGCGTCGGTTGGTCAAGGTGCCGACGTCGGTTAATCTATCAACATCGGTTGGGGTAGTGACCGGCATCGGTAGAGGCAAAGGTCTTTGGATGAGGTCTGGTTAGGTCTGTGGTCCGTGGATAGGGTCTGGTCAGGGTCTGGGTTTATTTGAGTGGTCTTGAGACAAAGTTTTGGGCTTGGTTGAATGGTCTGGGGTCTGGGTCTGAGAGTCTGGTTGAATGGACAGAGTATATGGTCTGATAGAGGATAGAGACAATAGGGAGATGGAGAAGTAAAGATTTAGGTCTGGCTTGGTTAACAGTCTGGTTTGGGGAGAGGGAGTGTTGAATCTAATTCATAATACATAGAAGCAAATGACTAGAAAACACAAAGAAAACACAGACAATATACTTACCTGTGCCTTGTTGAAGGTGTGCTACTGATGATTCCCATACCCGCTATTGATGTAGCCTGTGTGGAGAACTTGTTGCTGATGGAGAACCCTGAAGCTATTACTGCGCCTGAGAGAGAGAGTGAGAGGCTTGACTGAGAGATTTGGCAGATTGATGGATGGTCAAAGATTGAAGATTGAAGGATTCATGATTTGCTTCAAAAATTAGCCGATTGTGATTGGGGTCATCAAAGGGTCAGAAAAGCTAGTTAAGTATAACCGACGTCAGTGATTCCACCGGCGTCGGCCAGCATTTGACTGACGTCGGTGGGTTTAGAATGGGCAAAAAGAGCCACCAAGCCCATTTTTCATCTGCCAAGTGCACTATCCATTAGAGAATGTCGAAGGTTGGGCTAAATACGCGTGAGAGTTTGTTAGGCGGTTAGAGAGAAGTAAGAATAGGTCTTGGGTGAGTCATAGGATGGGAATTAGTCCAAGGTGAGGTGTCCTAGGTGAGGTGTCATGGGTGATGTGTCCAAGGAGGGGGGTTAATTCAAAATAAGTTTATTATTTTAAATTAGTAATTTTTAGGAATGGGTTAGGAATGGACCAAGGGGGAAGGTGACCAAGGGTTAGACACTATTTTGGTGTCTACATTTGCCCCTTTTTGTCTTGTTGGTTGCTCTAAATGAACTGCAAGACAAAAATAGGAGTTGATTGCCCTAGGTGTGGGATAAGATTGATTTCGTCTTGTTGGTTGTTCAAGTGAACTGCAAGACAAAAATAAGAGAGGGTTGGTTGCCCTAATTATGGATGAGGTATCCCCCCTCAAAGCAATAGATGAGAGAAGGGAACCTGGAATCAGGTGCTGATTTGATAGAGAGTGGATGAAAAGGGTGAAGCTAGAGTGAGAACACTGTAAAAGTTGTGATTGCACGTACACCACTTCATGAGGATGGTCAAGTCAAATTATCGCAGGTCAAAGGTCGAGGAGTGCCAAAATTGAAATAATTGGGCCCCAGCATTTAGTCATCTGCTGATTGGGTTATTCAATCTAAGCTGAAGCTCCAATGGTCATCATGTTCCAGGTATCCCAGGCTTAGGAAGTGCTCCTAAAAACACAAAAAAGTCACAAGTAGTGCGGATCAACTGGCTTGTGATCCTATACTTGTGAAGGTCAAAAGTGTGCGCACAATTTTGCTAGCCAATCATGAGGTAGCATATATGCAAAAACAACCAAGGCAGAATCGCTTTGGAAGTAGTCGTGGTTAAAGGAGATGGTCATGATCTCCAATGTCTGGTGGTCGATGGATGGAGGTAAAAGTGATCCAAGTGTGCCAAAGGGGGCCAAAATGACGTGGTCTGAAGGACTGATTGATTGGGGGCATGATTTTGGGGCAACATAGAAAAAAGGAGGTTGGAAGGACGCTGATGTCGGTAAGAGAAACTAACGTCGGTATCCAAAAAGGGCCGACGTCGGTAGAGTTCGATCGATGTCAGCAAATTAGGGCACGCTGATGCCGACGTTGGTGGCCTACCAAATCTGACAAAACTGGATTGGCAGCCCACCAAAAGTCATTTGCTACTTGTTAACTGAGAGAAAAAAGAGCTCTGGAGTTGATTGAGTGAAAGTGACCCAGAACTGACCGAGGAGTGGTGCGAGGTGGCAAAGGAACATTGGTGAAGAGAAAGAGTCGATTGGATGCTGTAGGGATGCGTGTGGGCCAACAGGAGCATGCAGAGTCCTTGGCACAGAAGAGATGGTAGAGGGGAGTAAAGGACCTGTGGGAGGTCCACCATTAGTGGCACCCATCGTGCCACCACGCCGATGATGCTGGGACGAGGTAGGAGGGTCCCTGAACTCTATTTGATTGATTTTTGTCTTGATTTATTTTCTAAAATGTTTGGTTTAGTTAGGTAGAAATTGAGGGGGGAGGGTAGCTAGGAAGGTGGGTAAAGGGTCTAGGATAGGTTATGAGTGATTTAGGAGGGTTTTGGGGGGTGTAGGGGGGTTTAGAGGGGAAGCCCTAATTTTTAGGGCTCACCCCATTCAGCCCTAGGGCCAAACCAGTCGCCGACATCGGTGATTCTATCGGCGTCAGCCGACCAGCAACTGGCATCGGTCACTAACCTATCGATGTCGGTCACTAAGTGACCAACGTCAGTTAGGTGAGTGCCATCGCTGACACGCTAACCGATGTTGGTGGCTACCTAGTCAGAAAGGGTGGTGAAAAATGGTAAATTCAAAAGGTCAAAGTTATGCCAAGGGCTTCCTAGGTGTCGGGTTAGGCATAAATGGTTAGAGTAGGAAGAGTTTTAACATGAGATTGACCCTGGATGGATGCAGGCGAGGTAGACTCTGATGTTGCGGGATCGCCTCCTGACCTTATTGACGTGGATGTGCGAAGGTGTGACGGTCGAGGAGTGGGTGCAGATGAGCACAATGGGGCTAGGTGGTTTGAGATGCTACTGCAGAGTGGCAAGGGATGTGAGTCTCATGGTGGCATTGATCGAGCGGTGGGACCATGCCACCAACACCTTCCACCTGCCCACGGGTGAGATGACGGTCACTGTCGAGGATGTGTACTGGATTTTGTAGTTGTCGGTACACGGAGCTAACATCTATGCGTGCTCGAGAGAGGCACATGATATACACATGGTCACACTATTTGGGGAGCATGTCACAGAGATGAGCTACCATTCAGCCAGTTTTTCTTATGAGCCTTTATACATGGCGAATGAGGGTACAGATCGGCTGGCAATTTTGATGATGATTGACATCACAGTCTATGCGTTGTCGGATGCGGAGGGAGGCAGGTTCTCGGTGGCCATGACCGGGGTTTTGATGGATATGTTGGAGCAGCAAACAGTGTTCCCCTGGGTGCCCATCTTTTTGGCTTAGGTATATAGAGAGCTATGGGGCATCAGTCAGCGGTGATGGTATAGTCTATGTATAGGCCACCTTCTGCACTATTGGGCATATGAGCATATTGTGGTTACCCAACCTCTCAGCCTCCCAGTGGCGATCCAGGCTGGTTTTAGAGTTGGATTCAGGTGATGGCATGAGGTGATGGCATAGATGTGGGTGGACAGAGTGGTCAGGGATATTGATCACTATCGAGGGGTACTGGAGGCCCTGACTCCAGTAGATATCGTTTGGAGACCATACTTAGTGTATCCAGTGTTCAGAGACCAGGGTGAACAGATGGTTGGGAATCAGAGCATGCGATGGGTCAGAGGTAGGCGAGCTGGTGAGCTTGAGAGGATCCTAGCAGAGAGAGTGCGGTGCTAGTACGGACTGCTACAGGATGTACCTCCCACATTCCCATAGTACAAGCGGGATGATATAGAGGTGCCACTCCCACTGCTAGAGGAGACAGAGGAGCCAGATTTTGAGGAGTTGTTAGCAGGACCTAGGGTGGATGACCTAGGTTGTACAGAGGCCTACACAGCATGGTGGATAGGGTAGTACACAGGCATACAGGTGGGGCCACAGCTAGATCCACAGGCCATTACCAAGGAGCGGGATACAACCCGCGAGGAGAGGGACACTGCATGGCAGGAGAGAGACGTGGTTCAGGCCCAGGTCACAGTTTTGTAGGGACAGCTAGTAGGGGTTACAAGGTAGATGATAAAGATGACAGGTTGGGTGGCAGTGTTGACAAGGTAGGTCACTCTATTATAGGGACAGCTGGCTACAGCCCAGGCACAGGTAGTGGCAGGTCAGAGCTTTAGAGGGTAGGGCCCATTGCAGCAGCCATCTCAGTAGCCAACATTTTCATAGGGGCCAGGACCATCGACATCGGTGCAGCTAGGTCAGCCACAGCCATAGGGGTCAGGACAGGGCATGGCAGCAGGATAGATGGGTCCACCACAGATTGTATCTCTAGTTAGATACAGTGATGCACTGGATGAGATTGCTTATTATGAGAGGGCTGTCAGGGGGTTCCCTCAGATACAGCGATACTCAGAGATGTAGGCAGAGCAAAGCCGATAGAGGTATATGTCTCGAGCGATGGCTTTTGGGTCTTGTAGATGGCACAAATTAGAGGGGGGAGAGGATATAGCATCTTCCCGGCCACCGCCACCACCACCACAGCCACAGCCTTGAGGGCAGACTTTGAGATTTATTTTTGATGTATATACCAACCTGCAAGCCATTGATGCGAGATGTATGAGAGAGAGACAGAGGCACAGATTGTGCGATTGTATAAAAGATTTTGATATATATATGATGATGGTTTTCTATCATTGATGTGTTATGGATGTTGTTGAATGTTTAATGTATAGAGCATTTTTGATTATGATGGTGATGCATGTTTTGATATTATGTTTATGATTATAATGTTATGATGATAAAATGTGATGATGATAATGTTATGGTCAATGATTATAATGATGATGATTAATATAATGATGCATTGTGATAATGCTAATAATGAGAATGGTCATGACTTTTAGATTAGATGATGATGCATAAGGATTATGTGATAGTGATATTTATGTTATGACTTGCGGATTATATGATGTGAATTCTTAATTGTGTGATGATGATAATGTGTTTGTGGTTAATGATTATGATGTAAATGATGAAAATGATTATGCTAAAGATTATGAAAATATGTGATTGGTTGTGATGTGATTGGTAGGTAATGAGAGAAGGAGATTGAAGAAAGTGATGAAGAGAATGGCTGAGCTAACCCCAGAAGACCCCATGTCAACTGAGTGCTGCCTACATAGCCCTTGTTGTTAGGGCCTCAGGCCAATGTAGTTCTCCCAAGAAGGGAGGAAAAAGATCGAAGTGGTTGATTTTGGTCATGATAAAGATATAGCATTTCCCACTTGTCTGAGGGTACATGCTTGAAATGATAAGAAGAAGATGATGCTACAACCTTTTCCAAATGGTGTAAGATGTAACATTGGTCGGGGTTTTTCATCTCTAACAACTATCCATATTTGTGATGGACGCTTGCTAAAAATGAATTGTAGGTCGATTTATGTTTCAACAAGTAATGGTTTATGCTTGACATAAATTTTGTGGTTGATAGTTTCCATGTGTATTGATGTCTATGGAAACCATAATGATTAGGCTATTTGAGTGGTTTGAAAAGAGTCAAATTAAATAGGTTTGATAAATGATGTGGTTGAACGTGACCAAAGTGTAGGCAGAAAGTAAAAGGCATAAGCGCCCTTTTATTGACAAGGACCAAAAAGACAACATAGACAGGGGTTGTTAGAACCAAGAGCCCCATTTATGCATTGCATCATTGACCATAGTTATGTTAGGGCGGTAATCAAATCACTTTTGACATTAAAGTGAGCTCGAAGTCCCTTGAGTAGGTGATATGATAGGAGGAAAAGGGTAACCCGTTTTAGAGTATGGATAACTTTGTCCCTTTTTAGAGGAGACCCTGAGACAACTACAAGTCAAGTCCATGACCCGATTTTTTTAATTTTTTTTAGAGAGTGGACTGATCAATGCGGGAAGTCCACATAAAGATGTCATTTGTTTGGCAGTCATTTGTGAAGCTAATCGATGTGGGAAGCTTCTAAGAAAGTGCTGTTTGTAGCAAGATTTAGTCATAGCCATCCTTCGAGGGAGTGGTCTATACTTTGCTTTATAAATTTTGAATAGCTGTCCTTCGAGGGAGCAGTCTGCTTTTTGATTTGATTTTGTGACTGTGAATATTTTGACATCTTGATTTAGTTTTGACAGAATATTGAGTCATGGACAAGACTTATAGAAGATCAAGGTCTCCCTTTTATTAGGACGAAGCATCCATACGTCATAAAAGGGTTGTAGAGGATTTTGTTAAGGGTAAAAGGGTGAAATGGACTAAGGATTAAAAGGACAAGGATTGCTCAAGGGACGAGCTCAAGTTAAATGTCAAGTGGATGAGTACTCGACTAACAGTAGAATGGTCGTAGATGCAAAGAATTAAGGGGCTCAGGTTCTGGTCGGCCTTCAAGAGAAGACATATGATAAGTCCCTGATCCATACTTGTGCGTGATGATATAAGGTCTGAGCCAATTAGGAGCAAATTTACCTCGTTTACTCCATTCCATATTGGTCACATGTTGGTTCTCTTTGAGGATGAGGTCTCTGATATTGAAATCTCATTCTCTCAGAGTTTTATTATAGGCGCGCTTGATGCGATTTTGATAGACATGGAGATGATTGAGGGCAGCGAGATGACGCTCGTCGAGTAACTCAAGTTGAGCTAATCAATCTTGACAAAAGTCATCATTAGAAAGAATGTCATGGAGTGAAATGTGAAGAGACAAGATTTGTACTTTGAGAGGTAAGACAGCCTCTGTTTCATACACTAGAGAGAAAGGGGTAGCACCCGTAGAGGTTTGGATGCTAGTGCGATAGGCCCATAAAGCGAAGGGTATTTGAACGTGCCAATCCCTTCCAGTGTCATTGACCACCTTCATGAGAATTTTAGTTAGGATTTTGTTAGAAGCCTCGGCCTACCCATTTGCTTGTGGGTAGTAAGGCGAAGAAAAACTGAGTTTGATGCCAAATGAGTCACAGAGTTTTTGGATGGTCTTGTTTTTAAAGGACTTGCCATTATCGGTGATAATTTTGTGAGGTACACCAAAATGACAGATGATGTGGGTGTTGATGAAGTCGACAATCTTGTCAAATTTTGTGGAGACAAGAGGAATAGCTTCCACCCATTTAGTGAAATACTCGGTGGCAGTGATGATGGACTGATGACGAAGAGACGAATGAGGGTTAATCTCGCCGATGAGATCTAAGCCCCATTGTGAAAAAGGCCAAAAATCCTAAGCAACTTGTAAGGCATGACTAGAGAGATGAAGCAAGTTAGCATGCTGTTGACACTTGATGCAATGCCGAACATAATCACTATAGTCTTGATGAAGAGTGGGCCAATAATAACCCAGGCGAAGGATGCGCTTAGCAACCGAGTTACCACTGAAGTGTCCACCACAAATCCCATCATGGGCTTGTTTAACAGCATGAGAAGCTTTAGTGGAGTTTAAACAGTGAAGAAGAAGGCCGTCAAAACCTCTTTTATAGAGAAGGCCCCCTAGCATGGTATAGCGAGCGGTGCGCTTGATGAAAGCCCACCGTGCATTGCTAGAGAGGTTGGGAGGAATGAGAGAATGAACCAAGTAGTCCTCAAGTTGTTTATACCATACATCTTGTGAACTAGAGTCTATGGTGTGGAAAAGATTGATATCAGTGGAAATGTATGAAGGCAATGGTAGATGATGTACCATGACATAAATTCTTGATGAGGATAATGATGAAGAAGGAACATGAGAGGTGAGGGAAGCCATGGTGTCAGCAAACTTATTCGTCGATCGAGAAACAGTCTACAATAAGTGATGGTCAAAAGATGCTAGAAGAGTGTCAACACGGTGCTTGTACCTTTGTAAAATTTCATTTTTACAAAGATATGAACCATTGATTTGATTGACGACAAGTTGTGAGTCACCGAAGATGTTGATGGACTTGATGTTTAAAGAAAGGGCAGTTTGAAGTCCCAAAATTAAGGCTTCATATTCGGCCATATTATTGGTACATTCAAAGTCGAGTTTGAAAGACAGGGGCATGGGTTCACCTTCATGTGGAATGAGGATGACCCCCGCACCCCCACCGAGTTGACATTTAGAGCCATCGAAAAACATCGTCATTTGGTAGAATGTGTCATCAGTCGAGAGAGTAGCGATAGATTCATCGAGAAACTCGCACTGAGAAGGTTGATTGTCGGGAAGAGGGGCATCCGCTAGTTGGTCAGCGATTGTTTGCCCTTTTATAGATTTTTGCTGGACAAATTCTAAGTCAAATTTAGCAAGAAGCATGAGCCAACGAGCCATACGCTGGTTTTGATATGGTTTGGAATGCATGTATTTAAGGGGATCAGTGTGGGTGACGACAAAGGTTTTGTGATTGAGAAGATAGTGATGAAGCTTGGTAGTGGCAAAGACTAATGCCAAATAGAGTTTCTTGGTATGAGTATACTGAGTTTCATAGTCAACCAATGTGTGGCTTATGTAGTAGACAGCTTGCTCATGGTGTTGTTCATCTCGATGGGCGATCATGGCACCTAACGAATGATTGGTTGTTGAGATGTAGAGGTAGAAGGGTTGGTCATCTTTTGGTGGAATAAGGACTAGTGGAGAAACCAAATAGCATTTGAGGGCTTTAAAAGCCTCTTGGCAATCTTTATCCCATTTAAAGGAGACGTCCTTCTTGAGGAGGTGACGAAAGGGTTGACAACGGTCAGAAAGTTGTGAAATGAAGCAGTGGATGGATTGGAGCTTTCCTTGTAGACTGCAAAGTTGCTTGAGATTAGTTAGAGGTGGCATTTTGAGGATAGCACATATTTTAGCAAGATCTATCTCGATGCCACAAAAAGAGACAATGAATCCCAGGAGCTTTCCTGAGAGGACCCCAAAGACGCATTTCTTAGGGTTAAGATGGACTTGGTATTGAAGAAGGCAAGAGAAGATGATCTTGAGGATAGTCAAATGCTCGCGACGAAGCTTGGATTTGCCAAGCAGGTCATCTACATAGTCCTCCATGATTTTATGGAGGAGATCGTGAAAGATGTAAGTCATGGCACGCTGATATGTGGCGCCCGCATTTTTTAGACCAAAAGGCATGACTCGATAGTAGAAAGTTCCCCATGGTGTAATGAAGGTGGTTTTGTGCTAATCTTCCAGTGCAATCAGGATTTGGTTATATCCTGAAAATCCATCCATGAGTGATAACATCTCATGGCCAGCCATAAGATCAACAAGTTGGTCAATGTTTGGAAGAGGAAAGTCGTCCTTGGGACAAGCTAGGTTAAGGTCATGATAGTCTGTGCAGATCCAGATCCCCCTAGTTGCCTTGGTGACAGGAATGATGTTAGAGACCCACTATGGATAATCAATGGATTGGATGAAGGAGACAAAAAGAAGGCACTGAAGCTCTTCTTTGATAAGAAGTGCAACACGAGGATGCATTTTGTGAAGATTTTGCCTAACAGGCTTAGCCTCTGGGTTTGTGACAATGTTATGAGTGGCAATGTTAGGGTCGATGCCAGGCATGTCAGCGTAGGTCTAGGCAAAGGCTTTGTGATTGTCTGAGAGAAATGTGGTATAGTCAATCTGCTCCTGGGTGTCTAAAGACTGACCAATCTTTAAGACTTGAGGAACATCAGAAGATGAAAGGTTAATGTCAATGGTTGATTCATTTAACATAACTTGTGTTTCAGAAGGGAGGGAGTGCTGAATGAAAGAATCATCAGCACCCATATAGGTAAGAATGGCATCGTCGTCTATATAGTGGACTGTGTTGATGGTTGCCGATTCATCGTCTATCATGCTAAGATAAATGAGAGGGAGAGACTTGGGAACCCCATTGAGCTGATAGGTTAGGGGTTCCAAGCGGATGGTGTTTATGCAAAAAAAAAACTAGGAGGGATGGAAACCACCGACTCTGTAGGTGAGGATGGAAGAATAGGTGAGTTTGGAAGATAGTGGTTGATGGTTAGTTTAGGGCAAAGGTTTGTGGAAGCCTCAGTGGGTTCTTGGAAACCCAGTCCATACCATTTCTTTGCATTATCGTCATTGGGTGGTTTGATAGGCCGATGGGAGCCTTGTTCGTAACGTCCAAAGCCAAAACCCTTCCATGCACACCTATAAAGTTAGGTATGTGCAAAGGTGGGGTTGCCAAGAAAGGAGAAATCGGATGTGAATATTTGAGGTGAAGAAGAAGGATTTGATTCAGTAGGAGCTTGATCCAGCCCCCCATAGACGAGATTGGTTCGAAGGCTAGGAGGACCATAAGGAATGACCATTCTGATCCGACAATCATAGCTTGGGTTTTGATGAAGCTGTCCATACTCTTGAGGAGTTTGGAACATGTCTAGAGTAAGTAGGCGATATTCCCCCAGTGAAAGTCTTTGGAAGATATCATCCATGGGGTCCTTGGTTGTTAATTGAGAAGATGATGTGGTGGCAACCGCTATTTGTGTACTAGTTGACACTTCTGTAGATGGAGATGATGTTTGGGTTGATGCCTTGAGTGGGATAAGAACATCGTTGGGGCGATAGGTTGTGTTATAAGTCTTAAAAGGGGATAGGTCGGCAAGAATGACATGGACTTATTTGTCGTGTTCAAATTTGACACAACGGTGAAGTGTTGAAGGGACGCAAGCCATGGCGCAGATCCAAGGTCATCCTAATAGCATGTTATATTGGAATTCTCCCTCAATAATGTAGAAGAGCTCTGGGATTGTACGTGGACCAACGTGGATATGGATGACAATAGTGCCAATAGTGTTAGCGGTGGTGTCATTAAAGGATCTAAGGATTGCGTCAGTTTTCGATACGCAATTCTTGGGAAGAGCCAATTGATCAAAGGCATGGGTGGAAATGATATTAATGCTAGCGCCCCCATCGATCATAACTCATTTAATATGGGTTCGATCAACGTAGGCTGTGATGAAAAGGGCAGCGTCCTGATCTTCCAAGGTAGAGGTAGGAATTTCAGAATCACTGAAAGTGATAGAGGCGACGGGGGATAAAGAATGGACTAGGGCAACGAGTGGTTGAGGGTCTTCAGGTTGGACTTCCACTGCCTGTAGGGCTTTGATTAGAGCCTGGTGATGCTGGGGGGAGCTTTGGATAAGGTCATATAGGGTCATCTTCACAGGCGTTTGTTGAAGTTATTTTATCATAGATTCTGTGATTGCCTCTGAAGAAGGGGGTTGGGACGCACCTAAGATGGAGATCTTGGGTTTTGGTGGTTGAGGTGCCTAGACAAAAGGATAGGTCCAAGGAATAGCAAATTTTTCTTTCACGTTGTCTTTTTGTGACCTAGTGGTTATATGGATAACATTGATTTCAAAGATAGTAGGTGAAGAAGGGGTTACAGCCTATTGGTGAGATGTTGATATGGTTGAAGAGGTTGGATGGGAAGGTGTCGAAGGTCAGTCAAGAGTGTCCTCAAGGAGAAGAGTGTCTTTCTCCATATAGTGGCGAACGAATGCCTTGAGGGCACAACAAGTCTCGGTATCGTGTCCTGGCATATGATGGTATAAAAAAATCTTCGTATCATCGAACCAAGATGGTTTTGACCCGAGGGGTTGGAATGGCTTGATAGAAGGAAGGGTAATGCTAGAAGTCTACAAAAGTTGGCGTAATATCAAAGCATATGAACCTACTAAGGGGTCCATGCTTGTTGATGCCTGATGCGCTGGTGACTTTTGCTTGGGGGATGTTGAAGAAGGTTTTCGTACCATTTTTTGGGTTGGTGGTGTGGTGACAGGTGAAGATGACACCTTCTTTGTGAGAGGTGTCAAATTTTTGAGAGGAGATTAACTTGTGGTTGGCAAAGGAAGTAATGAAGGTAATTTGTTTTGGTTAAGGGTCAGAGTAGGAAGCACGCCGATTAGGGTAGAAGGATGAGGACCTAAGATGGAGGGCAAAGTTGACGGTGGAGGAGGGGTTTGCTTCTGTGGTCTAGCAGTCTTCTTTGATTTGGTTGGAAGACTACTTTTGGTCGAGGTCTGGTCTAAGTCCACCTTCACTTGCGGGTGAGTGAGGGTAGAAACAAGATGAATGCCGAGTGACTTGATCGGTTTAGATTGGGTAGATGCAGGTTTAGAAGCGGGAGTCTAGTCTTTGTTCAGAGTCTTGGGAGATTCTACCTTGGTAGTATGAGACGAGAGGGCACGGGAATGTTGAAGAACTTTAAGACGCTCCCACAATCCATGATGCTCCACTTTCCTTGAAGGGAGAAGTTCAATTTTCTCCACTAGTTGAGAAAATGGTTGAGAGGATGTTGGATGAGGTTTGGATTCTTGAGAAGATGTGTTAGGTGTGGCAGTAGTCTCAGACCCAAGGTGTGTGGGAGTTATAACTGGATTGTCGTTGATCAAAGATGATGGAGAGTCAGGTTCTTCTCTTGGTGGAGAAAGAATTGGAGAGTGTGACTCCTCAAGTGGGTAAAGGGTAGGGATTATGGTGCCCTCCACTTGCGATCGAGGAGTAGGTAAAGTCAGGTCCTCCATAGGCAGAAAAAAGGAAGATGGTGAGACTGGTGGTGCCGGTAAGGTTGAGGCATCCTCCAAGATGAGAGAGGTTGACAGAGAACTAACTGGGGAAAGAGGTTCATCCATACGTGATAGACTGGTAGATGGACTAACCTCTTGAGGTTGGTTGGGGATGAAGGGCGAGACCGTATTGACCATTCGAATGTCGTGTTCGTGTGTGTTGTCAATCAAGGTCTAGACATTATTTTGAGTCAGTGGATGATTGGGGAATGGTTGCTTGAAAATATTGATGCCCTGGTTAGGAGGTGCATTGGGATTACCTAGAACGAGCTCACCTTTTTCAAGCATGTCTTGGATTATGTTTTTAAAGGTTTTATAGTTTCCCATGTCATGACCTTTAACATGGTGGTAATTGCAGAAGTCATTTTCCCTATACCACGCAGGGATGGTGCGTGAGGGATCAAATTGTGGCGGTGATCGAATCTGGGGGAGGTTGAGAATCCCCTGTTTAACAAGTTTTTCCAATATAGACGCGTATGATTCTCTAAGAGGAGTATACTATCATTGTACGTATCTCTGCTGGAATTGATGGGTGGCGCTCTGAGATGTAGATGACTTAGGTTGATTGGTTGAAGAGGACGACAGTCTAACGACTATAGCGTTAGCTGAAGCTTTAGACTTAGGATTGGATGATGAAGGTTTAGAAGAAGAGGAGTCATTGGTATTAGAGTTAGGATTCTTGTTCCACAACTTGACTTTATTCTCCTCGATGGCACGTAATTCAAGTTTATGGGCCATCGTGAAGGCTTCGTCAAAGGTGTGGAAGGTCTAAACCCGTAAGGTGGAAGAAATATGTTTGGCGCAAGCTCGGGAGAATAGTTCAATAAGTTCAAGTTGAGGTAAGGAAAAGGAGAGTTGATTGATGAGGCCTCTCCAGTGAGTAATGAAGTCAGCTATTGATTCGTCCTCGAATTGGTAGATAGTGTAAAGGTCTGTGATCGAGACCTTCTTGGTGATGTTAATGGAGAAGTGATCAAGAAAGAGCTGGGCCAGCTGTGTAAATGTGAAGAGGGAATGGTTGGCAATAGAGCTGTACCAGTCAAGCACAGTGCCAAAAAGAGACATAGGAAATGTGTGTAAGAGCAATGCATCATCATGGGCAATAAGGTAACAGGCATGTCTGAATGCCTGTAAGTGCTATTGTGGGTCTTCCTTGCTTTGAAAGTGAGAAAATTTGGGAAGCTCCCACTGGTTGGGGTATGATCTAATTAGAACGGAAGGATGAATAGGTTCATTGCAAATTTGCTCGTATGAGAGAGCATTACGTGAGCTGGAAATGGAGGTCTCTAAGCTAGACATCTTATTTATCAGCATTTTGATGATATCTGCTGACGGATTGGCGGGTGGAGCGCCCCATAGATTATAAGGCACTTGAAAGATATTGGGAGGGGCGTATGATGTGGTTGGTTGCGTAGACGCAACATATGGGTAGCTGGTTATTGGAGCGAAAGTTAGGGCCAAGGGCACTTGTGTTATGGGGTTGGTAGGCACAAGTTGGATAGGGGCCGTCAAGGATGGTTGAGGAGTAGCCACGCTTGTTGATGGGTAAACGGTTACTCTTGTGTTGATAGGTGCAAGAGTAGGGGGGATAGAGACTAGTAGATTTTGGAAAGGTGTGGGGTTTGGTTGAGTGATTTGAGGTTGAGGGAGTATCGGAACCCCATGGAGGTAGGTTTAGATGGAGAGGTTACATTTTGAAGGTAAGACACGGTTGGGTTATTGGTGGAGGTGTTGTCTAGTGGCTGAATTGTAGGTGCGGTTGATGTGATTCTTGTCTCGACTAAGGAAGTTGGCATCCCATAGATTGGGTTGCCTAGGGAGTCTCGCATTTGGCTATGTGCAAGATAGTGTTGTAAGGCTTTGACGTTAAGGTCCAAGAATTGTGCAAAATCTTGGTCCCCTTCTGGGACAATAGGAGTCTGAGGCGGGGTTGGGCGAGTAGGAGTTCTTTCAGTCTCCGAGTGGAACTCCATTATAGGAATAGTTATAAATGGTGAAGGTGGAAGCGGTTGTTGACTAGCATGGTCAAGGAGGGCCTTGGTTTGACTGCGTGTCAAAACCATTCAAGGCAAGAAAGGGTCATGTTTCAAAAAACTATGTTTTTTCAGTCTCAGAAAACCAGAATGAATGTTTAGACAACCAGAAAGTTGGATTTTAAGTTTGCTATTTTTGAAAAAAAGAAAATGGACAGAGACCGACGGCGGTAAAAAAACTAATGTCGGTGAAGAAGACTGCCGATGTCGGTCAAACGACCGATGCTGGTATAGAAAAGTTGTCGACGTCGGTTACAGGACCGATATCGGTTACTGTGTTTTCCAGAAACTTAGAAAAAAAGTTTTTAGAAATGAAGAAGACACCCTTACCAGCTCAAAAAAAAAAGATAAAAACAAAAAATATGATGATGACAGACAGATCCTAGCGTTAAATCCCTAGAAACAATTTTATTAAGATCATGTGGCTTATGCCTTAATGTGATGTTTGAGGAGGTTGGCTGTAAGAAGGGTCCTAGAATAGGTAATCTAAAGAAGGTTTTAGGTATGTTTAGGCACTCAAAAGTCTGTATTAGGTTCCGTACAGGCCTGGTGCTAAGGAGCAAGCTCCCCTCACTTCACGATTCCAGTAGTTAGCTAGTTTCGCTTAGCCAAAATATACTTTCCCTATAGTTTAGACTCTGCCAGAGAACAGAGTTGGCTTTCCCCTTGGTGGTGAAATCCAAGTAGGATCGTCGGGATGGGTAAGGTATCCGCTGGGTGATGAAATCCCAGTCGGGCCTTGTCTCAAGTGAGTTTTATGTTTAATTGAGTGCACGTGGTCTGGTTGTGTAACATCAAATGATCTACGATTTATTCAATATGCGGTTTACTAATTACTAAGTGTGGACTAAAAAATGCAAGAAAGTAGGAAATGGAATGCAGTATATTTTAAATCCCCAAATTGAAATGTTAAATTGGAATGAAAACAAGTTTGAGAAAGGGTTGAAGAAAATGATTTTTTGACTAGTCTAGAAATGCAAGAAAAGAAAAGTTCTTTTTATTCCTGCTTATGATGTCTTTTAGAAAAGAAGAAAGAGGTGAAGAGGGAGAAACCTAATGCACCTAAATGAACAAAGAGGGAAAGGAACCCAAGGAAGGCCCTAAGAGTCCCACCGGGTGTGCCAAAATGTTTCTATTCAAATTTTGCTTTCAAATTCAAAGGAGAGAAAATGAGAAACTTAAGAAGGAATGGTCAAGGCTTGTATGTACCTGGATATAGTCTACGCACTGTAATCCAGATGTTGTGAGTACTCCTCTTTGGCTGTGGAGGAATGACACCTACAAAGAAAAGAAACTTGGACAAAAGAAGGTGTTAGATGGATAGATGGTGGGTTGCCAAGCAAAAGCTTGATCCCAGAAGTATGAAGACTTCCTTAAGGGATATAAACCCACTAATCAATAAAAAGAAGTGTCTGATAAACAACAGAATGATAAAGAATTGAAATGATAAAAGATGGAATGAAAAAGGGAAGCAAAGGCTTACTTTAAAGAAGCTGTTGAACTGGTCACAGTCGTCGGGGTCGGTGGTCCTACCGGCATCAGTTGGTCAAGGTGCTGATGTCGGTTAATCTGCTGACGTCGATTGGGGTAGTGACCAACATTGATAGAGGCAAAGGTCTTTGGATGAGGTCTGGTTAGGTCTGTGGTCCGTGGATAGGGTCTGGTCAGGGTCTGGGTTTATTTGAGTGGTCTTGAGACAAAGTTTTGGGCTTGGTTGAATGGTCTGGGGTCTGGGTCTGAGAGTCTGGTTGAATGGACAGAGTATATGGTCTGACAGAGGACAGAGACAATAGGGAGATGGAGAAGTAAAGATTCAGGTCTGGCTTGGTTAATAGTCTGGTTTGGGGAGAGGGAGTGCTGAATCTAATTCATAATACTTAGAAGCAAATGACTAGAAAACATAGACAATATACTTACATGTGCCTTGTTGAAGGTGTGCTACTGATGATTCTTGTACCCACTATTGATGTAGCCTGTGTGGAGAACCTGTTGCTGATGGAGAACCCTGAAGCTATTACTATGCCTGAGGGAGAGAGTGAGAGGCTTGACTGAGAGATTTGGTAGATTGACAGATGGTCGAAGACTGAAGATTGAAGGATTTGTGATTTGCTTCAGAAATTAGCCGATTGTGATTGGGGTCGTCAAAGGGTCAGAAAAGTTGGTTAAGTATAACCAATGTTGGCGATTCCGCCGGCATCGGCTAGCATTTGACCGACGTCGGCGGGTTTAGAATGGGCAAAAAGAGCCACCAAGCCCGTTTTTCATCCGCCAAGTGCACTATCCATTGGAGAATGTCGAAGGTTGGGCTAAATACGCACGAGAGTTTGTTAGGCGGTTAGAGAGAAGTAAGAATAGGTCTTGGGTGAATCATAGGATGGGAATTAGTCCAAGGCGAGGTGTCATGGGTGATGTGTCCAAGGAGGGGGGTTAATTCAAAATAAGTTTATTATTTTAAATTAGTAATTTTTAGGAATGGGTTAGGAATGGACCAAGGGGGAAGGTGACCAAGGGTTAGACACTATTTTGGTGTCTACAACATCACCATCTTATGCTAAACCCATATGGTCACAATTATTTTCTTGATTTGGTCTTGAAGATTCCATATTTAGTTCAATCTTTCTCTTATGAGGGTTTATTCTTAAAAAGAGTGCCTGGTTATGGGAAAGTAAGTGGAAACCCTAGAATAGGGCTACAAGCCTAATAAGATTGTGGAGAACTTGACAAGTAAAAATGAGTGGTTAATTAGGTTTGATGATTAAAAAGGAATTGAAACAAGTTTGATACGACACCATGAGACTATCTAAGCATTGAAATGGAAGACTTAACATCTAATCTAAGATTTTTTCTTTGAGACCTAAAGAGCTTGAGTAGTAATAAACTAGTGAAAGCATATGAAAGGAGTTGTAAATGAGATGCATAGGAGTTAAAGGGTGACTAGTGATTGTAAGGATAGAGGTCAATACTATCAAGAAGGTGTTACTAAAGGGTACAAGGAATAAGTACTAAAGAAAATAAGTTTTGAGCCCAAAGAGTCAAAAGAAGAGCTTGATTGAATAAGAAGATTTAAGACAAATTCAAACATTGAATGAGACCTTTGATAGGACCAGAAGCTTGAGATGTATGTTTTATGACTTCTCCCTATGCCTCTGCATCACTTTTCCATAAGATAAGATTCTTATCCAAGTAGAAACCCTGAGCTAAGACTCCTCAAGTAGAATGGAAAAAGATAATATTGTAAAGAAGTGCAAATTAATAATTAACTCTTGTTATCTCTCTAAGAATGGTGAAATGGATGTGTTTATATAGGTAGATTCAACCCTAGTCCTTTCCAAAAGTTTAGGATAAAAGGGTTGACCCAATCAACCTTGTATCATTATTGACAAAAACAAATTAGGTCCTAGTTTAGGTTGGCCAAGGTTTGAACTAGACCCTAAATAAGTTTTATCAACTAGAGTACAAGTTCGATGGGGATGATAGTGTAACTTAAACCATAAAAAAGGATTTTAGGATAAGGAAGGTCTAATTAAGGTAGAAAATGACTAGAGGAGGGTGAAAATAGGATGCAAAGCTTAGGGGAATGTTTTTAGGAGATAGTTGGATTGATATCAAGTGGTAGTAAGGGACAAAAATCCTATGAAGCACCAATGGTCTACCTATCCCTTTCTTGGTGCACCCCTTAAGGCATGCACTCAGAGAGATTAAGACTTGATGGGTTCTTGCAAGATAGAAAGAATTAGTAAATGATAGTCTAAAAATATTGGGTATACATATGCCCCACTTTAAGCTCATCATGTGTCGTGTAGGTGTAATAGGGAATGGTGCTTCGAGAGAGAACATAGCAACACACAACATTGAAGCTAAAAAAATTGTATTATTTTAAAACAAAAAGAACTAAAATTTAAATGACTAAAAGGAAATAACTGAAAAGTAAAAGTAATGTATGTTTACATTGACGTACCTTTATCATTGTATGGTTTTTTATAGTATTTGTAGTTTTTATCATGGAGGTCACAAAGATTGCTTTCGACAAATCCAATGATATAAAACTAAAGATCAAAAACAAACAAACATAGAAAATCCAAGATAACTGATGTTATGTGGATGAGATGTACTTGGAAATTTGGAAAGATAGGGTGATAAGTGCTATGTTAGACCAAATGATCAATGTAAAAGAAAAAAAAACCTTACTTAAACAAAGATGGGTTAGAAAAAATGGCAAAACAACATTGATGAGTGAGAAGTAACAATACTTAATCATAAATGGAAAAAGTATACAAAAGTAGAAATGGACTCAAGTGTTCACAAAAATGGGTAGTAAAAAATTAAAAATGATAAAAGAAAGAAAATAAAATTATGGGATGTAAATTAATGGTGTAAAAATAATCCATAGTCACTCAAACATAATGTTTGGTTCTAAAGATAGATAAAATTGAAACATAGTAATGTTAGTAAGTTTTTAAGATGTGAAGAAGAGGGAATATAAAGGAAGGGAAAAAAAATTTAAAATAACACTTACATTTCAAGGGGAGAAATGAAATAGGTGGAGGGGAGATGAAGGAAAAAACAAAGCAAAGTAACTCTTTATCGAAGTCAAGACACTCAAATTAGATTGGTCAAAGTAAGAGGACTCTTGACCTTAAAGACTCTAAATAACTTATCTTAGCTACACAAGTATTAGATGAACAAATGCAATAGGTAGATCATCCCATGAAGGTTATATTCATGAAAATTAAAATGGCCCTACCTTCCCATAACTTGTTCCCCATTCTTTAGGACCCCTTACAGAGCTGTTGGTCTACTGTGAAGATTGGGTACTTGCATGAGAAAGTAGGTAGCACCGTAGAGTTTGTTAATTATCCTATTCTAATTTATTGGCCTACCACACCTCAATGCACCTCAAATCTATTATGAGGCCAACTATGGAGTTTGAGATTTTATTGGAGATAGGATATGTACTTGTAATCACAACTTTTGGTGTGATTTTGATTTTTGAAATTTGTATGTTGCCTTTTGTATATCATTGCTTTTTATTTCAAATGATTTGAATTTTAACTTTATTGATGGATTTTTTGATTCTTCCTCCATATAGATTTAGATGACCAAACATGGGTGCTAAAGATATCTTTCATTTGAATACTTTAGACTTGGTTTCCAAGAGAGAGAACTCAGAGAGCATGGTGTCTAAGAGTCTTTGTCAAGTCAGGTGAAATAAAAGTGCTATCTTAACTTTAACCTTGTTTTATCTAATGTGGAAAGAAAGGAAAGGAAATCAAGAGGAATGAAACATAAAACAATTTGAATTACTTCAAATCACAAAAATGAGACAAAGGATGAAAAAGGGATATAATGATAGTGAAGTGTGATTCCTTATCATAAGAATGAGGGAAGTGTAGGAAAACATGCTAATATAGGTTGTTATGAAAATTTTATCTATCAAAGAAGCAAATGCCAAAGTTGAGAACAAGGATCACAAAATAAAAATTATTTCAAAACACATTCTAGACAAGCAATATTGAATGAAATATGGTAATTTTATGATGAAGGTTGGGTCCTATCCATGGTATTACATTGAAACTCATGAAAGAAAAGCCCATGAGGGTGCACAAAGCATGTAAAATGAAAAATAAGATATTTGTGAGGAAGGATAGGTCTTATCTATGGTCTTACACTCAAATCACAAAAGAGAAACCCATGAGGGTGCCAAAAAGTATTGTAAAGTAATAAGATAAAGAAGATAAAATGAAATTATGAGGAAGATCAGGTCTTATCCATAGTTTTATAATGTTACTCATGAGAAAATAGGAAACCAAAGGACTAAAAATAAGGACTAAGGTTTGTGAAAAGAGAGAACTATTACAGAGGGTAAGACCCATGTAAGTATCATACAAAAAGTGTTAGAAGGATAAAATATAGAAAATATGATGAGAAGGGGGAGATTTAGGCAAAATATTTTTTTAGGAATTACACATTGGTAGGATATTTGAAAATATGGTCTTCATTAGTTTGAAGGTGATAGGTGCTCAGATAAAGGATGCCTTTGACTAAATAAGGGCCCCACCATTTTTGGGTGTATCTACCTTATTTTTCATGAGTGTAGTATAGTTTAAGGATAAGATCACCAAAATCAAAAGTGTGAAGTTTAACTCTTTTGTTATGTTGTTTGGTAATGAAGGACTTGTATTGATGATTGTGTTATAAGGCAGAAAGATGATGTTCATCAAGGAGATCAAGAGCATGAAGGTGAGATTTACATAAGTATTCATTAGGTAGGATACCATAAAGAGAGATATGCAGGGGGGGAAGCTCTAATTCTAATGGGAAGACTGATTCAAAACCATAAACTAGTAAAAATGACATTGCCCTAGTGGTAGTGTGCATGCTAGTGTGATAGGCCAAAAGAGCAGATAGAAATGAAGATGCCAATCCATGTAGGTTTCATGAATTGTCTTTTGGATAATTTTATTAAGAATTTTATTGTTAGCCTCAACTTGTCCATTTCATAGTGGATGGTAGGGTGTGGTAAATTTGTGATTAATTTTAAATTTAGCATAGAGTTGTTTGACATATTTATTTTTAAAGTTACCACTATTGTTTGAAATGATAGTATGAGGGCCAAAAAAGTGTTAAATGATTTTATTAATGATGAATTTGCAGATGGTGGTACTAGTGATATTGATGAGGGGCATAACCTTGACCCATTTGGTAAAATATTCTATGGATTTGATAATAAAGACATGCCCATCTTGAGATCAAGGTAACGTGCCCGTGTAATATAATCCTCACATGGAAAATGGCCAAGGAGATTCCATAATTTGAAGCTTAGCTAGAGGTGCATGAATTATATCATCATTAAGTTGGTAAGGAGTACACTTTTTAGCAAATTTGATGGCATCCTTTTCAAGAGTGGTCCAAAAGTATCCCATATGTAATAATTTATGGGATGTAGCATACCCACTATAGTGACCACTGCAAATGCCCCTATGTGCTTGTTCAAGAAGAGGAGGAACCTCATCTTTCATAACATAATGGAATAAGGTACATTCAACATTGTGATAATACAAGATGTTATATTAAAAGACATACTTGAAAGCTTATTTTCAAATATGAGCCTTTTCATGAGAATTAATATTTGGAAGATAGGTTTGGTGTTTAATAAATTGAATGATGTATTTATACCGTGGGATTTTTTGAATGGTGACAACCTCAATATGGTAGATGAGAGAATATTGTGTTTGAATATAAGATGGGGATTGTCGTATTTGGATAAGAAAAGTGGAATCGATAAGAACTTGGTATGGATGACAAAGAAATACTGAAGAAGCTAGTGAATCATAATAGAATTTTTATTTTGAGGGATAGGCTCAATGGTAAAAGAAGCAAAATATTTAGTAAAGGTAGTTTTGATTTGATGACAATAAATAACATTTTTGAGTTTTCATTAATAATCACCATTGACCTAGCCACAAATGAGTTGGGATTCACCTAAAGCATATGGATATGTGATATATAGAACAAGGGATGCTCTCATGCCTAGGATTAAGGCTTCATACTCCACCATGTTACTAGTGACATTGAATGTAAGGGAAAATGTCAAAAGAATAATTTTACCGAGAGGACTAGTAAGGATACATCCTACCCAACTCATTTAAGACATTTAGTTCTATCAAAAAGAAGGGTCAAATTATTTTCATGTAAATTGATAATAATTTTAGAAATTTCTTCCATAACTACTTTTGGTTTAGTAGTGTCCTTAAAATTGTGAAGAATTGGGTGTCCAATTGATTCAAGCATGCATTTACTTGAAAACCTCTATGAATACTTTATTTTTTCTTTCTTTTTTTTATTCCCTTTTCTCATTTCTTTTGATCTTTATTTTATCAGTGTGTTAGCTTAAGACTAATAACAATTTGATTATAATGTTAAATCATAATTGATAAATGTTATACATCACCATTTAAGAATTATGGAATAGATTAGTGGTGGACTAATGGAGTCTCATCGTGTTTATAGCTTAATCCATCATTTGGAGTTAGTTTCACTGGAGCCCTTGAATTGGAATGGTCACAATGAGCCAAATGAGTTACCCTACATACCAAGACCTTGGGGAGATTTTTTCACATAAATATCCTTTCATGAGAGACATGGACTAACAACCCCTACCTAATTTGGCATGTCAATAGACCCATAAACATTTTGGCACTAGAAGGAGGGCAGCCCAAAAACACAAATTGAGTCACAACCAAAGTTTGAACTAAAACATTTTAGAAATATTCTATTTCATAGAGATAAATTATCCCTTAAGCTATAAAATAGAAGGATAAACACTTGATCAAAGTATATTAGGGATAAATTTGAGATATTAGACATTATTGATCATAAACTACCAAAATAGAGGGATAGCAAAGGGAAAAAAAGGCTAACCCCATTCAATCAGCTAGTAATTCACTAATAGCTATGAATACCCCTTTTATCAATTTCTGTGTCATCCCTCAACCTATACCAATGGCCAATCCCATGACATGGATTGGTCAAGATGGGTGCCCTATCAACTATCTAGGAATTGTGTGATTTAAGAATTTGACTCAAGGGAGGATGGTTAGTATGGTGTTAGTTTCAAAATAGAAACAAAATGAAAAAACACACTAACTAGCATAACATCTCTAGGCCTAGACACTAGGGAGGGCTTAGTTAAAAAACATGAATAAAAAAGACAACTAAAATTAAAAATAAATCCTCTTTTACCTTCATTGGATGCTCCAAACTACTTGTTATAGTGGCTTGCTTAGTTTGTGCTCATAAAGTCCTCATCAATGGAAGCTTGGTTACTTTCATCTCTCCTTGGCACCTTTGGCTTGTGGATTGGCTTGGCTTGGAATAAATTTGGCATGGTAACACTAATTTATTGAAGCTTTATAATCAATTTTGCATTATAAATTTTTATAATCATGTCTTAAGATTCATTTGGTGAGGCCTTCTATTTATAGATTTTTAAGAATGTCTAGAATCAACTTGAATCATCCATCCTAAGATTGAGATGTGTGGTTGAGGATTAATTCAATTTTTGGAATTAAGTTTATAATTATACTCATAATGACATTAGAAGAAGTGGAAATTCTGAGGCATTGAGGTCATCATGGAAGGCATTGATGAGGCATGGATGACATGAATCCTGATATTTATGACATTTATGGCCTAGGGATGTCTTCCCAAGAAATGAGGTCACTTGATGATGCAAATCTTCAATATCCATTTCTAAAAATAAATTTTCAACAAGTTTCCATGGAATTATTATTTAGGTGTTGATTTGGATTAATTAACTCTTAAGCATGATTAAGCACTTTATGCACAAATTACTCAAATTGATCAGAATATGTTGTTATTGGTCCAAAATGTGACTGGATTAAAATTGGAATTCAATGTCAGATGCATTGGAATCATATTCCAATTTAGGAAGTAATCAAAATCAAATAATAAAGGCACATGTCTCATGCAAGACATTTGATAGGAAAGAGCAATTTAGAGCACCTAAATGCAAAATTAGCATTTTGACTCGAAATGATCTGATCAAAGTTAGCTAGCCCATAAATTGCATTGCCTCATTTAGGGATACCCTAGCCAAAATAAACACTTGAATATGTTATCTTCACATCATTTAACATGTTTTAGTGTTTTTAGGCTAAATTGTGCATTTTAGGTTGAAATTGGTCAAAAGCCTGGTTGGAGGTTATCGGTGGCCAGATTTAAGTGTCTATAGTTTGCCCTTATTTGGGAAGGCATTGAAAGCTATAATCACAGTAACATCTTCTCAAAGAATGAAAAGGTCTTGTATGCCTATAACTACAATGATGATAAACTAACTATATGATGACCCCTCAAGGGAATGGTTGGCATAAGTAGGTCGACAAATGGTCCCTCAAAAATAAAGAAGCAAAATGAGGGGACCAAAGAAAGGAAAGATAATGGAGTGAAAACATAATGATATTAAAAAAGTAGTCAAAATCATTGAGAATGCAAGTGGGATGGTGTGAAATAATTTTCCCATAAGCAGTTGTAAACATTGTACACTGATAGTGGTAATGTGGTACGATAACATAATGAGTTGCCCAAAGGTAGTTATAATCATTGAAAAGATGAAGCTGCCCCAGTTAGGATAGACAAACAAGATAACAATGTGCCCCTGTATGGGAAAAAAAACTAAAATGGTGACAACACAATGATTTAACCAAAGGTGGTTATAATCATTGAGAAATTTAGGTGGGATGGAGTTCAATGATTTACCCATAGGTGGTTATACTCATAGGACCCCGATTATAGAAAACATGATAAACTTGGTTGAGGATGATGATAACTTAACATAGAAGGTAATGATGAATTAGAATAACCTATTAGTAGAGAGATGCTCATTTGAACTAATAAAGGTTGACAATATTTCATGGTTAATTACTCTATTTGGGATATGATTGGGATTAAATGGGGATGTCAGTGTTGAAGAGATGTTGATGTTGCCATTGTTGAATAGACTTCTTAAAGCTAAGGCTTGTTATAGCATGTGTCGGTAGGCATCAAGGTATGATATCATGAGGACTTGGCCAAAATATGCATGATAATTGACTCCCATAATCTAATACTCAATAGAAAACAATGCACCAATGATAGAAACCATGATGATAATGTAAATATATGAATATGGAGGGATTTGAGTATAAGAGTTGGCAAGGAATAACCCAATGAACACACATAAACTAAATCAAAGCAACAATGTTGAAAGCAAATAAACAATCAAATAAACAAATAAATAATGAAATAGAAACCATACGAATATTGCCCCTAGAAAATAGGGGACAACCAAAAAAATGAAAAAAATGGGGGAATAAAAGAAAAAGAAGGGGGTGGACAAGCTGTCTCCATATGCACTATGGAATTGGACACTATAGACACCTAAAACTAGCCACCTATAACCTTCAATCAAGGTTTTAGCTAATTTCCATCTAAAAAGCACAATTTGGCCTAAAAACACTAAAACATGCTAAATGATGTGAAACTAACATATTCAATTACTAATTTTGGCTAGGGTATCACTAAATGGGGTAGTGCAATTTATGAGCCAACTAACTTTGATTAGATCATTCTGAATCAAAATGCCAAATTTGCACCTAGGTGCTTTGGACTACTCTTTCCTATCAAATCTTCTACACAAGAGGCATGCCTTTGTTATTTGTTATTGGTAATATTCTAATTGGGAATACATTTCTAACACATCTGACAACACCTTCTAATTCCAATCTAGTCAAATTTAGGACCAATATTAAGGTATTCTAATCAATTTGAGTAATTTGTGCATAAAGTGCTTAATCATGCTTAAGAGCTAATTAACCCAAATCAAGGCCTAATTAAGAATTATCATAGAAACTTGTTGAATACTTATTTTTGGAAATGAATATTGAATATCTGCATCATCAAGTGACTTCATTTCTTGGGAAGACATCCCTAGGCTATAAATGCCACAAATATTAGGATTCATGCCTCCCATGCCTCATCAATGCCTTCCATAATGCCCTCCATGCCTCTTAATTGCCCCTTATTCCAATGTCATGATGAGGATAATTATAAACTTAATTCTAAAAATTAAATTAATCCTCAACCACACATCTCAATCTTGAGATGGATGATTGAGGTTGATTCTAATCAAAATTAAAAATTTATAAATAGGAAGCCTCAAAACATCATTTCTAAGCTTTCTTGATGCAAAGTTATAATGCCAAATTAGTTCCAATAGCTTCAAGAAACTAGTGTTACCATGCCAAATTGATTCCAAACCAAGCCAATCCAAAGTTAAAGGTGCCAAGGAGAGATGGAGGTAGCCAAGCTTCCATTGCCAAGGACTTCATGAGCACAAGCCGAGCAAGCCACTGCTACAAAGGCATTTATAGCATCTAAGGAAGGTGAAAGAATTATTGTGTTTGATTCCTTGCTTTTTAGTTGTGTTTATCATTTTATTTTGTTAACTAAGCTCTCCCTAGTGTCTTGGCCTAGAGATGTTATGTTATTAGTGTGTTTATTTCACTTTATTTTCATTTTGGAACTAACACCATACTAACTATCATCTCTTGAGTCAAATTCCTAGATCACATAGTGGCATGCCTGGTGGGACTAAATGCATCTCACACCTAAAGGAGATCATTTTTCAACACTAAAATATTTATTTGAGCCTTTATAACTCTTGCAAATTAATTTTCTAACTTTATTTTGCCATTTTTGTTTTCCACAGTTTTTACATAGTAATCGATGTAGACAATAATACTGACATCAATTACCTACTTAATTGATGTCAGTTAGAAAAACTAATATCGGTTAGATCTTGGTTAGCTAGATTAACTAACATCAGTGGTAGTAACCGATGTTGGTCATTGTATTTTTCAAAAACATAGACTCGAGAGCTACTTTTCCAAAGTTTATTATTTCAAACTCAAAAGGGATTCAAAGCTACTGGACATGCTAACAATTTTGTTTTAGGACCAAGCTTGATATTTGTTCAAAACATGTTTAAATTACCTTTTCATGCTTAAAAATCAATTAAGAACCTTGTTTTGGGTGTTTAACAAAGAATTTAGATGTTTTTGGTGAATGTTTTTTTTTAAATTTACAACTAAGACCAAGGGGTCAAATGAACACCACCAAATATTTCATTTGGGTATAAAATTGAACACACTTACCAATTTTTGTTTACAATAGTTGTTTAGTTAGATTTTATTTGGCAAAGAGAGGAATGTTGCATGTATGCTCTTCCAATTGTCCCTTATAGGGAATCCTAGGAATCAAAAGTGCCATTCCTATTGTAAATAGCCTAGTCTAAGGCTTAGAAAGAAAGTCATCTAAAGCACTCCCCAAAAACTCATCAAAGTTTGGGTGACCTTGAAAATGACCCTAAAGTCTTTCTATTTCATGTTTTCTTTATTTTTTATGCATCTTGTCTTGCGAGGGGGATGCCATTACATCTCGTGAGTTCTTTAGGGAAGCTTTGACTTGAGATTTAATCTCCCAGCATTGAATTCACTTACTCCTTCTAAGTTACACATGGGATGTATCTGCATTTGGACATCACACTACACTGAGTGAACAATAGGATGTAGTGGTTGTAAAAAGGACTAGACCTTTTTACAACTAGCCAATGTTGTGGTCACCCAATTTTAGTGCTTGTATTTTGCATCATTTTACGTGAAAGTCATTGTGTAATTGATTCTCCTAGAAATGTTCAAAGCTTATTAGTTTTAGTCAACCCCATCATGCCATACCCTTGCTAGGATTTTGGAAATTTATACTTAGTGTATTTTGGTCATTTTTACTTGGTATTTTTTAAGACTAAAACTTGTTTGTTTTTTTATAAGCCATGTCAAAACAATGAATTTGAGTTGTGAAGGGTAGTTTTATGCTACCCAAATCATGTCAAAACATTTTGAGCCTTTTAAACCCTTGAAGCATAGCATTGATCACATCATTCAAGCATGCTTATGTCATTAGGCCGCTCAATTTGTTTCAAGACTAGCTCACCATTATATCAAAACCACTTTGTGTATACCATTTAGACCTTTGTCATGTGCCATCTTACTGTCTGATCTTGTCTAGCTTGTGTTGGTCAAATCCTATTTTTCAACATTGATTTTTCAATTAACCTTGTCAAGTTTAGATTCAAACATTGATTGATTTTTATTTAGGCCTTAATTCATGGGGCTAATACACAGATCTTTCTCTTTTGGGTTGCATAACTTTGGTTAATCGATTACCCAATTTTGAAAACTATTGATAGTTTTTTTGTTCAACACCTATCCTCATCATTGTTCATGTCTTTATTTGGGAAAACACAATCTTTCTTCAAAGAGCCTTTTGTCTTATGCTTTATACAAACTGATCATGTTTATGTTTGATTCTATATGTTGGGTCTATGTCAAAGTTATTTCCAAACTTGTTAGATTAAATCAAATCACATCATGCCTATTTGTTTAAACCTAGCTTTTGACTCCGTATTTGGACAAAAGACCTAGCAACTCAACTTTTCCCTTTCCTAGTTTAGACCTTGTTTGGAACACTTTGATCTAGACCTTTGACATGCTAGTTTTTATTCAGATGCTTGACATTAGGCTATTTTATGCCAAGTATTATCACCAATCAGTTTGGAGATATAGATCCACATTTTGACCAAGTTAGACCAAGCTTGAACCATTTGTCCTTTAGACATAGTTTTTTAGAGTTTGTAGAACTCTAAGTCTTTTTATTTTTGGATATTTCATCATTTACATAGATATATCTTGCTACACTTATGGTAGAGTCACTTAAAATCTAACTTATGATAGAATGGCTGCACAAAATGACTTTTATGGCTTTTGTCAAGACCCCAATGATGCTAATATGGTTTGTGAGATATATTTTTATCTATCTCATATTAATCATTCATGGGAATAAAGTCATGAAGCAACTTATGATCTAACTTGAGACCTTGATTGGTACGAAGAGGCTTGTGAAGAGGACTTTGAATACCCAACTATAGATAATGCTATTTGGGATATAGATCCATACCTTCTTTACAATAATCAGTATATGGAACACAATCAAGAACCAACTTATGAGCCAACTCATGACTAGGATGATATGGTTTGTGAAGAAGACTTGGATGCTTTGGCTTATACAAGCAATAAATTTTCATGACATCCTTTTATTATTTGATCATTAGCTACCCCTAACCCTCCTTTGGATTATATGAGTTATCCAGCCCCATAATATCCAAGGAATACCATTACCATTCTAGGACCTAGTCCTTTGGCTTGTGCAATCAATCATACTCCATAATGCCCTATCATTACCATCTTAGGACTTTATCCTTTTGCTCATGTGAGAAATCATGTTTCCCAAGGCCTTACCATTATTCAACCACAAGTCATCCCATCCAAACCTCAATCCATTCAATCATTTGAAGACCAAGCTGTGTTCAAAACTAGTATTTTCCAACTCATTAGAAACTAATTCCAAGAGAACCGACTAATCTAAGATGTTTTTGTTGAACCAACCATTTGTGATAAGTCAACCTATGATAAATTGCCTATTGATCCTATACCAGTTATCGAGGAGTCTCAATCTAATTAGCTAGTCTTTATGAGTCACTTCTTAATGATTATAACCACCTTTGGGCAAATTATTACCTTAACCATGTGCCTATTTTTAAAGAACCTCCTATTGACAAGCTAGTCTCTAAGGAGTTGTCTCTTGACCTATTTCCCATCCTAGAGGAATCTCACTTTGACAAACCAATTTTTGTGGAGCCCATTGTGCCATCATAGGTTATTACTTGTCCAAAACCAAGCATTCAATAAGACATCATTGTAATAGAGTACCCATTAGATAAAGAATCAAAATTAGAGTTAGGTTCTATTCTTGAACCAACATCAAATTTAACATCAGAATCAAAATCAACTTTAGTATTGGCCTTAGATTCAGAGTCCCTCGAGTTAGAATCAAATTTAAAAGAATAATATATTCATGATTGTTATAACATTGGTTATGCATGCCTTACAGATCAATTTGAATACATTTTTTATTCTTCTATGGTTTTTGAGGATGAGTACTTTATCTTTGACACAAGTTATCCTAGTATATTATATGAGGATTATGCAGCCTCTTCCCATTCCATTACCATTCCACAAGCCATTACCATCAACCAAAATAGCCAAATCATTGACATTCCATCCACCACAAGTTTTGATTGGGATCAATAGAATCACCCTTTTTTGAATTGCATCCATGGTGACATAATAGTTGAAGAAGAGCATGAAGGCCAAGACAACATTCATGTAGCAGAAGAACACTCTCCTAGTGAAACCTTTTTGAAGGTATTAGGGGACAATCTAAGTCAAAACTTATCATCTTTTAGTGAAACCTTTTTGGAAGTGCTAAGAGATAATCAAAGTTAAAAGTCAATATTCCTTAGTGAAACCTTCTCAAAGGTGCTATAGGATAATCAAGACAACTTCATTGGTGAAAACCTCTTTGAAGCACCAATAGTTGAGCACAAAGGTTCTTCACTACTTGATAAAGATAAAATCAAAGATGAAATAAAAATAGCTTCCTATCTACAACCTTGTCAGATGGTAGCTACTCTCAGGCCCAAACAACAAAAAAAATTGATGGTCTTATCGAGAGAACAAGTCTTCAGCCCTACCACAACCAAAATTATGTCAAATCTAGCACCAACAACATTATGTGTGGCTAAAAGTCCTAATTTTCATTTATTTCCCCACCATTCCACATTCCATTATCATCTACCATTACATTTCAAAGTCAAACCTACCATCCATTATTTATCCCTATTTACCATTCATGGTTACACTTTCTTTTGTAGAGGCTATAAAAATACCTTGTCTCGACATTTGAAGGAATCAGAATCAATGACCAATGAAGATCACAAAAACATTCGTAGAAACCAACTTTGTAGGCCATTCTTGATAGAGTAATTATTTTAACAAGGTGTGTGCTAGAAATTAACATGATCGAGTATTATATTTTTATCATTTGTTTATTAAGATGTGCATCTCCCCATCAATAGGAATAATAGAATCAAAAACTACACCTAGGCCAAAAATATGTACCATACCATTTCATTGCCATGCCATTACCATTGCTACATATGCCTATTTTCCATTATCATAGATCTTTCCATTCACCCCATCACTTAGGGGTAACCCTCTTATCATTTTATCAAACCATCATTATCCTTAGCAAAATTGTGCCATTCTATAATTCCATTCATATCTAGACCAAAGCTTGTTTTTAGTCATCCTACCCAATCCTATTTTGATCTTGGTTCTTTTAGGTTCTTCTCACACTTTTTATGGGGGGATTCCAATAAAGTTTAAATAATCAATCCAATCTGTGTTTCAATGATAGTCTATGAAATTAGTGTGATAGTTGATCTGGAAGGATATCTTTCATCCTATATCCACATTTGTTTATGTGACCCTGATTATAACTGCCTATGGGCAAATCAGTGCCTCACTAGTCTTGCTACTAATTCTAACCACCTATGGGAAAATTGGTATTATTACCCTGTGTCATTGTATATTAGTTATAATCACCTATGGGAAAATTAGGGGCAACACTTGTTTACTATGCATTGCTACATCACCTTGTCAATATTATTTTCATTTGATTGGCCATTTACTAGATTTGAGAACTTGTTGGGACCTAGTTGGTTTTTCCCCACCTTTTGTGTGGATACAATTACTATGACTTAAGGTCATTTTGAGACTATTTGGGTTATGCTCAATACATTTTGAGGTCACCTTAGTCCCCCTTTCTATACGCTCTTACCATTTTGTGAGCAACCTAAGTCAAATGCTCTGGCCATTTTGTGAGCAGGTATCTTGTCATTCTCTAATGAGTTAAGATACCTCAAAATTCTAAAAACATTCATAATATTTTAAAATCTAAAAACATTTGTCCTATCTAAGCCTATTCAGTTATCCTTGATTCAACTTACTAGGGCATTGTCATTGTTAGGATGCTTTCTTTTGTTTTTGTTTTTAGGCATTCTATTTATTTGTTTATTTTAGGTTATTTGTTTGTTTGTTTGTTTATTCTCTTGCCTATTTGTTTACTTTCAACATTGTTACCTCAACTTAGTCTATATGTGTTCATTAGGTGATTCTTCAAGCACATTATTCTTGAGTATCCATATTTCATCCATTAACATTGTCATTATAGTTTTTATCATTAGTGCATTATTTTTTGAGTGTTTATTGGATTGGGAGTCAGTCCTTATGAATATTTTGGCCGAATATTTATGGTGTTCTATCATGAATCCTACCATCACATGCTACATCAAAAAATAGCTTCAAGAAGGTCTAAAATCAATGGAACTATAGAAGTTTCTCCTTAACACCTTGGCAAATCTTTTCACCCATCTTGATCAAATCAACCCATTGACCATTCTAGCTATATCATTGTTAATCAGGATGAGCATCTCCTTGTTAGTAGTACAACTAAATCATTTACATTGATTAATCTTATTCTTTTATCCATATCTTTCATCACTTTGCATCCACTCATCTTTAATTTGTATTCCAGGTTATATCCTTGAGTTATGCTTGTTAATTAGCCCTAACTAGGTCACAAGCATCTTTAACTAATCTAGGTCCTCTTAATGATTATAACCGCTTATGAGCAAATAATTATTTTTACTTTTACTCTTGATTATAATTGCCTTTGGGCAAATCAACCTCATTTTTATATCAATTCATGCAAGCATTTTCTCATTTGGATTAATGTTAACCATGGGTTAATTCCACCTTTCTTTTTGTTTTTTTTGAGGGATCATCCATCATCAAATGCGATGACTAATCCCTTGAGGGGACATTATTATAGGCTTCCTAAAACCATTTGGAGATTTTTTCTTCCACCATCATCTTCTTTTTTGTATATCGGCCATTTCTCATTCTTTGAGAAGACATTTCTTTACTTGTGATTTGTAACATCTTCCCAAATAGGGACAAACTGTAGACACCTAAAACTGGCCACCGATAACCTCCAATATGGATTTTGGCTAATTTCCATCCAAAATGTACAATTTGGCCTAAAAACACTAAAACATGCTAAATGATGTGAAATTGACATATTCAAGTGCCAATTTTGGCTAGGGTATCACTAAATGGGGTAATGCAATTTATGAGCCAACTAACTTTGATTAGATCATTTCGAGTCAAAATGCCAAATTTGCACTTGGGTGATCTGGACTACTCTTTCATATCAAATATTTTTCACAAGAGTTGTGCCTTTATTATTTATCATTGGTAACATTCTAAATGGGAATACAGTTCCAATGCATCTGACAACAACTTCCAATTCTAATCTAGTCAAATTTAGGACCAATAATAAGGCATTCTGATCATAATGAGTAATTTGTGCATAAAGAACTTAATCCTGCTTAAGAGATAATTAATCCAAATCAAGGCCTAATTAAGAATTCCATGGAAACTTGTTGAATACTTATTTTTGGAAATGAATATTGAATACCTGCATCATCAAGTGACCTTATTTCTTGGGAAGACATCCCTAGGCTATAAATGCCACAAATATCAAGATTCATGCCTCCCATGCCTCATCAATGCCTTCCATGATGCCCTCCATGCCTCTTAATTAACCCTTCTTCTAATTTCATGATGAGGATAATTACAAACTTAATTCCAAAAATTGAATTAATCCTCAACCACACATCTCAATCTTGAGATGGATGGTTGAGGTTGATTCTGAACAAATCCAAAAATCTATAAATAGGAGGCCTCACAACATCATTTTTAAGATTTTTTGATGCAAAGTTATAATTATAAATTGGTTCCATAAGCTTCAAGCAACTAGTGTTACCATGCCAAATTGATTCCAAGCCAAGCCAAGCCAAAGCCAAAAGTGCCAAGGAGAGATGGAGGTAGCCAAGCTTCCATTGCCAAGGAATTCATGAGCACAAGCCACTCAAGCCACTAATACAAAGGTATTTGGAGCATCTAAAGAAGGTGAAAGAATTATTGTGTTTTATTCCTTGTTTTTTAGTTGTGTTTATCATTTACTTTTGTTAACTAAGCTCTCCCTAGTGTTTAGGCCTAGATATGTTATGCTATTAGTGTGTTTATTTTACTTTGTTTTCATTTTGGAACTAACACCATACTAACCATCCTCTCTTGAGTTAAATTCCTAGATCACAGGTGCCATCTATATAGTTCCATAGATGTAATATCCAATTAAAAACTTTAGGCCAACTGTAGTTCTCCCAAGGAATGGGAATAATGTGATAATTGATGAAAATAAATAGAATGGATGTGATAAAAGAAGAGGAATGGTATTGTAAAATGGAAAGTTCATGAGAGAAAAGGATAAAAAGGATGAGGAAACTAAGTGATAAGTGATTTTATTGTAACTTAGTAAGGGTTCCCAGAATCCTTAAGGTAAAGAAGTGGTCAATGTTTTTGTTCTTTTCTAATGATTTTTCAAATGTTTTTGGAATTTTTTTGGAGTGTCTCAACTCAATCAAGAATGATGAGATACTAAATGGTTCAAGATCATAAAATGATAAGATCATGGCTTAGGTTGCTCACAAAATGGTGAGAGCATGGCCTAGGTTGCTCACAAAATAGTGATAATGTTTCTTAGGTTGCTCACAAAATGGCAAGAGCGTGACTTAGGTTACTCACAAAATGGTGAGAGTGTGGCTAAGGTTGCTCATAAAATGGTGAGACCATGGCTTATGTTGCTAAAAAAATAGTGATAGTATGGCTTAGGTTTCTCATAAAATAACGAGAGTATGGCTTATGTTTTTCACAAAATAGCAAGAGCGTGGCTTAGGTTACTCATAAAATGGTGGGAGTGTGGCTTAGGTTGCTCACAAAATGGTGAGATCATGGCTTAGGGTGATTGATCTAACCTCAATAAGTATCGATTACTACCCACATAGTCCTAGATTATGACCTCAAGTCACTGTAGTTTTGCCGTTATAGTAGAGGAATTCGACTAGTGTAGCAGTCAATTTAAACAAAATAGGCATAATTGGTAAAAAAACATAATACAACATAGGAAGTGGCAAGTTGGTACATCAAGGCTTAATATTTCCCCTAATTTTCCCATAGGTGCTTATAACTAGGACATAACAACATAGATCAATGGTGCAAATTTTCCCAAAAGTGGTTATAATTAGTAGCAAGATCAATGATAAGAAAAGAATAACAAATGAAGGTTGCAACTACCAAAACTTATGTCACACTGTTAAAAAATATGATCTCTATCTAAAGTACTTGAGCCAACTAATGAAATTGATAAGATAACTTGATGCTAAAAATGTTTAACAAATGGAAAAAACTAAGGTTAAACATGCTAGGCTTTAGAACACATTGGGTTGATAGGTTAGAAATAGAAAGTGGATACAACTAAGCAAATGATATTTGTACAAAGAATAGTGATAAAATGACATAACTAAAAAGGTCCTTATAGACAATACACCTTAGAACTCAAGCATAGTACCACTTGAGGTGAATGATATTCATCAACTCAGGAAGTTCATATTTGTTTGGTGTGGCAAGCCTATATGCTCTTGATTCATAATCTATAGTAATGATGAAAGGCCCTATCCAGTTTGGTTTGAATTTTCCTTTATGCTTCTTCTCGATCATGGTATTATTTTGGTTTTCTTTAAGAACAAGATCACCAAGTTCAAATGTTCTATACTTAACACACCAATTATAGTGGTCTTTAAGTTGGTTATGATATACTTGAAGATTATTAAGCATAGATATGCATTTCTCATCAAGCAGGTCTAGCTCTTACAGGTGAGCTACTTGATAGTCATGATCATCTAGGACATGCTTAAAAGAGATGTGTACTGAAGGAAATTCAACCTCAATGGGAAGGATGGATTTAGTACCATAAATAAGTGAGTATGGAGTGGCTCTTATGGGGGTATGATGATTGGTACAGTATTCCCAAAGGATAGGAAATATCTATAGGTGTCAATCATGATCGGTATCATTGATAATATTTTTGAGAATATTGACAATGGTTTTGTTGGATGCCTTAGCTTGGCCATTAACTTGAGGGTAATATGCTATAGAAAAATGTTGTGTGATATTATATTTAGTATATAGCTGATCTACATCCTTGTTATTGAATGATCTTCCATTATTAGATATAATGTTAGAGGGGATACCGTAGCGGTAAATTAGATGGTTGAAGATGAATTTGGAAATTTGCTTTCCAGTCACATAAGTGAGGGGTATATCTTCAAGCCACTTAGTGAAATACTCAGTGGTAGTAAGGATATGTTTATGGCCATCAGATGAAGTGGGGTTGACCTTCCCAATGAGATCAAGTCCCCACATAAAAAATGGCCATAGTGTCAACATTAGTTTTAGAGTTTTTTCTGGGGCATAAATAAGATTAGCATGACATTGACATTTGTCACACTTTTTTACATATGTAGCAGCATCTACATCCATTATGGGCCAATAATAACTAGTATAAAAGAAATTTTTGGATAGGACTACCCCTCTAGAATGAGATCCACATGCTCCTTCATGAACTTCTCTTAATGCTAGTGTTGACTCTATCAAAGTTAAATAATGAAGTAGAGTTCCATCAAAATTACAATAGTAAAGGGTGGATCCAAGTAGAGTAGAATGATGAATGAAGGATTTGGTTTGTTTTTGAGATAGGTTAAGTGGTAGAATTTGGTCATGAATGTAGTTGTAAAGGTCTGAGTACTAGATAGAATTAGGACCAACAATATCACAAATCATTGCAATGGTTGAAGGTTCATGAGTTGGTGCTGACAAATTCTTGATGAGGAACTGATACTCTCTAGCTTTATCTATTTGTTGAATCAGAGAGCCAATAGTATCCATGGCATCTATATTTCTATTACTAGCCCTTGGTATGTGCTCAAATTGAATGTTGGCAATTTGTTGCTTAAGAGTGTTGATCATGGCTTTATATGGAACTAGCTTGTCATCTTTAGTCTAAAAATGATTTGTGACCTAATTGATGATTAATTGAGAATCAACATAAAATTGGAGATGAGATATGTTCTAATGCACTACCTACCAAATTTCTACAATAAGTGCTTCATACTCGGCCATGTTATTTGTACAATAAAAGCTGATTCTGAATGATTTAAAGATTAAATCCCCTTATGGTGTAATAAAAAATAGGCCTACCCCTAATCCATGTGTAGTAAATGAACCATGAAAATACATCTTCTAGGGCTACTCCTCAATGGGTGTGTCAATGATGATCATTATGGATTCATGAAGAAATTGAAATATGAGTGGTTGTGTGTCTGTGAGAGGTGCTTTCACAAGTTAATCTACAAGAACTTGTCCCTTGATTGCCTTATGATTTACATACTCTATGTCAAACTCACTGAGAATCATGATCTATTTATCCATTCTACCTTGCAAAACTATTTTAAATAGTAGATACTTGAGTAGATCTACTTTTTAAATGACCATGGTCTTATTATTCAACATGTAATGGCACCAATTTTGAATTACGAAGATCATGGCCAGACAAGCTTTTTCAATAGGTGCATAGTTATGTTCATATGTAACCAATGTATAACTTAGGTAGAATACAACATGCTCTTTTCTATTATCATCATGTTGAGCCAAGAGTGCCCCTAGAGCATGGTTGGTAGCTGATAGGTATAACAAGAATGGCTTTCTCAGCATAGGAGGTAATAAAATAGGTAGATTAACAAGATAGTCTTTGAGTTGTTGAAAAGTTGTTTGGTAGTGATCATCCCAGTGAAATATAATTCCCTTATTTATAAGGTGTGTAAATGGATGACACTTGTCTGCTAACTAAGAGATAAAGCATCTGATTGACTAGATCTTAGCCTATAAATTAGAGAGTTTATTTAAATTGGTTGGTGGTGGCATCTTAGTTATAGCATGGACTTCAGCTGGATCAACTTTAATACCTCTGCAAGACATGATGAAGCCAAGTAATTTGCTTGAAGTTACATCAAACACACATTTATTTAGATTGAGTCTGGCTTTGTACTCCCATACTCTTTTAAATATCTTATGCATCACTATTGGATGGTTGGCCTTAGTTTTGGATTTTCCTAATATGTCATCGACATAGTCTTCAAAAATATTATGCATCATATTATAGAATATGATAGTCATGTCTCTTTGATATGTGTCTCTAGAATTATTAAGTCCAAATGGCATTACTTGATAAAAAATATTCTCTATGGAGTGGTGAACACTATTTTATGTTGGTCTTCTAGTGTTATTTTGATTTAGTTATATCCTGAAAAGCCATCCATGAGTGAAATCATTTCATAACCTGCCATGGAGTCGATGATCATGTCGATATTAGGTAAGGGAAAATCATCTTTAGGATAATATTTGTTTATGTCTCTAAAATCAATACAAATTTTGATCCCTTAAATCTTTTTACTAATAGGTACCACATTAGAGATCTATTCTGAGTAGTCAATGGATCGAATACATCCTACTTCTAAGAGTTTTTTCAAATCTTTCTTTACTAATACAATAATGCAAGGATGTATCTTAATCAACTTTTGTTTTACCATTTTGACATTAGGATTAACCATAAGGTGGTGTAGAACCAAGGTGAGGTCTAAAATTGGCATGTTAGAATAGTCCCATGCAAAGATATTTATAAATTATCTCAACAGAGTTGTAAATATGTCATGTTCCTCTTCAGTGAGGGACATGCCTAATTTTATTTATTTCAGGTCTGATGGAGTCCTGATATTTACCTCTATTGTATCTTTGACTAGAAGGGTTAGACCATCTTCTAGGATAGTAGGCAATGAATTGAACTATTGGATTATGTTAAGGTCCTCCATTAGGACTTGCTCATCAACTTCTCCTAGGCATGATGAATCTAAGTCCCCTAATGGGAGATCTAGCTATATGACAAAAATAGTGTAAAATTCTTGAACAATTTGATCAAATACTTATTTTTGCTCAAATTTGAACTCAGATCCATAGCCAAGTTCATCATTGGTGGTCTCCTAGTCTAAAGTCAAAGAAGAATGAACACCCCCATCTACTAGCACTTGAAACAAGTTTTCACCACTAGACTGGCTTTTATCTTTACTTTTGCCATGGTCATAAAGTGCCTCAAAGAGGTTTTCACTTTGGGACCTCAATGTTTTACTTATTTATTTTTGGATAAGGGTGTTCACTCGCTCTCCAAAATAGGCTATAGGATCCAATGTAATTGAGAATCCTGACTTATGATCTCCCAACAAAATGTTGTCTCTAAGGCCTAAGAAGTCACAAAATGCCTCATCATTGTAGAACTCATTAATTGGTAGACTAGATTCTTGTTGGTCCTAATCTATCAGTTGGGGATAATATAATGGCAATGGGTTGTGATGAATGGCTAGAGTAAGGGTACAAATGGCATTGTTATCAAATAGGTTAGTTTCAGCTAGGTCATCAAAGGTGAGGCTATGATCAAAATCTATTTCACTGTCGGCATCATCATCACTAGTCACTAGTGATGGAGTTTGAATAAGATATGTGGGGTCACCCCCAAGTAGTTTAAATCCAAGTCTATAAGGTCTTTCATACTTAGTCATGGAAATTGGCTCGATTGTTCCTTGCTAATTTGGTCTGAGGCCTCTTCCTTCATAATTGTGATGCTCCATTATCTTATTGGGAATAAGATACTTTGGATTTCTATAACAATCAACTTGGTTATCATTTAATAACCATGATTCATCTTTTTCAAGAGGGTTAGGTTCTAAGCCAGATGCTAGTACAAATGTGACAGGTCCCTTATCTTTGTTCTTTTGTTGCCAATGCATATGTGGAGTGACTTTAGGTCACCCAAAAGTTTTCAAATTTTGAGGAAGATTGGCAATATGAAATGTATCATGGGTCATATACTCTCTTGATCCATGATCTAAAATGGTGAAACGAATAGAAGCTTCAGGAGGTAGCATATGGGAAAGGGAATCTAAGGTATTAGGATTTATGAAATTATTTGGTGAAGGATCAATAAGTATAGCCTTTCCTTTATCCTACTTAGAACTTGGATTCATGTTTTACTGATAATTATAGCTTTGAAATCTAGTTTCAAGATGTTTTCAGTGTTCATATGGGTGTAAATCTCTTGGAATATTCACTTCCATCCCTGAGTGGGAAAACTTGATACATTGGTGCAGCATTGACGAGACTGCATGAATCTCATGCAACCAAGGCCTACCTGGAAGCATATTGTATGATAACTCAAGATCAAGCACATAGAAAAGTGTATCATGGGTCAAAGGCCCAATGATAATTTATAAACTAATGGTGCTTTGTGATTCTCTTTCCTAAATATCATAGGCTTTGATGGTTATCATTTATGGTTGGAGATCTGCCATTATATACCCAAGAAGCTTGCTGAGCTTTATAGACACAATGTTGAGGCTTGATCCATTGTCTATAAAGACACATTTCACTTTATGTCACTTTATATAAAATTTTGTGTATAATGGGTTATTATGGAGTGGGCCAAGGGAATACATATCACTTTGGTTGAATGTGACTTGTTGGGCTAGAGCTAGGTGTCCAACCAAAACTTGAAATTTATCAAGGGATACGTCACTCGCAACATTAGATTGGGTCAAAAACTCATTCAAGATGTTCTTGTGGATTATTGACATTTAAAACAAATTTAAAATAAAAATTTGTGTTGGTGTCTTTGGTAATTGTTCCACAATATCAAACTTCTTGTCTTGGTTAGGAGTGAATGGTTGGTTGGATAATAGGCAAAGTGGTGGACGGTTGTGGGCTTGGGATAGTAATATTTGACCTCTGAGTTGTGATTACACAATCAAGATTAAATATTGGACCATTATTGCTAACAAATTTTGGGAATAGTGTGGGACTAGATAAGACAAGTCTTGATTGCTAATGCACTCATATATGGTCACATGGAAAGGATGAGTTGTCAATATAAGGTCCAAAAGGAGAAGTCCTAGTTGGTTAGTTTTCCTATATGCACTCCCAAGTTAAAGAAATATTATCCATGTAATTTGGATGAATATTTTTATTTAGTAATGGTCTAAGCTAATTAGTGCTTCATCTAGGATTAATGGAGATGGTATTAACACTATCCCTAATAATATGACCTACAACCCTATTGTAGTCATGTGAAACTGCATGATAGGTTTGTTAGTTTCTACTATCTTGAACTTGGTTTTATCTATTATTCTATCATTTTGGGTTCTACTACTGATTTTGTTGATTTTGTTAGTTCGGCCTTTGATTTTGACACCATTGATTTTGCTGCTACACTGGCTATTGTTGTTATTGCTAATCATTTTGTTGCTACTAATTATTATGTTAGGAAAAAATCTTTTGATATATCCCAAGAGTTTGATTGGAAGTGGAAGCACCATTATCCAATTTTATCTACCTATTCTCCAACATATTCTCAATTAAATTCTTGATTTGGACACATCTTCATAGATTATGCCCATTAACCCAATGATAGTCACATAATTCATTTACGATACCAATCAGGATAAGGAATGCCTTGCAGATAATGTTTTGGTATAGGCCAAATAATTAGATTAGCAATAGCAAACTTGTGAAATATAGACTTAATAGGTTCTTTGAGGTCACTAAATACATGATATGCAGGCATGGTTCTCGTAGAAGGAGGGGTTTGTAATGGTAAAGGTTGTATTTATTGTACAGGTCTTGGTTATTGAGCTTGAAGGATTGGTTAGAGAGATTGATGGGTAGGAGTAAGCTAAAAAGGTGGTGTAGATGATGTTTGTACTATTTGGACATGATAGGATTTGGTTACTCCATTTCTCACAACATTCCTATTATGGTTGAATTGCTTCGATCTTTCTTGGTTATTGGCCTATGCTAGTGGCAATGTTTGCGCTTGAATGGGATGTTGATGTTGGTCATTTCCTTGATTGGTACCTTTATTTTTATTAGTTTAATTAAGCTTGATGACTCCTTTATTGATGAACACTCACTTAATCAATAAGCCTTTGTCGATGATTTCCTTGAAAGTATGTGCACATTGTAGTTCTAGATGATAAGTTATCTCACTATGAAATTTTTTGGTAAACATAGTGGCTAATTTTTTATCTGGTAAACTATGGGTGAAACAACTTTCAAGGTATCTCCATCATTTTAGATAACTTGCAAATCTCTCACCAGCTTTTTGTTTTGCTTGTGTTAAGTCAACTAATGAAATCTCATGCTTGAGATTATAGGAAAAGTGTTTCACAAAATTATCAAAAAGATCATCAAAATTCATTACTAAATTTTTGGGAAACTTTAAAAATCACTTCAAGGATTGTCTAGACAAGCTCCTTGGAAACAACAACAAAAGGTATATGTCACTATATGCATCTAGTTGACATAAGACAAAGAATTTGGTTAAGTGAGCCTTAGGGTCACCTTTTCCTTTGTATTTGTCAAATTTCAGTGGTTTGTATCTTGGAGAAAATAGTATCTACAAATACTCCATGTTGAATGGATAGGAACACATATCATCTAATTTAAACTTTTTAGTCTGTTTCTTATCCTAAATGGTAGTAATTATATCCTTCATTTGCTGCAATTCTTGGGATAGAAAACTAGAAGGAACATTGGTTTGAGGAAGAATATTGGTTTGGGTAGATGGTTGGGAGGTCACAAGTGGGACACTTTGACCAGTGTATGATGGAAATACTTCTTGAGGTATATTGGTTTGGTTAGGGAATGGACCAAGAATATGCATACATGGATTAGGATGTACTTAAAATTGCACATTTAGTTGTGTGATATTCTGATTTGGGTTGGTGATAAAGGTTTGACTTGAAGGATTTTGTGGTTGAGATGGAGGGATATAAGTATATTGTGCTTGTTGTGGTTGAAAAGGGATATGGTACCGACTAATCAAAGCTAGTTGTTGAGTGGGAACTTGTGGACCAAGACCCTGTCTCTAAATTTATGGCACATTTTGAACCTACGGCTATTTAGTAGGTACTTGAGAAACATGGGGACCTCCTCATTGCATAAATCCCTATAGGGAAGTGAAAATAGGTTGCAAATTTGGCATCTATCACTGACCAATATTTTTTCATTGTTGACTAGTCATTACTTGGTTTTGGATTGGCATATTAGTTTGTGACTAAAGAGGTATGTTTGTCTTTACCTGGTGAGGTAGAACATTAGTTTCCCTTGATTGAGGTGTAAATGTATTTGTCCTTTATTATGTTAATATACTAGGTTGTGCCTACTATTGTGGAATACTACTTGTTACTTATTGAGGAGGAGTAAATTCATCATATTCTGTCATTGAGGTGTGACATTAGTCATTATTCGATTGCCTAATCCCATAGGTTGTACACTTCAGGAAGCATTTAGTTAAGGTTGGGGTGTAGAAACTCCTATTCCCTGGTATGATGATCTACTCATGGGATTAACTACATGCACATGTTTTTGTCTAGTTGTTTGTGTATTAGTACCACTTTGATCAAGATTGGATGTTGTTTACACATTATCCACTACGTTTAGCTCACTATTTTGTGTAGAGGTTGAAGAAACTTCTTTAATAATAGGCATATACATCAAGTTATCTATCGAAGTAGTTTGTATGGATGGGTAGGAACTTATATTCTCTTGTCTAGTTAACTCTATCAACACTCCTTTTGAAGTAACTAGGTCAATACGAGGCTTACTCACAATGTTCATCTGATTGAAATTACGTGCTAGATTCAGGTAGGTTTGATATGTTGTCTACATTTGGTTAAAGTGGTCTTCCATGATGTTTTTACCTTGATTAGATATATTAGGGTATTGATACGTTGTTTGAACCAGAGCCATAAGATTGCTAGAAGAAGCCTATTGATTGTAATAATATTGTGGGGCACTCTTACTAGACTTGGTAAATTTTCATGGGGGAAGTTTGTTGGAAATTTGGCCCATACCTCTATAGCTCTAACCAAAATATTTTCCTTATTCTCTAACAAATGTTTCTCAAACAAAAATGGATCATACATGGAAGCTGTATTACTAGAATATGACTATTGAAGAACTAGCTCATCCATTATGGGTATTTTAGCTAAGTATTGTGTAGTTTGTTCTTGGTCTTATTTTGAATAAGGTAGTGTGTTAAGCAAATAGTTAGCCAAGGGATCCTGGTTTTGTGCCCCTGATTGAGTATTATAAGAGGGATAAGAATCCATCTCATAATCAATATTATCTGCATAGGGGTTTTGCACCATTTCTTTCTATGCAACTACATTACTAATCCTTGGATTGTACATGAGTCCACTATGAGTGTAAGAATACATGTTAGGATCCATAGTCAATGCTTTACGATAAAATGTCAAAGAAATTTTCATATTCTAAAAAGACAATGCCTAAAATAGATGATGTTCCAACTTGGTCTAGATTCATCAAAAGGATCAAAGGTTTAGGTAAAGATTTGTTAGGAAACAAGCTAGCATGAAGTATCTAAGGTTTCATTGTTCACAGAAAGATAAGCAAGTAAATGAACCAAAAATCAAAATGCCAAACTCTAAAGTTGAAGTGTTTCAAATCAGTCTAATCTAGGAATTTAAAAGTTTCTTTTGGCTAAATGTGGCTCAAACAAGACACATGTTAGGACTCTTGGCCAAATGGTGTCAAAAGCTAGACTTTGAAAATAGATGAAAGTTTTAATCTAACGGATATGAAACACTTCTAACAAACACTAGGAATTTAATTTTTGGACATGAACTTGATCAATCAAGTATAAGGTATGAAACAAAATGGACTTTAGAGATAGTTTATTTTATCATAAATAATGGTATAAAATTTGGTTCTTTTGACAAATAAGCTAGACAAAAGTGACCAGTATAACTATGCTAGACAAAAGATCACAAAAGTACACTCGGATTGGTTTGAAAATGTAAGAATAAATTTGACCTCTATGCAAAAGGGTCTATGAAAAAACATTTTAAATGTTTTAGGTAGCATAACGACGCTACACTACCCAAAAGGTGTGACAAAAAAGTTTGTTTCAAAAAATCTCTAAGGCAAAGATAATTTCTCACAATTTTGACAGCATAACACTACTTTTCTTGACTCAAATGTTGTGATGCATAGACTCAAAGTGCAAGTGTTTAGCACAAAATGGCTTAAGTCTATCAAGTGATGATAATTATTATGAGTCTTAAATGACCCTCAACCAAAATGGGAAATTGAACCTAAGTTCCCTCAAGTTTAGTGAAAATGGTGAATCCACTTAACACATCAACCCTCTGAACTTATAAAGGTGCAATTCCAAAGGTAAATTATAAGTGAAGGACTTAAACAACTTTGGTAAAGGTCTAGACTCAATTGGGTAACATAATTGTGCTAAAAGTGGATGATATGACTCCCAAGCTTTTGATGAAATTTAAACAAGGCAAATTGATGTTTTCATGTGGGCATCATAACGCCTCTTTGTTTAAAATAAAATTAGGACTGTGTTTGGTTTGAATTGTTTGTTTCCACCAAGTTTTGAATTTAATCTAGGATAAGACCAACTAATTAATTTCTCTTAGATACTAAACTAACAAGGTTGTTTGGTATTGTTTGAATCCATCAATATATGTCATTTGAGAGGATTGTAAGTGTTCATCCAAAAGTAAATGCATATTATAAAGTAGGGTTTTTACTTCCCCCATACATCATGCCCGTCCCCGCCACCCACCCCCTGATAGTACTAAGATATGGACATTGAGGCACACCTTTCAACAACAATAATTCCATGGTAAGTGGGTATTTGTTTAATATCTAACAAGTTTCTAAAAATTCTAGGGGAATCAATTATACAATGACTTTCACGCCAAACAATGCAAAAGAAAAACATAGATTTTAGGTCAATATCACTTGGCTTATTGCAAAAAGGTCTAGTCTTTTTTGTAACCACTACATCTTGATATTCACTTAGTGTAGTGTGATATCCAAAGTGCCACTACATTCCATATGCAACTCCAATTAGGAGCCAAATATGTGTGTGTGTGTGTGTGTGTGTGTGTGTGTGTGTGTGTGTGTGTGTGTGTGTGTGTGTGTGTGTGTGTGTGTGTGTGTGTGATAAATTCAATGCCGAGAGGTGAAACCCCAGGTCAAATCTTCCCTAAAGAACTTATGGGAGGTGATGAAGTCCCCCTTGCAAGCCAAATTTGCATGAAAGTAGAAAGACTTTAGGGTCATTTTCAAGGTCACCCAAACTTTGATGAGTTTTTGGGGAGTGTTTTAGATGACTTTATTATTAAGCCTTGGACTAGGCTACTTGTAATAGGAATGGCAGTTTTGATTCCAAGGGTTCCCAAAAGGGGAAAAATGAAAGAATAGACACGCAACATCCCTCTTTTTTACAAACAAAAATTTAATCTAAATAAATAAGTGAATAAAAAAATCTTTAAAAGGTGAGTTCATTTTTAAGCCCAAATGGAAAATGAGGTGGTGTTTAATTGACCACTTGTTCTTAGTTTCAAACTTTGAAAACATTCACCATAAACATCTAGTTTTTTTGTTAAACACCAAAACAAGGTTTCTAATTGATTTTTAAGCACATAAAAGGTGATCTAAACATGTTTTTAGTAAATGCCAAGCTTGGTACTACAAAAAAAATGTTAGCATGTCCTTTAATCTTGAATCTCTTCTAGGTTTGAAACAATAAACTTTTAAAAAAGAGCTCTCTAGTCTATGTTTTAAGAAAAACATAGTGACCGACATCAGTTATATAACTGACAATGATTACATTTGCTAACCGATGATGGTTATCTAACTAACATCAGTTATACCAATGTGATCGATGACAACTATCCAACCAATATCAATTTTACTAACCAATGTTGGTTATTGTGTGAACCCATGGCAAACAAAAATGACAAAACAAAGTTAGAAAATCAATTATCAAGAGTTTTAATGATCTAAATGAAGATTTTAAAGCTGAAAAATGATCTTCTTCATGTGTTGGATTCATCTAGTCCCATCAATCATGCCATATGTGATCTAAGAATTTGACTCAAGAGAGAATGGTTAGTATGGTGTTAGTTTCAAAATTAAAAAAAATGAAAGAAACACAGTAACTAACATAACATCTCTAGGCCTAGACACTAGGGAGAGCTTAGTTAACAAACATGAATAAAAAACATAATTAAAATTCAAAATAAATCCTCTTTTACCTTCTTTGGATGCTCCAAAATGCTTGTTATAGTGGCTTGCTTGGTTTGTGCTCATAAAGTCCTCATCAATGGAAGCTTGGATACCTCCATCTCTCCTTGACACCTTTGGCTTGTGTCTTAGCTTTCTTGGAATTAATTTGGCATGGTAACAATAATTGCTTGAATCTTTGTAATAAATTCTACATTATAACCTTGCATAATCATGTCTTAAAATTCATATGGTGAGGCCTCCTATTTATAGATTTTTGAGAATGTCTAGAATCAACCTGAACCATTCATCCTGAGATTGAGATGTGTGGTTGAGGACTAATTAAATTTTTGTAATTAAGTTTATACTTTTCCTCATCATGAAATTAGAAGAAAGGGAAATTAAGAGGCATGGAGGTCATCATGGAAGGCATTGATGAGGCATGGAGGGCATGAATCCTGATATTTATGGGATTTATGGCCTAGGGATGTCTTCCCAAGAAATGAGGTCACCTGATGATTCAGATATTCAATATCCATTTCCAAAAATAAGTTTTCAACAAGTTTCCATGGAATTATTAATTAAGCCTTGATTTAGATTAATTAGATCTTAAGCATGATTAAGCACTTTGTGCACAAATTACTCAAATTAATCAAAATGCCTTGTTATTAGTCCAAAATTTGACTAGATTGAAATTAGAAGTCAATATCAGATGCATTGGAATTTTATTCCCATTTAGGAAGTTACCAATATCAAATAACAAAGGCACGTGTCTCATATAAGAGATTTGATAGGAAAGAGCAATTCAGAGCACTTAGATTTAAAATTAGCATTTTGACTTAGAATGATCTGATCAAAGTTAGCTAGCCCATGAATTGCATTACCCCATTTAAGGATACCCTGGCCAAAATCAACACTTGAATATGTTAGTTTCATATCATTTAGCATGTTTTAGTGTTTTTAGGCCAAATTTTACAATTTAGGTGGAAATTAGTCAAAAACTTGGTTAGAGGTTATTGATGGCTAGATTTAGGTGTCTACAAATTACACATGACTTGCAAAAGAACCCACACAAGTTTAATCCTAAATTCATAGTTGGCAAACCTCAAACTATTGATGAGCATATATAAGGATTCAAGGATACCTTTATTATAATGTAGGTGTAACATGAGGATGTTGCTTATAGGTTGTTTCCCTATTCATAGGGGAAATTACCTATGCCTGGTATATAGGATTACCAAATTGGTTTGTAACCACTTGGGATGTCCTGGAAACCATATTTATGAACCATTTTAGATTTAAAATCAACTCTTTTTTTATATCATCATTTTACATCTACTAAGAAAGAACTAGATGAACTCATGAGCATGTTCAATGCCTAGTTTCAAAAAAAATATCATAGGTTGAAAGACCCTTATATATTATCAGAAGTCCCTACCATCTAGACCAAATTGAAGGACTTGGATTATTTGACATCAATATTCCTTATAAGAACCTTAGCTATACTTGTCTCACTATCATTGGCCTATAATGAAGCTATGAACTTAAAACACTAGATGGTACCTCAAAGATATAACATAGGTGTTTTACCATATTTAAGACAAACAAGATGCTATAACCAAGTCCCCTTGATTAATCAAGCTCTTGATCAAGGCGCCCCATTAATAAAAAACATCTCAGGAGCCTTGTATGGAAGTCTAAACCCAATGTATAACCTAACACTACTAAACCACATGCTTGGTGGTCATCCCTATGTGCCTCCAAACCAGACTTTCCCACATACAACTAACAATCAGCTTGTCCCAGTTGCTTACAACAACATAGCTACCATGCCAAGTATGAGTAGTTATGTTACATCTAATAGTAACCCATTGGTATTACCTTATTTATTGAACAATCAAGCTACTTCCAATAACACCCTTAATCAAACATAGTCTGCTACCCCAACATTTGAACTCGTAACAAATTATGAATCATCCAAATTGTGGCATAGACCCTGAGATAGGCAATTTAAGGAAAATAGTTCAATGTTTATCCAATGATGTAATCAATCTACATAGACATGGGCCTCAAAATTTAAACTAAAATGCAAATAACCCACCTCAAGGTATAAATTTCAACTTTTAGACATTTAATAGACAATGGAATACTCAACCTAATAATGGAAATTTACCTAGTCCTCTGGATAGTGATAATCAAAATGGCAACAATGCTTCTTGTTTAGTGAATTTCATAGATTGGATTTTTAAACTTGGTGTAGGGTGCATAACATAGCTCACCATGTAGAAATAAATTGTGTTGAGTTTATAACTACCTCTAACATCTTCCAAAAATAGGTAGATAACATGAAAATAGTGCCTACTCCAGGTGAGAATCCAAACCAAGATAGAGGAAGCCTAGGCACCACTCTAGTATTGGATACCTATGAATTTCCATTTGATGATGAAAAAGATCCTGAGAAAATTTATATGAGATCCATGATTTCAAACATTTCTAAAGAGGTAATAATTATTAGTTTATGAGAAAATATGCTAATCCTTTGACCACCTCTACTCCTCCAAACAACACTCATGTTTCACCTTATGTGAATTCAAACAATAATCCTCCCCCACCTAAAGGACCTCCCATATATTATCATCCAAAGAACTATGAGGTACATACTCCACCTAATAAATAACAACAGCAAGAGAAACCTAGTTATGACATTATGGAGGACTTGAATAAAACCAAAGCTAACATTACTATGTTTGAATTATTGTAAATGACTAATCAGATAGAGTTATTTTTGAAAGAGTTGTATAATAATAAAGGGAAGGAATATATCAAAACATCTAAAACACTTTTTGTATATAATGAAAAAACTGAGACTCTACCCTTTCTCCTAACAATTATAATCTTAGGCAATAAATTACATAATTACTTAGTTGATTCAGGTGCCTTTGGGAACATCATGCCATATGTTATCTTCCAACTGTTAGGTCTTACATCTACCAAGTCCAATCATAATGTATTCCAAATGGATAAAATAGAGGTGAAGGTAGTAGGGGAATTGAATCATATACACATGCAATTGGCCTCAAATCTAAGGATTTAACAATTCATTGATATCCAAGTGGTGGATATCATTGATGCTTATGGCATGTTACTAAGTAGGGACTGGTCAAAGACATTCAATGGATAACAATCAATGTTTCTCACGTGTGGCTATCGTGGCATGGTTTATCTAACCAAAGTAGTGCTAATATAATTTATCATCATTGAACCTCAACTACATTGACTCAAATAACTAATCTAGCTATGATATTAAACCTCAATATGATAAGGCGAGAACCACATAATGATTTTTTTATGGGTAATTCCATGGTAATTAAGCATAACTAAACCTAAACATACATCACCCCAAATATCATGAATCAACTATTGTAGATGCACTTACAAATTCAAGTTTGCTCACCACCCAATGCCATTAAATTATGTTTATAAATAAAAAACTAAAATAGTGTTTACTATAAAAGATGTAAATTTTAATGAATAATTATCATTCCTAAATTGAATCTATGCCGAGTGATATAAAATTTTATGCATATATGTTAAAACTTAGAAGTTGTATCTCATATGTATATGTGAAAATTTGTAATGCATGTTCCTATAAATTGTGTGCACCTACATGGCATATGCACTCAAGTATATTTTAATATATATTATGTAACTCATGTCTCTATAAAGTGAGTGTGTATGCATGACATATGCCCCTAGAATATGTTCTAATGTATAAATATTTGTCTTATAGTTGAACTACTCTTGTATTTGAACCACTCTGAATATATATAATTTATATGTTGTTATTAGAATATGATTATTTTGTTCATGGAGGCTTGTGTCTCTATGACAATCCCATTAATATTCCCCCTATTTGAGGTTAGATGTATTTTGTAAGTCACTCATCTCAAAATAAGACTTAATTATATCATGTCATGTATAAACATATAATCATGTAAACATGTGGAGAATCTATCATCATAAAAATGTATATGTCATCAAGGCATGTATGTAACATATTTAATACTAAGCATATAAGTGTCATGCTAATATAGATGTATCAATTAGGCACGTAGTAGTAAAAATCACTGACATAAGAACTAAATAGGCCTAATCAATAAAGAGGTGCATGATGTAAATCATTGTACCATAGATAAATGGGAGGTGCATGATATATATCACAACACCCATAAACTCAATGATCTGAATAAGCACAACAAGATCAACAAAAAATCCTAAATTAATCCACTTATATGTAAGCAATGTCACACATAAGGCTAAAATATGAAAATAAGTGACATAAAGATGTTGCAACAAACAAGGCCAATGGGCCACAATTAAGAGACATAAATATGTGGAAAACAAGGTACAAATTAATGTCACACATACAAGGCCAAGGGTTTTACACAATACACAAGAAATGAATAACCTATCAATCAAGAGTAATATCATCAATGAAGTACATAACAAGTTAAAATAGTCTACAATATCCATGTATATCAATGTCACATCATGGTAAAGTATGGTGTCCATGTATCACCATGTAAGATATGAGTAACTATCAAGACATGTAAGAAATATATATAGTTTAACATGGTAAGAATGTCATAGAAAGATATAACCTTTAATTGTGTGACCTATGGAATAAGATGCCCCTAGCATTGCATGGCCACTGGGTATAAGAGAGTCCAACATCTAGGTGCCCATGTATTATGTATATATCTTGCATCATACTTATACTATGGAATGCATGTGTATGAAAAATAATATGTCATATACCAAACATGTGATAGAAAACATGTTTAAGTAGTTTAATCTAGAAATCATGTCATGCTTAGGTCCTGATTTTTTACTTTTTGAAATATTTGAATGTTTTGACATATATTGATATAGTCAATAAAGGGTAAGTATCAAGGATTCAAAAATAGAAAAATGGGAGGGATCCAAATAATCTCCAACATATGACAATGCAGTGTGTGTGCTCATTTTAATAGCATGACAATATAGATGAAGTGAAAGCAAGTAACATGCCCCCACTATTTATGTGAATTGTAATAATGTATTTAAATAACATATGTGGAAATAAGGATAGACTTTCCCCCATTGGGAAAGAAGAAATGTATTCTCGTATAATATATAGATATAATTTTTTATGATCCTGTAATCTCAATGTAAGTCATAACATATATATATATAGTCAATATGCAAGAGTGAGCAACTAGTATGCCACAAATTAATGTGCACTAGATTGAAGTTGTCATACATGATATATCAATGTAGGATATATGTCATGCATGTCTGGATCTATATAAACAAGTATAAGGAAAACATTAAGTGAAAAAAAATCCAAGGGATAAAAGAATAATCAAGGGAAGACCATGCAAATATAGACTAACAAATGAAATGATTTTTAAACAAACAAACACTAACCACTCAATAATAATAATTGTGAATAATATAGAGTCTTATTGGTAACTAAATTATGATGTTGTAATTGTGTTAATGTAATCTTAAATATATTCACACTTGCATGATTTATATTAGAGTCATCATTTATTGCTAAATATGCATGATAAAACTACCCTATATATTTGTAGTTGTTTAGTAACTATATCATCCTTTGTATAATGTACCTTACCTTAATAGATTAATTAGATGTAATTTTATTATCTATGATGAAATAAATGTAATTTTATTTATTTTATTTCTCTAAATATCTTTCCTCTCTTGAAATGGTAACAATTGCACATTATCACTCAAATGTAACATAGTCATGATCTTTACCAAATTTGGCACCCATTATTCTTATCCATGGTCTTCCTAATATAGGTGGCTAACTTAGTTTATTTAATCCTATTTTCACCTCAATTCAATACATGGCGAACTTAGTTCCATAGGTAGCCAACCTAGTTTTAGTCTTCTTTTCATCTTCCACTTAGTAAATAACACTGTATACTTAAAGATTTAGATCAGAACCTCAATTATATTATCACTTCAAATGAAACTATTGAATTTCTTCCTTCATGTCTTCCTAATCCTAATCTAATTAATACATCATGCAACCTAAATTTTTCATCATCAAGGCAACCAAAATGTATTACAGTTGAAGTTACTCATCCTAGTCCTCTTCCTTCTACCAATGTTGGGATTCCCCCTGCACCCAACAATCGTATTCCTCCCATTGATACTACTCAGCTCCTCGATCAAATAATTCAACAAACAACCAATATACAAATCATTCATAATAATAAAATGATGTAAATACTATGTCATATATTATAGATGGATAGTCAACCACCTTAAGTCATCATGACTCAACCAAATCATAATTTTATCACTCTTCCTCTTAAAAATGCCAATGAGCATATTATCCCTCAACCCTTCATGCATAAAAAAATGATTCAACATCTTCAAAATGAACCTTTAGATCCATTCATTGTATACATATATATTGGAAACATTCTCCAACTATAACATATGATATAACTAAGGACCCCGCTATCTTTCTAAAATCTTTTGGCAATCTCTTTAAGGAATGGGTCTAAACTAACACCTTTGCCACCACCAAGTTTCTAGCCAAAATCTTTGTTGGTGATGAACTTAAATGATAAATTCAACTTCCTAAACACTCCATTATAAAATAATAGGATTTAGTCAATTCTCTAGTTAAATAATTCTAACATAATGACCTTCCTAAAAATTACCTTATTCCTTTCATCAATGGTAAGTAACTACCTAATGAATCGACTCGCACTTTCATCAAATGATGGAACCCCTATCTCACAAATTAGACCATAACATGAGTGATTCTAATATTTTAAAACTATTTGTTACTCCAATTAAATCTCCTCTTCAATACAAAGTTTAGAAGTTTTCCCCTAAAATTTTATAAGAATCTTTAGACCAAGCAAAAATGCAAGGCTTTCTTATGAGTCAATTTGAATTAGCTCAATCAACTATTAAGGAATATTTCCAATCATTTTCTCATAACATAAATCATCCAATCCTCCCAAACCTCAAAAAGGACATATAATTCAACCAATTTTAACCCAACCGACCCTCCCTTGAGTCTATAATAACTTAAGAAGAAATTTCCACCCTCTAAAACCATAAGATTTGATCCTTCCAAGCCTAAATATGTGGTGGTATATCAAGTGATTATTTTTAGTAGACAATAGTTCATACTTAGTTTATTGGTTATATGTTATTTTGCAAAAATAAATTAATGTTTTTGAGTATAAAAACTTTCTTACTCCTTTAGCATCATATTGTCACTATGCATTTAATTGAATACCTACATTAGGGTTAATCATGTCGGAAAGAAAGTAGAGTTAGTAAACACTCTTTTATCTCTAAATGGGTTTCACATTGAATTTTAAATCTTTAAATAATATGGATGTAATAATTAAATATTTATTGGTAAATAAAAAAATGCTCATGTTTACTTTATTGTCAATTTTTAACTCATTAATTGTTACCATTACATTACTTCAGTAAAGTACTTTAAATGAATGATTATGTTTATAAAGGTTTATGTGAATGGATAATTGAGTTACAAAAATACACTAATGAGTAAACCACTATTGATTAGATGGTGTAAATTACATAGGTGGTATGGTATTCTTGCACCATTGCTTAGTATCAAATAAGTTAAGCAATAATATCTTTATTAGATTCAGTGAGTGAAGGTGGCATATGCTTCAGTTGTGACCAAGGTTTCCCATTTGAAGATTGTTGACAATTTTGACCCTATAGGTCAAATTGTCACCTCTACCATTCAAAACTGTGCATATCATGTTATTTCATCTTTTGAGTTTGTAATTGGTCCTAAAAAGTCTGAAGGAATTATTCAAGTCCAAATGGTCTCGTTATTTTGAGAGAATTGTCCAAGTAGAAATCCTGAAGGGCATCTTCAAAATCAAAAGACTATTATAATTATTTTGAAAGATCCATTCCAAAAATTCCAAAAGGGCAATTATAAAAATCTAAAAGGTCTTTTCTCAGATGAAAGACCATTTCAAAATTGCCAAAGGGACACTCGCAACTTTCTCGAAGGAATTGGTCTTTCCAAAAATACTGAAAGTATTCTTCTTGGCAAAAAATGGTGCTTTTCAACTTTTTCAAAGGGTACTGGCAAAAAGTTTGAAGGTTCTTTTTTTTTGGGAGGGTGCACTTATAAAAAAGTCGAAGGGTCACTTAAATTTTCTAAAGGGTCATTTATTTTAGGAAAGTGCCAATCAAATATTCCTTTACAACTTTTTCAAAGTGCAAGAGACCATTTCAAAATTATAAAAGGTTCATTTCCAAAATCCCAAAGGGTATTTTCATGAATTCCCTCAGCTTCTTGTTCGAAGGAATTATCCTTCACAACTTTCTTGAAGGGAATTTTACAAAAGTCCGAAGGGTCTATCCTCGATTTAGAGATCATTTCAAAAGTTCCAAGGGCTTGTAAAAAAAGTTTCAAAAACCTCAAAGGGAAATTTTCAAAGTTTCCAAGGACATGAATTCCTTCAGACTTTTTATTTGAAGGAATTGTCCATTGCAAGAAGTTCGAAGATAGAATTACTTTAGAATTTTTGTCTAAAGGAAATGAACAAAGGAAAGGTTTGAAAGAACTAATAGAAAGGATTCCTTCAAACTTTTTGTCTAATAGAAATGAATAGAGAGATAAAACATGGAATTTTTGTTTGAATAAATTTTGAAAGGAATAGTTCAAAGGAAGTAAGCCACGGGCAATAGGCCCAAAGGAAATGAACAAAGAGGAAAGTTCATAGGAATAGATAGAAGCAAATACCTGAAGGAATTAGCTTGAAATAGATCAATGGAACAAGATTAAGTCAAATGGTCAATAAATCCAAAGGGATAATTAATCAATGACAAATAACATAAGCACATTCTACATCAATGAGATCAATGGACAAAGAAAAGCCAAGTTTTCAAAAGGATCCTAGTAGGATTTTGATAGTCAATCAGTAAAAGACATGATGACTTCCCCTTTTGACTCATATCAACACATTTTATAGTCACATTCAGAGCATGTAGAGTGGCCCAAGTAAGATTGGATTGTAGTAAAGAAAATGCCAAATAATAAATGCAATAATCAAATTATTCATAGACATGTAGCTACCTTCAAGCATGGATCGCTCAGTTCTAAAAGGGAGACTTGAATGCATGAAGAGATTGAGGAGTTTAACATTGGATGGATATTCAAGGAGAGCTTAATATATAATTTCATGCATGCACTCTTGTTTATCTTGTTAATCAAAGCCTTTTTAAACACTTCCAACTCAGCTTCAAGTGGAGTTTTCTTTTTGAAGATTGGCATGGCATCATGCATGAAGAGAATTGAATTACCAAAGATCCATGCATGTTTGATAAATTTTGAAGAATTTAATGTTTATTTTAGATAATGATTATGAGATGGGATCTCTATCATTTTCAACACCAAAGAGATTTTCATGAAAGATAGAAGACAAAAAGATATTATTTGAAGGCTTAGTTATATTTTAATAGCTAATGTTGAATTTGTGAGATGTCAGAGTTGATTTCCTCTTCTATTTTTATCACCAATCTCTTTTTTGTGTATTATTTTTTCTATATAAGTTGGCTTTTCCATCCATTTTTAAGAATCCCTCTTTTGGCAAGACTAGACTCTACCAAAATTTGAGTTTTGTAACCTTTTTCAGATAAATAGAAGGACTAATTTCAAATTCTAGGGTACTAGTATAGTTTATTTATGTCAATGATTTGAATATGTGATAGAATTTTATTCCTTATCAAGTCTTGATTCTTACCTAGCAATATAGTTGATTAGATTATGTAGGTCATGTTCTGTGTTTGATGTCTTTTGGATGAAGTTACAATGGGTATAAGTGGTTGGTTAGTGCCTTGAATCATTTCCCTAAAGATTTGATCACCAAATAAAACCTTTTCATGAAATACTGATGCATAGGAGTCAATTGGAATTAAAATTTTAGTCTTTTTATTGTCTAATTAGTGTTTTTAGGAACTCAAATTGAGTGGATGAACCAAAATTTAGGTGTATCACCATCATTAGATAGGATTTTTCATTTAATTTTCTTTCTTCCCTTTTCTTGGTAGTTTGTAGCATAGAGTAGAGATCCTAATTGATACACCAAAGGGAGCTAGACCTTAGAATCTAGAGACTCAATTCACTGATTAGGCCACCCACAACCTAGGATTGTTTCCATGTTTCAACAGACTATGAAGGCCTGAAACTAACTTCACAAGGGTATTTGTTTGATTGACAAAAATTTTTGACACACCTAATGGGACCCATTAAAGCTGGTCTTGATAAAATTTTAGTTTCATAAGTGTTCTTCATGAAGTATTTGGTGATTCCAAGCTCAAGTAATTGCTTCGAATAGTCTAGGCACAATTTCCATGTAAATCTATTTTTATTGCATTATCATGAATGAGTTTTGATGGTTGTATATGAAGAGAATTCCTATGTTATGTTTCATTATCAACCCTATGATGAATCATACCAGTCTTGTCTCTAAGAAATAATGGATGAGATAGAGCTCAAAATAATAGCATATGCAAGAAAAGTTTGTTCAAACTTTCAGTACAAGGAAGTGAATGTTTAAAAAAAAAAATGTTCCTAATGATCTATAAAAGATAAATGAGTTATGTATTTTTTTATTGGTGAAGATTGAGTCTTGGGAGAGGCAAAAAATTGAGTTGAACCTATTTTCTAAAGAGTGTTCTTGTCTTCCTTATTCTCATAAAATTCTTAGCCATGCTTAGTGTGTGCCAATGGAGCTTCCTAGTTGGAGTCAAGAGAAAACTCATATGCTTATTGAAGAACCTATTCAAGAGATTAAATCTTCTTATAGTTCCCTTTCTTCACCAATCATCCCTCAAGTTTAATTTGTCCATGAAGACAAGGAGGTTTTAGACTTTGATGAGGTAATGACCAAGTGGAAGGAACATAATGTAGAGGTCTTTAAGAGTTTCTCTTTCCCTCCTCTCTAAAATTCCCTAAATGATTCCATTGCCCTCTAGATCCTAAAATCTGATCATGATTAACCTCCCATGCTTTATTTTCCCTCTCAAACAAATGAATTTTATCACCCTCCCACCATCTCCCTTATTCAGGAGGAGCTTGTTCTCTAGAGGATTGAGAAAGGGGTTACAGCTAGAAGTCAAGTTCTTATAGAGTGTGAAGAGGATGCTTCAAGTGTGTATGAGTAAGAGTTTCTCTTTGATACTTCACTTGAGGTTGTAGTTGAGAATGACAAGGTTGATCTTGATGTGAAGGAACTCCAAGAGGAGTTGGTATAAATTGAAGTCATAAATGAGTTAGATATATCTCTTATTGAGAAGGATCAAGATAGCTTTCAAGCTAATCCTATTCAGATTGATCAAAATGAGGAACAAAAAGATGATTGGTAGATATACCTTGAATCTCTATAGGAGATTGAAGAGCTCTATAGGGATATGTTGCATATTGAAGAGCATGTTTATGAGAAATTTGATCAAGAATCACCTATTAAAGATCATAATATAGACTAGGCTACCTATTTAAAGCTCCTTCAAGAGCTGGATGAACTTGTAGTAGTTGATAAGAAGGATGAGGTCACTCAAAGATAGTACATAGATGAGATATCACTTGACAAGGTTGTAGATGACATGCAAAATGAAAAAGATCTAGATGTACTAGATGAGTTTGTCTTTGTTGGTGACTGGTTTGCTATTGATGACTCATTTGAGGAGATTCTAAGAGAGTTGGTGGGAAATAAAAATGCATCATCATAGGTTATGATTAATAAACATTCTGCCTTACAACTTATACCATCTCTTGGAGTGAGTGAGTTTATGAATTTACCTTTTAATCCAGGTGGATCATGCTTTGTCACGGTTAGTTTTTTTTTTCATCCAAGTGTTGTTTAAGCACATTATTTTAGTTCTATTTTGTCCCAAATAAGTGCTTGTTTGTACATTTTCTTTGTTTAGTTAGTTTTCCCTAATTTGTGTGTTTTCCTTCTTATTTTGGAATATGAAGGTTATTTCATGCTGAGTCAAAAGAGAATTTGTAGTCATGGATCAAATTTTTCATTACTTTGTGAGTCTAGGAGTCATGTAAATGGTCTAGTTCTCAAGCATAGTAGGCATGCTTCCCAATTGAGTCGCCAAAATGTTGACAATTTTGACCCTACAGGTAAAATTGCCACTTATACCATTAAAAACTTTGCATATCATGCTAGTTCATCTTGTGAGTTAGTTATTGGTCCTAAAAAGTCTAAAGGAATTGTTCAAGTCCAAATGGTCACTTTATTTTGAGAGAATTGTCAAAGCAGAAAGCTCGCAGGGCATCTTCAAAAGCAAAAGACCATTTCAATTATTTTAGAAGGTCCATTCCAAAATTTTTGAAAGGGCAATTAGAAAAATCTAAAAGGTCTTTTCTCAAATGAAAGACTATTTCAAAATTGTTGAAGGGACACTTGCAACTTTACCGAAGGGACACTTGAAACTTTTCTGAAGGAATTGGTCTTTCCAAAAATATTGAAGGTATTATTCTCAACAAAAAATGGTGCTTTTCAACTTTTTTGAAGGGTATTGGCAAAAAGTCTGAAGGTTATTTATTTTTGGGAGGGTACACTTACTAAAAAGCTGAAGGGTCACTTAACTTTTCTAAAGGGTCATTTCTTTCAGGAAAGTGACAATCAAAAAGTCCTTTACAATTTTTTTGAAGGCAAAGAGACCATTTCAGAATTTTGAAAGGTTTATTTCCAAAAGCCTAAAGGGTATTTTCATGAATCTGAAGGGTAATTTACAAAAGTTCATATCATGAATTCCTTCAAACTTTTTGTTTGAAGGAATTGTCCTTTGCAACTTTCCTGAAGGGACTTTTCCAAAAGTTCGAAGGGTCTATCCTTGGTTGAGAGATCATTTCAAAAGTTTCAAGGGCTTGTCAAAAAGCCCAAAGGGTAGTTTCAAAAAGCTCGAAGGGAAATTTGTAAAGGTTTCAAGGACATGAATCCCTTCAAAATTTTTGTCTAAAGGAATTATCCATTGCAAGAAGTCTAAAGACAAAATACCTTTGAACTTTTTTTCTAAAGGAAAGGTTCTGAAAGAAATAATAAAAAGAATTTCTTTAGACCTTTTGTTTGGAGGAAATGAACAGAGAGATAAAATGTAGACTATTTGTCTGAGGAAATTATGAAAGGAATGGTTTGAAGGAAGTAAGCCATGGACAATAGGCCTAAAGGAAATGAATGAAGAGGAAAGTTTGTGGGAATAGATAGAAGCAAATAGCCCAAAGGAATTAGCTTGAGATAGATTAATGGAAAAAGATTAAGTCAAATGGATAGCAAATCTAAAGGGATAATTAATCAATGGCAAGTGGCATAAGCACATTCTACAGTAAGGAGATCAATGGACAAGGAAAAGATAGGTTTTTAGAAGGATTTTGATAGGATTTATGATGGGTGTCATCATTCCCTTCATTTAATCAACTTCCTGTTGATGTCATATTTAATTGGGGTTATGTCTAAATCTATATACAACAAGAAGAATCATAGCGATTTAGTAATTGATTGTAGGTATTTGTATTTTTTTTCTTTTTGTTTTGGGGTATTTTTAATGTCTTGAGGACTTCTTGGTTAAAATCTTATTAGAATCAAACTATGTGAATTTGCTGGAAGTAGACACTCGTAGAAATGAAATAGATCGCTAAAAATAAACACACTTTTATAGAATGAAATAGATTGTTGGAAATAAACACACTTTTGTAGAATAAAATAGATTGTTGGAAATAAACACACTTTTGTAGAATGAAATAGATTGCTGGAAATAAACATACTTTTGCAGAATGAAATAGATTGCTAGAAAATGATTGCAAAGAAATGAGAATTTAATCTAAAATGCCTGTAAGAACAAATTTACAACAAATTTTAACTTTAAGAAGTTGGAAGCATTTATAAATTTAACAGAGTTACCTATTTGCTTTTGTGAATAAAATATAAATACCGACCAAAAATGAAGATCCTGGTTCTTTGGAGGAGTGGGCCCTTGCTCCACCTAGAAACAGGATTGAACAATTTAATTTGCTTTCAAAACAAAAATGTCTATTTCATTGATAAAATGTTTTGTATTACAAAAATATACTAATCTATCCTTTTCTCTCTCTATTCTTTAATGATTTTCTATTATTTCCTAAATTTCTAGGTCTGTACATATAGATGCTTTGATGGTTGTAACTATTTCATAGATACGATGGAACTAAATCGTACCTAGAATAGATGCTGAATCAAGATGTGGTTGGATGTCCAACTGTGTGATAAATGTATTGGATCTATAAGTATGGAAATTGGGAATTTGCTCCTAATTTAATGGGATCAATGACCTGACAGATCATTGGCCATTTGGAATAGATTGTTATTAGTTCCATATCTAGCTGTGAAAGTTTTGGAGCTTATCTATAGGAGAACTAGAGCTAATTCAGATAATTTTGGAGCTTAAATATAGAGTTCCAAATCTAAGTCTTAAAATTCAATAACTTGAAATAGTATGGTGGAGTTTCGGAACTAAGCTGAATTGATTCCAATGCTTCTAAAAACATGTAATCCACTTCATATTTGTTCTTTAGCTTGATGATGACCTGTTTTATTGCAAAACTTGAATTTTCCAACACACTTGTTAGGAATTACAAGTTTTTTAAACATTAGAATCATAATCAACAAAAGATGGATAATTACATCCTAACTCATCTCAGATCAAAATAAAAGTTACAAAATGCAATCAAAATTAATAGAAAGAGAGAGTAAGATGAGGTCATTTATTATACATTTATCGGGCATATCCTGGCCTCATCAATTTTGATAGCCAATATGTAGAAGATAATGATGACTTCCCCTTTTGAATCAGATTAATGCATTTTATAGTCACATTTAGAGCATGCAAAGTGGCCCAAGCAAGATTGGACTGTAGTAAATAGAATGCCAAATAATAAATGCAATAATCAAATTATTCATAGACATGCAACTACCTTCAAGCATGACTCTCTAAGTTCCAAAAGGGAGACTCGAATGCATGAAAGGCTTGAGGATTTTAATGTTGGATGGCTATTCAAGGAGAGCATAATATAGAATTTCATGAATGCATTTTAATCTTGTTTATCTTTTTAATCAAATACTTCCAACTCAGCTTTAAGTGGAGTTTTCTCTTTGAAGATTGGCATAGCATCATGCATGAAGAGAGTTGAATTACCAAAGATCCATGCACGTTTGATAAATTTTGAAGAATTTAATGTTTATTATAAATAATGATTATGAGATGGGCTCTCCATCATTTTTAATGCCAAAGAGCTTTTCATGTAAGACAAAATACAAAAAGATATTATTTGAAGGCTTAGTTATCTTTTGATAGCCAAAGTTGGACTTGTGAGATGTGAGAGATGATCTCCTCTTCTATTTTCAACACCAATCTCTTGTTTGTGTATGATTTTTTCTATATAAGTTGGTTTTTCCATCCATTTTTAAGAATCCCTCTTTTGGCAAGACCAAACTCTACTAAAATTTGAGTTTTGTAACCTTTTTTAGATAAATAGGATTGCTTTCAGATTGTAAGGTGCTGGTATAGGGTATTTATGTTAGTGATTTACATATGTGATAGAATTTTCTTCCTTGTCAAGTCTTTATTCTTACCGACCAGTATAGTTAATTAGATTATGTAAGTCATGTTCTATGTTTGATGTATTTTGGCTAAAGTTATAGAGGATGTAAGTGGTTGGTTAATGCCTTGAATCAAGTTTATTCCATCATTTACCTCAAGCTTTGATCACCAAATAGAACCTTTTCATAAAATACTGATTTATAAGAGTCAATTGGACTTGAAATTTTAGTCTTTTTCTTGTCTAATCAGTGTTCTTAGGAACTCAAATTGAGTGGATGAACCAAAATCTAGGTGTATCACCATCATTAGATAGGATTTTTCCTTAAGTTTTTTTACTTCCCTTTTTTTGATAGTTTGTAGCATAGAGTAGAGATCCTAATTGATACACCAAAGGGAGTTAGCCCTTAGAATCTAGAGACTCAATCCATTGATTAGGCCACACATAGCCTAGGATTATTTCCATGTTTTAGCAGACTATGAAGGCCTAAAACTAACTTCACAAAGGTACGAGTCTGATTGAAAACAATGCTCTCACATAAATTGTTAGTATTTATTATTTACAACACTAACATGGAGTTAAAAATTACAAATTATTTATATCTTCATTTTTAAAGTAGTGGAATGATGCATGTTGTTCACAAGCTTTACCTGTGTCCTGAGATCAACTATGGATAATGGTATTAATGCATAATGTTTATGTTGTGAACTAACCTTTTGGTCAATGGCAACTTTTTATGATAAATGTACCTATTAAAATTGATCTAGGCGTTGGACTCTATAGTAGAATTGCTTAACTATTAAGAGCATGTTATGAAAAGGTCTATTTAATATCCTTGTTGGAATATGCATGATTAAGTTAGTTGTAAATTCAAGGATATTGATAATTGATTATCTTATTTTTGGAATCCATTAGCATAATCCTTAAAGTCAAGATTTTTATTAGCTTAAATTTTGGGGGTTATGATATAATGGTATTGTAGACCCTTAAGGCCTATGTATACGAGTCCTTCATTATTACCACTAGGGGATATTGAAATGGAATAAAGAAATTACTTTGACCACGTATTAGATCTTGTGTAATTAGGTACAATTTTTTTATAATGCAAATGTAGCCTTAAAAATTAGTGATATTTTAACTTTCCCTAGATTTCCTTAAAAATAGATTACACTTTAAATGCATGGCATGTTTTCACAATAACTGTACTTAAATAGAATGATGAGGTAATAAATTAATATTTATCTTGTTATGTAGAGGAAATACATAAATTAAACATAACTATCATAGATGAAAAAAACATAGTTTATCCTATTGGATCTATGTTTGTTATAGTATCCTGGCTTCGAATATATTTTTATAAAAAAGTAAATAAACCATTATTTTAAGACTTTAAACTAAATAGGGTGATAATTAACTATTTAAATTTGGTCCTAAACCAAATGAAAACCTATGCCTTCAAGTAGACTTATGATTTTAAATATTAACATCCTAGTTTGAATCAATACCTAATCAAGTCAATGTCAATGCCTGATCTATAATGAATCTTAAAACTATGAGTACCTTGAATGTAGTGGATAATCTAATTAGCTACTTTATAGTGTAGCTCATGTGGTTCCTACATAAATCTAGAGACCATGCCCAATGCATATGAGATGTTAGGTCTAGTGTGTGTAAGGTAAATGAGACTGCCAATAAGCTATTGATATACGGTAGCATCAACCAAAGGAGAAGGACAATCAACCTCAAGCTTTACACCAGATAGAAAGGGAGTTAGATTTGGATTATATTTAGCCATGTTAAATCATGTAATAAAATCAAGAACATACTTGGATTGTGCAATAGTGATCTCAGAGTCATACTGAGAAATTTCAATCCTGAGGAAGTAATGCATAAAGCCCAAGTTAATCATTGAGAACCTATCAAAAAAAGTAGTTTTCACTATTGTAATGGTGTATGAAGAACTCCATTTATTAATAGGTCATCCACATAGAAAACTATAATCAAATATGAATCATATTGCCATAAAATGTAGACATTTAGATTATAATGGCATCTAGTGAATCCAAATGAAAGAAGAAATGAGTCCATCTTAGCATACCAAGATTGAGGAGCTTGTTTAAGGCCATAGATAGATTTTTAAATTCTATAAACTAAATAATAATCTTGCACAAAACCTTGTGGTTTACTCATGTATATTTTCCTCTTTGAGGTCATTGTGAAGAAAAACACTCTTCACATCCATTTTATGAACATCCCAGTGATGTGTTATGACAATGGTAAGAGTGAGTTAGATTGAGTTAATTTTGGAAATTGGGGCATATGTCTTGATATAGTCAAAGCCAGCTACCTGAGAAAAATCCTTTGCTACCTTAAATGCCTTGAAATTTTCTATGGACCCATTTGATAAAAAAATTGTTTGATAGATCCATCTACTTCAAATAAGTTATTTTCCCTTAGGAAGAGAGACTAAATCCCAAGTGTTATTTTGAAGCAAGGAACCATACTCCTATTCCATAATAGTATCCCACTCAAGAGTGTTAGATGCCTCAAAAAATTACAATGGATCAAAAGTAGGTGAAATGAATGCATGTGGGACTCTCTAGAATTGTGAATGTGTCCACTTGGCATCTGATGGATATCCAACCCAATGGCTAACACTTTATAATGTCTATTTAGAATAAATAAGGATAGACTTTAGAGAATAAAGAGGATATTCCTCATTATCTAAATATAGTCTGGGATAAGGATGAGGTGAGTCCCCATCACTAATCTTATCATTAGAACTAGAAGAAGAATATAGATCATCAAGAAGTTGCTTAGGTGGATCTGAATCATTAGAATTGTCACCAAATCCTAATAAATATAAGGAAGAGGGATAAGTGTCAAGTGTGGAGTCTAAATCACCTTATTGAAAATGAACACTTCTCTCAGTGAACAACTCATGAGTGGTGGGATGGAAAAGCCTATATCCCTTAGCACCCTTAGGATATCTAATGAAGATGTAATGCTGACTCTAATGTTCCATTGCCTTACATTTCCTCTTAGGAATGCAAGCCATATGAGAATATCCAAACACTTGAAAGTACTTAAATATGGATTTTTGACCACTCCATGCTTCAAAATGAGTGACTCCCTTAAATTATTTATGAGGAACTAGATTCTAGATATAACAAGCATAATTAGTGGCCTTGACCCAATATTGAGGTACAAGAGACTTTGTGTGTATCATACAATTGGCCATTTCCTTCAAGGACCTATTCTTGAATTCTAAAAAAAAATTATGATGAGTATTATATGTAATTTTAATACATAGTTCAATCCCATATGAAGTGTATACTTTCTCAAAATGATTACTAAAATATTCACCACCATTATTTGTACACAAAATATTGATGGATTTACTTGATTATTTTTATATAAACACTTTGAATTCCTAAAAATGATCAAAGGCTTCAAACTTATGATTAATAAAGTACACCCAAGTATACCTTGAAAATTCATCAATAAAGGTAAGCATGTATTTGGTACTATTTAATGAAAGATTTGGAAATGGTCTAATAATGTCATTGTGAACTAGCTCCAATATATGTGTAGCTCTCTATGATTGGAATTTGTCATGATTCTCTTCATGATGCTTACCAAGTATGCAACCCTATAAAAAAGTAGACATGAGGAAACCCTAAAACCATGTCATGATAATCAAGTTGATCTATGTAATAATAATTAAGAGGGTTGAATCACTCATGCCATAATTTACTCACCCAATCAGTATGAGTGAGAAATGTAGTAGAGGGTTAATTAGGAACAAAATTTGAGAATGTGTACAATCGTGATTAATGATCTATTTTACCAACTAAAAATATAGAGTCAATGCACATTTCCATAATAACCATAGAATCATGTGTGAACTCAACTCTCTTGCCTAAACTAATGTGAGTGATCTGATAAATAGATAAAATATTGGTGGATAATGAGGGAACACAAAAAATACTAAAATGTATCATCATTCACTTCAACAGATCCTCTCCCACTAATTTCTATATAAGTATTATCACCTAACAAGATGGAAGACATAGAATAGGTTTCTAAGGAAATGAAAAGTTACTATGATGAATCCATGTGGTGTGAAGCACTAGAATCAATCGCCCATATAGAAGGCTAGTATTCAACTAAAATAAGTGATTTGCCCTTAAATTTTTCCTTATTACTATTTCTATTTCAATCTATTTCTTCATAAATTTGGTTTCATCATGCCTAGTTTTCTTACAATAGGAACATGTGAGTCCCTCCTTCTTGAGTTTCCCACCTGAAGAGGACTCAGTTGATGCTTTTGGACTTAGAATCAAATTTATAACCTTTTATTTGATTTGGGACACTTTTTTTTCTCCTTACTATCAGAATCCTTCTATTTATCATGACTCATAATTAAGGCATGTGATTTAGAGGACTTTATTGCACCCATCTGAATAAGATTATCTTGATTTTGAGTTGATGTTGTCACTTTAAGGTGCACCATTTGAGGAGGTGTTTATGGTATCCTCACTCAATTGGCACAATGGGAACTCTCTAAGGTTGTGGGTGGCTTATGGCTAAAGAGAACCTCTAGAGAGGGTTGGCTCCCTTGATGATACACCTATATTATTACTACACCTATTCAAATTGCAATGAAAAGGGAAAGAGAAATCTAAAATAAAATAAAAAAGGGGTGATCCAATAAATTATAGGTCTCCTCTTATGGTATTTGAGTTGATAATAAAGCTAAAATAAGGCTGAATATAATCACACAACTTCTAATAGTTATCTAACATAAGTATTTATATATGGAGGTTGCATCTAACACATCAACTAACGGGGGAAATCAAGAGTCCTAGAATGAGGCACTAATGAAGGTTTTCCAGAATTAATCTTTTATAACCACTTGATTCACACCATATGACATGTAAGAAGATAACTTACTCATAAATAGGCAAGAATTAAGGGTATAAATTCAAATATATTAAACATCAACACTATCATTCATCAATAATTCACCATGAACACACCAAATGTGATATGAAGAAGGCAAAATCAATTTACATTCACTTCAAAAGTAGCAACAAGTATCAATTTTAGCAGGGCTTCACCATACTAACTTGGATGATTATTTTACAATCCATTCAAGGCCAAATGTTTAGAAGAATGAATAAGAAAGAGTGAGAAAGAGACGTGTAGGAAGTCCATTATGACTATCATCTATCATGAAACTAGTTACAATGCCAAGAGAATGTGAAAAAATAGTCCTATTATTCATACTTAACATGTGTTGGCTTGTATTTATGATTTCCTTATGATAGGTGGTGTATAAGTGGCTCTTCATCTCCTATGACTCATCTTTCTTCACTTGAAACTGCCCTTTCTTGGTTAGTGTAGACACCGCAAATGTGTCTGCACCTTGGTTCTCCCCCTTGTCCACCTCAAACCCCTATCCTAACCCTTGGACTTAGTCCTCTCCATTCATTTTAACTTAAATATTTTAATTAAGTGGCCCCCTTTCCACCTCACCCTTGCCACCTTGGATCCTCCCTTGAATCCCTCCACCTTCCTCCTAGCATTTATTATGCCAAATCTCCTCATTATCTTCCCCCCACGCCCATTTAAGCATCCTCATGACCGTTCTTCCCACAAACCCTCGCCCGGCGCTGTGCAAGAATGCGCAGAGGCTATTTTTAGCCTCTGACCCCATTCTGCAACCGCCGATGTCGGCGACCCTTCGGCCGTCGTCGGCAAAACTGCCGGTGTCAGCAGCCTTCAAGACGCCTTTCTGCATCCATTGCAGCCCCCTGGACCCTGGAGCTCACAAACTAAATTCTATTTGCTTCTCTGCGTTTCTCCCTGGCATCCCGACTCTTGAATCTTTGCATCAGACCCTTGTATCTGTCCTTTCACTTGACCTCTCTGCCAATCAATCTGACTCTCTCCCTCAGGTACACAACAAGCTTCTGCAAGTGAACAACATGGATTCTCCATCAGCAACAGGCTTCACATCCGGCATCACCAACAACAGGACACCAACCTACACCACCTTCTTCAGTAGGGCACAGGTAAGTACTCTGTTTGTTTTCTTTATGCTTTCTAGTCATCTGCTTTTAAACTAGATTTAGCTCTTCTTTTCCCCAACCCAGACTGCTAACCAAACCAGGCAGACCCAGATTCTTATCTCCCTGATCGGCCTCCTTTATCTCTCTGTTCATTTTCGACATTTTGTCCTTTATCCTAGACCTCTGCACAGACCTTCAACTAAAACCAGACTCTCCCAGACCATTTTGTACGTCCACAGAGCAAGCTTAGACCAGACTCTGTCCAGACTCGACTAGACCCTGCCTAAACCCCGTCCAGGCCTATTGCCCCGACCGACGCCGGTCATTACCCCCACCGACGTTGGCAGACTAACCGACATTGGCAGACTCGACAACTGATGCCGGTAAGACAACCGACGCCGGCGACTGTGACTAAGCCGACAGCTTCTTCCAGGTAAGCCTTTGCTTCCTTTTCTCTTTCAGTTTGCTATCATTTCAGTCTATTTTAGCATTCTATCTTTTTATCAGACTTATCTTTATCGAATAGTGGGTTGACCTCCCTTAAGGAAGTTCTCATACTTCTGGGAACAAGCTTTCGCTTGGCAACCCACCATCTATCTATCTAACGCCTTTTTGTCCAAGTCTTTTTCTTTGCAGGTGTCATTCCTCCACAGCCAAAGAGGAGTGCCCACAAGCGTCTAGATTACGGTGCGCAGTCTATATCCAGGTACTTCTAGCCTTGACCATTACTTCTTTAGTTTCTTCTCTCTCTTAAATCTGAAAAGTGAATTTAGCGATAGAAACATTTTGGCACGCCCGGTGGGACCCTAGGTTCCTCCTGGGTTCCTTTTCTTCTTCATTCATTTAGGAGCATTAGGTTCTTACCTTTTCTCCTCCTTCTTTTCTTCTCAATGACACTATAAGCAGGACTAAAATGAATCTTTCTTCCTTGCCTTTCTAGACTAGTCTAACATCATACTCTCAACCCTTTCTCAAACTTGTCTTCATAACAAATCTCACATTTTTGACTTGGGCTTAAAACGTATTGCACTTTCATTTCTGCTTGTGCTTGCATTAGTCCACATCTAGTAACTTAGACGCATATTGAATAAATCGTAGACACTTGATGTTACACTACCAGACCACATGCACTAAAACGAACATCAAACTTACTTGAGACAAGGCCCGACTGGGATTTCATCCCCCAGCGGATACCTTACCCGTCCCGGTGACCCTACTTGGATTTCATCACCAAGGGGGAAGCCCACTCCGTTCTTTGGCGGAGGATAAACTCTAGGCGAGGTATATCTTGGCTAAGCGAGACCAGCTAACCACTAGAATCGTGAAGTGAGGGGAGCTTGTTCCTTAGCACCAGGCCATGTACCAGACCTAACACAGACTTTGAGCACCTTAACAACACCTGGAACCATCTTTAGACCACCTTCTTCTAGGACCCTTCTTGCAGCCAATCTCCCTAAACATTCATCTAAGGCATAAGCCATAAGATTCTAAAGTTAATTCTTAGGATTTATCGCTTAGGCTTGTCTGTCTCTCTCTGTTCTTCTCTTCTCATCTGTTTGTTTGAGTGAGTGAGGATGCTTTCTTCATTGTTTTTCCAAAGAATCTTAAAATCTTTTTGTTCTCTGGAAGACACAGTCACCAGCATCGGTTCTGCCACCGACGTCGGCTTTCCCCTATTACCGGCATCAGTTATCTGACCGACGTCGGCCATATTCCTTACCGACATCAGTTTTTCAACCGATGTCGGTCTCTGTCACTGTCCTTTTTTTTCAAAACTAGCAGCCTAAAACCTATCCCTTCTCTGTCAAAACTCCATTCTAAGTTTCTGGAACTGAAAGAACACAGTTTCTGGAACCTGACCCTCCTTTTTGACCACGCCAGCCGTCAACCACTTTCGTCTACCCCATCCCTAACCAGTCCTATCATGGAGTTCCACTCGGAGACTGAAAGAACTCCTACAGGACCGACCCCGACCCCGACCCCGACTCAAATTCCCATCATCCCTGAAGGGGACCAAGATTTCGAGAGATTCTTGGACCTCAATACCGCAGCCCTCCAAAACTATCTCGCGAGAAACCCAACGCGAGACCTTTCAGGTGACATGGTGACGACATGCACACCATTCGCCACCCAACCCTTTATGACTCAGCCTTTCGCCTCAACTATTAACCCAACCATGGCCAATATGCAAAGTTTGGCCTCCCCGTCTATTTTTAGACCGACCTCCATCGGGGTTCCATTACCCCCTCAACCACCTGCAATTTAACCAAGTTCTACATCATATCAAAACTTGATTGTCTCGACCCCTCACACTCTTGCGCCCACAAATGTAGGAGTGCCAACCTGTCTTTCTACCAGTGCTACCATTCAACCACCTTTGGCGGTGCCCAGTCAACTTATACCTTCGACCTTCATAACACAACCACCTTTAGCCTCCACTTCTACCCCTGCGACTAGTCATCCGTACATTGTATAACCGACTATGTCGCATGCCTCCTCTAGCCTCTTCCAAGCGCCTTACAACCTAGGGGGCGCTCAACCTGCCAATCTGTCAGCAGATCTTATCAAGATGCTGATGGATAAAATGTCCAGTCTCAAAGCCTCCATTTTTGGTTCAAGCAATACTTTGTCATATGAGCAAATTTTCAACGAGCCCATCCATCCTTTCGTCCCTATTCGACCATACCCTAACCATTGAGAGCTTCCTAAATTCACTCGCTTTCAGAGTAAGGAAGACCCACAACAACATCTACGGGCATTTAGACATGCCTGTTATCTTATTGCCCATGACGATGCGTTGCTTTTACGCACGTTCCCTATGTCGCTTTCTGGCCCAGCCCTTGACTGGTATAGTTCTCTTGCCAGACACTCTATCTTTTCATTCATCCAACTCGCCCAACTATTTCTTGACCATTTCTCAATCAACATCACCAAACAAGTCTCAATCACAGACCTTTACTCCATCAAGCAATTTGACGATGAATCTGTAGTCAATTTTGTCGCTCGTTGGAGGGGCCTGATTAACCAACTCTCCTTCTCTTTGCCTCAACCTGAGCTCATCAAGCTCTTCTCTTGAGCATGTGCCAGACACATCTCTTCTACCTTGCGGATTCAGACATTCTGCACTTTTGATGAAGCTTTCATCATGGCTCGAAAGCTCAAACTTCGTGCCCTTAAAGAAGATAAGGTCAAATTGCGTAATACCAACGCAAAATCTACTGGCCATTCTTCTTCCAGACCTTCCTCTTCTGCCAATTCTGAATCCAAAGGAGTGGCCAATACTGTGGTCATTAGATCACCATCCTCGACAACAACTAATCAATCTCAACCTTCGACGTCTTCAAGCATCACCAAACAATTCCAACAACGGTACATCCAACGTTCTTCCACTCCACTTAGAGAACCATACGCTTTCGTTTTGGAAAAAATACTCAAGCAGGGGGTCCTCAATCTCCCTCTAATCCGACCACCTCAATTCGACCCTTCAAAATCCCTCCCTACATGGTATAGGGAGGCCGACTTTTGTCCCTTTCATCACGTCCAAGGGCATGACATCGACAACTGCCGAACCTTCAAAAACATCGTCCAAGACATGATCGACAAGGGGGATCTTGTTTTAGATAACCCGAATGCCCCACCTAACCAACATATTGACATTTTCAAACAACCATTTCCGAATCATCCGCCTACTCAGAACAACATCCAGACTTCGACCAATGACCCTCAAGACCATGACATTCACGTGATTAACACTATCTTGCCTCTTGTCCTTGACCAACCTCTTCCATTAAAGGATGAAGAACCTTCTTCTCCTACTAGTCCTCCATCTACCTCTCTTGTATTGGAGGACGCTTTGACCACATCAACGCCATTAAGCCCACCTTCATCCGAAGACCCTGCCTTGTCTACTCCTCAAACACACATGGAAGGCACGATCATCCATGCCCTCTGCCCACTTGAGGAGCCACACTCTCTTATTTCTTCTCCACCAAGAGAAGGATCAGTCTCTCCACCCATTTCAACTGAGGAAGACCCAGTCACAGTTTCCTCTTGCCCTCTGCGTGAGATTTCTACATCTCACTCACCTCCATCCACATCTAAACCCAAACCTAAATCTCTCGCCTCACACAATAGTGGCCCTCGACCCAAACACACGAAAGCTACTAGACCTCACCGGAGAACTCCTCCTCCACCTTCGTCATTACCTTCAATCTTGGGCCCGCATCCGTCCACTTTAATAGGAGTGCTTCCCACTCCCATCCTTCACAGAGGCAAGTCGCCTCTATTACTCTCTCAACCCATCAGACATACATCTCCCCCAAACCCTCGACCTATGCCTCTTTCGCCTCCCAAACCAACGTCACCAACCCTCACTGTAATAAAACATTCCGACCCGTTAGCAGGTTCATATGCCTTGCTCTTACGGCAATTATCATAGTCATCTCGTATCAACCTCCCGCCTCTTAGACAATATCAATCTCTCGGACCTAAACCACTTTGGTTCGACCACACTTGCATTTGTGCATATCATCGCACGCCTGGGCACGACACGGAACATTGTTGTGCCCTCAAGGTTGCCATTCGCCAATGTTTGGAGAATGACACCTCTCTTTTCAACCACGTTATCAACAAACCCTCAACACCACCCCACTCATCAACTCTCAGATCAAGGCCATCTTGGTTCGACAACTCTAAATTCTGCCATTATCATCACATTCTGAGACATGACACTGAGCGTTGTTGCGCTCTCAAAGCTGTCACTCGTCAGCACCGAAAAAAGGATTCCTTGCCCATCAAGGATCCTCTTGACCACCTCTTTGACAAAACATCAACCCCGACTCATGCCTCTCCAACCTCATCACCTAAATTAGGATCCCCACGCCAGACTGTGGTCCCTTTGCCGCCTTTGACCCCCTTATTCGACATTAATACCATCCATCTGACCACTAAACCTCAACCGACCTTAACCATTCTTTCAAACATTCTCCCTACCCGCTGGGGGAATTCATCCTTCATCCAAACCTCGACCAACTTTTCAACCCAGTCTCTACCACATATCAATCACTCATTTAATCTAAAATCTTGACCAAGTGTCCACCGACCTAATCCCCGACCAATTATTCAACTAGACCTCTCAACCAAACATTCAACCTTTTTTCAACCAACCAACGACAATGTCAACCAACTTCACATCCATTATCAACACCTGACCAATCTGGAAAGAGGCAAATGGGGCAAGTTTACTCCTAATTGACTCAGACCTTAACGCACTAGCATGGCCCAGGGACTTATTAAACCTTGAGCCCCAGTTTTTGTCTTGCATCTTCGACCATTTCTACTATTAGTCGAGTGCTCGATCACTTGACATTTTACTTGAGCTCGTCCCTTGAGCAACTTCTTGTCATTGTCATTCATTTTCCTATCAACCCTGCTTCCTAACACTTGTCAACCCTTTTTTGTCAAGCAGTAATGCTTTGTCCTAATAAAAGGGAACCCTTAAACCTCTACAGGCTCGTCCATGGCTAAACTTCAGTCAACAATTATATCAAAAATAATATATCATACCAGGTCATAAAACACTCTGAATGTAGACTGCTCCCTCGAAGGACAGCTACATAATTGCTATATTACTAGACTGATCCCTTGAAGGACAGCTAGGCCAACTTATCAAACATTTAAAGCAAAAATATAGACCACTCCCTCGAAGGATGGCTATCAAACAGCAACCTTTTCTTAGAATCTTCCCGCATTGATCAGCTTCGCAACATGACCACTAAATTAAATGACATCATTATGTGGACTTCCCGCATCGATCAGTTCACCCCCAAAAAAAAAAAAATAGCTATCAAGTCATGGACACGCCTATAGTCGTTCTTGGGTCACCTATAAAAGGGGCAAGGTTATTCCTGCCATCAAAAATGAGTTACCCCATCCTCTCGTATCACATAACTCATCCTATCACCCCAACACACTCAAGGGACTTCGAGCTCACTTAACGTCAAGTGATTCAACTATTTCTCTAGCACAACACTGGTCCACGATGCAACGCATACACGGGGCTTTTGTTCTAACAACCCCTATCCATGCTGTCCTTTTTGGTCTTTGTCAATGAAAGAGCAATTCACCTTTCACTTATCTTTTGCTTTGGTCATATTAAACCAACCACACTTCAACATTTTCAAACCAACCTCAACATTTTCAACATGGCATCAGACATCGCCTTGTCCTTTTCTCATAGTTTCCATGGACACCAATACACATGGAAACTATCGACCAGACCCAATTTATGTTAAGCATAAACCAATACTTGCTGAAGCATAAATAGACCCCATTCATTTTTAGCATACATCCATCACGACTATGGAAACTTGCTAGGGATGAAAGCCTCTCGACCAATTCTACAGAATGCATCATCTTATCCTCATCTTACCCTCATCATTTTGACAATTGACCAAACTCATCATCAACCATTTTGACCCTCGCAGTCCGAACTACATTGGTCTGAGGCCCTATGACCAGGGCTATGTAGGCAGCACTCAGATACCACATCCTCTGAGGTTAGCTCGACCACCCCCATTTGTTCGTCTCTTTGATGGACAAACCTGCTCTTTTATGACTTTGATCACGCCCAACTCCATTGACTTTGATCAAGACCAATCATTTTCTTTGACCATTCCTCCCATTTAGGGAGAACTACATTGGCCTGAGGCCCTTCACACAAGGGCTATGTAGGCAACACTCAGTTAACATGGTGTTTCTGAGGTTAGCTCGGCCACATCCTTTTGTCCATCCATCTCCTTGACCAATGACCATTGGAGATCATGCGTATCTCCTTCGACCTTCGACTACTTCCAAGCCAATGTTGCCTTGGTTGTTGTTGCGTGTGTGCTACCTCATGGCTGGTTAGCAGAATTGTTTGCAGACCCTTTTTGACCATTCGCAAGTATAGGATCGCAAGCCAGTTGATCTACACTACTTGTGACTTTTTCGTGTTTCTGGGAGCACTTCCTGAGCCTAGGATACCTGGAACATGATGACTATTTGGAGCTACAGCTTAGATTGAGTGACCCGATCAGTAGACGACTAAATGCTGGGGCCCGGTTACCTCAATTTTGGCACTCCTTGACCCTTTTGACTGCGACCATTTGACCTACCTGTCCCGTGACGTGGTATATGCGCAATCACGACTATTGCAGCATTTTCACTCACTCTCTTCTATCCATTTCTCTATCAAATTGACACTCGATCTTCGGTTCCCTTCTCTCGACTATCGCTTTGAGGGGGGAACACCTCATCCTTTTCCTGGGGCAACCAACTCTTGTTTTTGTCTTGCAGTTCATCAAGAACAACCAACAAGACAAAAAGGGGCAAATGTAGACACCGCAAATGTGTCTGCACCTTGGTTCTCCCCCTTGTCCACCTCAAACCCCTATCCTAACCCTTGGCCTTAGTCCTCTCCATTCATTTTAACTTAAATATTTTAATTAAGTGGCCCCCTTTCCACCTCACCCTTGCCACCTTGGATCCTCCCTTGAATCCCTCCACCTTCCTCCTAGCATTTATTATGCCAAATCTCCTCATTATCTTCCCCCCACACCCATTTAAGCATCCTCATGACTGTTCTTCCCACAACCCCTCGCCCTGGTGGCGTGCAAGAATGCGTAGAGGCTATTTTTAGCCTCTGACCCCATTCTGCAACCACCGATGTCGGCGACCCTTCGACTGACGTCGGTGAAACTGCCAGCGTCGGCAGCCTTCAAGATGCCTTTCTGCATCCGTTGCAGCCCCCTGGACCCTGGAGCTCGCAAACTAAATTCTCTTCGCTTCTCTGCGTTTCTCCCTAGCATCCCGACTCTTGAATCTTTGCATCAGACCCTTGTATCCGTCCTTTCACTTGACCTCTCTGCCAATCAATTTGACTCTCTCCCTCAGGTACACAATAAGCTTCTACAAGTGAACAACAGGGATTCTCCATCAGTAACAGGCTTCACATCCGGCATCACCAGCAACAGGACACCAACCTACACCACCTTCTTCAGCAGGGCACAGGTAAGTACTCTGTTTGTTTTCTTTATGCTTTCTAGTCATATGCTTTTAAACTAGATTCAGCTCTTCTTTTCCCCAACCCAGACTGCTAACCAAACCAGGCAGACCCAGATTCCTATCTCCCTGATCGGCCTCCTTTATCTCTCTGTTCCTTTTCGACATTTTGTCCTTTATCCTAGACCTCTGCACAGACCTTCAACTAAAACCAGACTCTCCCAGACCATTTTGTACGTCCACAGAGCAAGCTCAGACCAGACTCTATCCAGACTCGATTAGACCCTGCCTAAATCCCGTCCAGGGCTATTGCCCTGACTGACGCCGGTCATTACCCCCATCGACGTCAGCAGACTAACCAACATCGGCAGACTCGACAACCAACGCTGGTAAGACAACCGACGCCGGTGACTGTGACTAAGCTGACAGCTTCTTCCAGGTAAGCCTTTGCTTCCTTTTCTCTTTCAGTTTGCTATCATTTCAGTCTATTTTAGCATTCTATCTTTTTATCAGACTTATCTTTATCGAATAGTGGGTTGACCTCCCTTAAGGAAGTTCTCATACTTCTGGGAACAAGCTTTCGCTTGGCAACCCACCATCTATCTATCTAACGCCTTTTTATCCAAGTCTTTTTCTTTACAGGTGTCATTCCTCCACAGCCAAAGAGGAGTGCCCACAAGCGTCTAGATTACGGTGCGCAGTCTATATCCAGGTACTTCTAGCCTTGACCATTACTTCTTTAGTTTCTTCTCTCTCTTAAATCTGAAAAGCGAATTTAGCGATAGAAACAGTTAGAGGAGTTACAAGTTTTTATCTTGACACATGGTCTAATTGATCTCCTTGACATATTTATATTCCATTCTTGGCTCTTAAAATGCATATCTCATCTTGGTGAGAATTAAACTTAAGACTTAGACATCCTAATACTATTCTCTTTGTCATTAAAACCTACAACTTCATGTCAAAGTTTGTTTGATCCAAAACAATGTGATGAAGGTAAGCTTATCACTCATACAAGGTCTATCATTTTATTAAATACTAAAACAAAAAAATATTAAATTCATTTAGGTCATAAATAAGATCATACCATCTCTATCTAAACTTATAGATCACCTTTAATTGAGTCTTCCCAACTTACTTGACAAGAAATTTAGAGACGGTTATAGGTATTCTTGCAATAGAAGCTTTGTGTAGGATTGAGAACTCTATAAGGGTTTTGTCCATGTTTCATGAACTCCACACTAATTTTTTAGGTGTTCTAAGTCCTTTTAAGATCCTTAAAAATCATGTTCAATCTTGAGGGAAGATTGAATAGTTGATAGAGGCCTATTATGCTTCTTTGGGTGTCCTCAATGACATGGCTAATAGACTCCCTATGAAAAGGATCTCAAACTACTTATATATATTGAATTAGGATTACATATAACCTGTATAACCTTCCAAGAATGTCATTAGGTGATTATAAGGTGCCATGTAGTTTCTTGATGCTATTGGTGACCTTGAGAAGGTATACAAACTCAGCTCTCTATGCAAATATGAGAATAATCTTCATTCAATTCTAGTTTAGTGACTTGAAATCTATCTTAACACCTTGAGAGTATATTTAATGAATGGTTGAAGACCATTAAACCTTTAATAGTCTTAGAGAGTCTCTTCAACTGATCAATATGTTTCCATATAGCCAAAATCATGAATTAGGCTTGAAAAGTGCAGTTTTTAGACCCTTCCCTTGTGCTTCAAATCCACATGTGCCATTATTTTGGATCCAAAAATTACTCATGAGGATTTTATAAGTCAAGATGTTTTCAATGTATTTCAAGCATGTTGGATTTCATTTGGAAACCTACACAATCATCAAGCTCTTTGAGGGTAAAAAGGTAGTTTAAAACATGTCTATCTTCTTAATAATCATTCATAAAGCACAACCCCTTGATTGGATGAAAAATTCCATGAAATTTGAGAGCATAGACCTTTTAAAAATTCTTCAATGGAATTTGGTCCCATGCATCTTCTTATTTAACTTCCCATATAAGAAATTTGACCATCATGAGATTTGTAGGCTTCTAGGTGAAGGCCGAGTTGACTATTTTGATCAAAAGACTCAAAATGAATGTTTTGAATTAAAAAATGACTTATATTGGATTAAAACATGCTCCATGAGGTCTTATAATAATTATATAGATCACTTAACTCCCCCAATGACCTCAAGCCTTGATCTAGACATGGTTGGGGTTTCTTGGCAATTTAGGGGTTTGACCCTAATTACCATCTTTTGATATTTTTTCCTCTTTAAAAGGAATATAATAACTTATACTCTCTTCTCCAAGTTTATCCACACTTTACATAACATTTTTTATTTTTCATGTTGAACACAAAGATGCAATTCTCATATTCTTGTATCTAAACATGTAGGTGCCTATCCAGGCTTAAGGTTATGGAGAAACTTTGTGTGTTTTCTCTTTGGGGAAGGTATTGAGAGAAATATGGAGATTGTGTTACTTATTTTAGAACATTACACAAAGATAAAACACACAAAATTTTCCAATAACTTTCATTTCTACCTGCAGACTTTCACAATCCACTTGAGCATGTATGAATATATTGTTCTCTTGTCACTTTTGATTTTGGTGTCTTAAATGAGTTTGATGGGATTTTTAGAGATATGATAATTAGTATGATAATATCAAGAATTAATTTAAGACCTAACCTTTATTCATAGGTTTGTTACTTGATTTCCTACACTTGAAACCCTATTTAATCATATTAGACCAACTATTTTCAAAGCACGCTACCTGTAACTTCCCATCAAAGTTGATCATGGAGGGTGTACGAATTGGTTGGATGTTTCCTAAATGTTTTATAAACTTATATTTTAGTGACTCAATATTTATTTTAGATGTATTATTTTCCAAAACATCAAACATTTTCACCCATAGGACTGTATTTATCTCACTTGGGGACTATTTGCTTGAACCAATCCAATAAAGTTACTTTTGGAATGAATTCAAATGATGGAACATGTAAGGGAAAGTGAGAGACTATTACACATGTATATCATGTGATTTTTATTATTTCATAGGCCCAAAACCCTTCAAAAGTGTCAAAAAGGCCCAAGACTTGCACTCTCTCAACCCTACAGACCTATATCTACACATTTCACTCCTCTTTGCATATGAATCTTGCTCAAATATGGTGTAGGATGGATTTTTAGGTTCTTATGAAGTTAAGAAAAACATTTCTACTTTCTTTAACTCAACTTCATGATATAAACACCTCATAGCTTTAATAAAACTTGTATGCCATGTCCAAAATAAAAAATCAATGAGATTTTCTTGCTAGTACAACCATGACCACTGGGAATTTATATCAAGTTTTATATTTTTTGGGTCATTGGAACTTTAAGAGACACTTTTCAACCATTTCAATGCATTCATAAAACACAAACATGTAATTTCAATAGGAAATCTGTGACAATGGGCTTTAGTAGGGTCTAAGAGGTTGTAAACTTCTTAACAATGATTCATAAATCTCTACCACCTAATCACAAAACTATTGCCATTGATTTGAAGGGAATAAGGGTGGTCAAAATCACCTAAGAAAATTTATCTTGATTACTCTCCTCCATGAAACAAACACATCACAATGACCCTTCTTCTCATGAAACTAACCCGATGGAGAAGTTGAATTTATTTTTCTCTTTATTGAACATGCAACTTCTATATTTGCATGGTTTTGAGCTTGAGGAGGATAGATAAGTTTGTGGGAAGTTTATAACAACATAGTCAATTTTAAATCCTTTTAATGAGACCTCTTGAATAAGCTTGAGGCTACATAATCACTTTTGGGCCTATCTTCATTAAGAAAGTTTATCATATTCTACCAAAATACCCTGTTAGAGCTATGAACTAGATGGCCATGGATCCCCTCTTGGATTTTATGGTGGTGATGTAAGGTACCAAACATATTTTCATGTTCTTTTCCCTACCATTTTTTCATTATACTATGTTTGGACATTTGAACAATGAGCAAAATAGATTTCAAGGTGAGTATATGTTGGAAAAGAAGTATTATAATACTTCACCAAGTGTATGAGAATAAATACATATGATATGATCCTCTCAAAGTGTAAAATGACACAAAAAGATCCTTTTTAACCTCTATTCATGGTTTAAGACCTTCACACTTGATGTTTCCCAAGGTGGTTACATTACAACACTTAAACAAGCAATAAAAACTTTAATATCTAAAAAAGTACCTTAAACTCTCCAAAGAATTGAAATTGCAATGTTTCCATCTTACTAACTTTGCTCTTAGGTCCATATATCCATCATGGAAGATCATTATTTCTTATATGATCACCACCTTATTATTTTAACCATGTATCACTTGTACCTTAAGTTTCACAACTTAACCATAATATTTCCAAAATTACTTTAAAATTTGCTAAAATGAATTGCAAAAGACCTCAAAGATCATGGTATAAAATTGACTAGATAATTCATACATAATGGACCCTATCACCCAAATAAGACCTTGTTTAGACCTTGAGATGACATAAACCACCAAACCATGACACCAAGACATGATTATAAACAAGACCATTTTAAGGTTAGATGACTTAGTTACCTAGTTTTGAACAATCCTTGGTCATGACTGACTAATTAACTATCATTTTTGGTGATATCATATGGTAGTTTGCTTGCTAAAAATCTAGACTAGTGGCCTCATTCAACCCATTGGGCATGGAATCACTAAACATTGATTCTCTATGAACCCAGATATGACATTAAATTTTTGAAACAAACTAAAAATTGAAAGTACCTTCCAAACACACATAAAACAAGACACACACAACAAATCAAGGAACACAAACAATAAAGCAAACATGTGATAAAAGCACTTGGGGAAATCAAAGCCTAATCTACTTTGTATAAGAGGAAAAAATGACCTCAATAAAAATGTTTGAGGTGTATCCCATTGACTGGAATATGTACTTATTTTCCATTTAACTTTGAGAGCTAAAAAACATTATGTTGATTGCAATGAATGATGACATAGGGCCTTCTCCATAAAGTGTCAAAATTTGTGTGTTTTCTAGGATTAGCCCTATCTTCTTCCAATTTGAGTACAAGGTTTCTTGGAATGCTCTTGGAACAACTCTCTTGTCAAAATACCTCTTGGTTTGAGCTTGGTGAGACTCCATAGTATGCATGGCATGATCTCTTGTTTCTTTTAACTCCATCAACTTAGCTAGTCTAATCTCCGTGGAAGTATTATCCATCATCTTAAGCTGATGTGTAAGATCTAGAGATAGTAACTCAAGATAAATAGATAGATTAGATTATTTTCCATATAAATCATGTAGGGGGAGTTTTCAATGGCTCTTTAGGAGTGATCCTATTAGCCCATAAGGTTGTCTTCAATTTTATGTGCCATGTTCTCTGATTTTCCTCTATAGTCCTCTTAATAACTTTGATTAGATTATTATTTGTGGACTCTGCTAGTCCATTTACTTGAGTATATTATTTTGAGGATGTACTTGAGTGGATTCCATTCTTCACAACCCACTCACTTATTTTAGTACCAAGGAAATCCATTGCATTATCTGAGATAAGTGTAGAAGGTACCCCAAATCTAGTTACTATATATTCATAGAAGTCTAGAATATTAGTTTCATTATCTTCATTATCTTCCTTAAGAGATACAACCTATATATATATATATATATATATATATATATATATATATATATAGTAAAATGGTTAGATGTATTCAATACCCGTTTATTAATGACACTTGAAGGAGGGCTAATGATACATATGAAATCCAATCCCCACTACATGAAAGGTTGGTCTAGTTGAATGGGATGGAGAGGGAGGGTTGAAATATTTTGTTTTCTTATGAATAAGGCACATTTTTTACACTTTATCACCCATTCATGTGAGTCTTTGAATAATATAGGTCAATAATAAGTAGATCTCATCACTTTTGTTGTTATGTCCTTAGTGCAAAGTGACCACTTGATGGTCCATCATGAAATTATGCCAATACTCTTTCAACTTAATCAACATATACACACATTAGGATCACTCCATTAAGATTATTTATAAATATTATTCCATCGACAAGAACATATGTGATGGATTGTAATCTTAAATGTATTATTTTGGCCTTGTCTAGGCCTAATGGATACTCAACTATTTGGAGAAATTTGACCATGTCCTGTGTCCAACTCATGGTATATGGACATGAAGTTGTTTTAGGTTCATATTAGAGTGATGAAAAAACTTTTTATTTATTTAAAGTCTAAATCTAAGTGCTCACACAGTCCCTTGCCTCTTACCAACTTGGCAACCTTGATATCTACATTATATTACATGACTTTGGTGATCCAACCAATGCTTTTTTCATTCAAATATCTACTTAGAAGGATGTATTTGATAATTTGATAAGATAACATCACATGTAATTTTTTTTAAAGAGTATATACCTAATGTTTTTAAGTCTTTTTATAAAAACAAACACTTGCTTCTCTACAAAAGTGTATCTTACCTCATAGTCTTCTAACCCTTGGCTAAAGAAAGCAATGGGCTATTTAAGACTTTCTTAATTTGATTGTGTCACCATGGATGAGATGAATTCATCATTCACCAAATAATATAAGGTGAATTCCTTCTTTAAATTAGGATTTTCAAGTGTTGGAGCTTGATATATGGATATTTTGATAACACCAAAACTATCCCTTCCTTCTCTAATCTAACTAAAAGCCTGATTTTTATTAAACATGGATGTTAGAAGCTTGAAAAGATTATTAAAATTAGGGATGAATCTCCAAATGAACTTTATTTTCCTAAAGAAACTTTGCAACCCTTTCTTGTGCTTAGGCAATGACAAAGGCAAAATAACACTTACCCTTTTAGGATCTATGGAGAAACCTTTCTTGGAGACAATATGGCCTAAAAGTTTGCCTTTATGGAATAAAAATACACACTTTTTTTGATTGAGAGAGACTCGAAAATATCTAATTCTCTAAAAAATATACATAATATGAGTCAAATGGTCATTTGTCTCCTTATATAATATCATGATATCATTAAAACAACTCAATACCATATCATTTATCAAACCTTAGAAAGTCATATCCATGACTCTTTGGAAAGTAACTCCAGCATTGGACAACCCAAAAGACATTTTTATATATGAATATGTGCCCCATTTTATGGTGAAATATATCTTATATTGGTCTTCTTTTTACACCAAAATTTGATTATACCTTGAGTAGCCATTAAGGAGGGACAAATATTCAAAACATGATACCATCTACAAGATTTGTTCCATAAAAGGAAAATGATAATGACACTTCAATGAAAATCTTTTAAAGTCCCTAAAATACACACAAAATATTATCTCTCCATTCTTATTCCTTATAAGGACTAGATTGACAACCCAAGATAAGTGTTGGATGGGAAATATGGTGTTAGATTATATCAACGTAGTCATTTTTTCATCATTAACGGCTAAATTTTTGGGTTGATAGGACTTTGCCTTTGCATTAATGGTTTAAAATATACATATAGCTATATGGTGAGTTGAGTTAGGATAAGATCAAAACCTTTTATATCACTATACACCCAAGTAAACACAAAAACAAAATCTTTGTATAACTCAATGAATGCAAGTATCTCTTCCTTGTTACATACCTTTCCAAGTGCTAGAAGTTTATCTTTGAATGTGGTGACCCTCTCATAATTATATTAATTTTTAGATATTGTTATATTCTCTTTATTCATTTGATCATCATCATTTAAAATGATTTCCATGTGTAACTAGGCCTTTCAGAAGTTTGTTTGACCTTAGTTGCATAATCTGATCACCATATTGCTACTGCAATTTGGACTAATTTTTTGAAGAGAAATTAACCTCTTTTTGGAGAAAGCATGATATTTGTTTGTCACTATCAAATACTTGACAATTAAAATCAACACTAGGAATTGAAGGCCTTACCACTAACTTAACATATGGTTGACATCTTGAGTTCTTGACATTATTGGGGATGTCAAAGTGAGATCCAAGTACAACCAACCTATCAACATGCTTATTTTCCTCTCTTGGAATGGCTTGTATGTTGAATTTTTCAAAATATTCCATAAGATCACACACTCTATGTTTATATGACTTAAACAAGAAGTTTTTTTTTACATTTTGACCTTTCACTTGATGAACAATCAACTCATTATCACTAAATACTTGTAAGCACTTCACTCCTCTTTTCCTAGCCCATTAAAGGCCATGTAAAAGTGGTTTAGACTCTAATACATTAAAATTTAAAATAAATTTAAATATTAAAGTGGTGTAATACCTATCTTTAGAGGGTGACACCAACATTTCACCACCTCATGCACTAATCTTACTCCTCAATCCACCAAAGAATAGTTTCCACAGACCATCTATGGGCTCAATAGGATTGAACAAATATGAAATGAAGGAACCTTCCTCATTTAATAAATAAAATCCTAGACCTACTTATTCCATGAACTTATATGGATCATGTTCATGATGTTAAACTACCCACTCATCAATAAAAATATCATGTATGCCTTCAAGAGAAATAACTGGTTCTTAGTCAACATGAAGATCTCCTTCATCAATAATAATAAAATTAACATTGGAGACTTTAGGCACATAAGGTTATATATGAATCTTAATAATTGGTTCTAATCCTATCTTGAATTTAGTGTCATACCTAGTCCAAAAATCTATTTAAGACCAATCTGATGATAAATATCCCCCAATATTGACTATGAATTCCCTAGATAGACATAGTGCAAAGTGGGGTGGTAAGTCTATTATAAAATATTGAGGAATATAAAAAGTGGGGTAAGAATTAAAGTTTAAACCCAAAACTATGATGATACCTATGGTATTAATGGCTGTCCCATACAATTCCAAAACTCATTTGATAATTGGCTCATATTTTAGACCTAGCTTGTCAGTCACTTGTTTAGGCATTACAGAGGTAATAACACCACTATTAATCATAAAATTATGAACCAAAGATTCATGTATAATTATATAAATATATAAAGGAGTATTATTATCAATTTTGACTTGTGTCCCTCCTTTAGGATGAATTTCATTCATGAGGATTGCTCTCTCTTTCATTACTGATCCAACTATAAGGTTGAGATTAGATAGCTCTTCTTGAAGTATATTTTTTTGTCTAGGAATGGCCAATGTTTCCCACATAGGAATGTTTAAATGTGGTTTATTCATTTTATCAATAATTTTGATATAATAACTACCAACCTTTGGTTGTCCTTTAGGATCAAAAACACTATCTTGAGCTTGTGAAGATTGAGGTATAAGAATAACTCTCACATTTTGATTATTTGATACTTATTACACTTTAGAGGATGCATTAGGCCTATTTATCCCTTGAGACCCTAATAAGGTGGAATAGGTACTTTAATTACCTCTTTATTACCTTTTATTTCTCTTTTCTTAGCCCTTGTGTTGGCTACCATAAGAGTATCCATGTTACCTATACCTCCAAATTGATTAATTACACAATTATATCTTTCTTTCCAATAAAAAAATGTGGAATAAAGTTTTACTTGACCTATATTAGTTTCTCCTTGTGGTGGAATCTCAACTTGTGTATTTTGATAAGCTTGAGTACCTTGAGAAACTTAAACACTTTGAGAAGATTGAACACCTTGCACCATGGGAACTTGATTGGACATACCATTGGAGTACATAATCTGATTTTGGAGATGATCATAAGGAATTAACCATGATTTATCTTAAACTAGATTGTTTTGAGTTGGAAAAACAACATTTTAATAGCTAACATAATTTGTGTTATAACTATTGTAAGGCCTAGCATTGGTGATTTGTCCTTGACCTTAATAGTTACCTTGGAAAGGTCCATTGGCCTAATTGAACCAGTTATGGGGATGTAAAAGCCTATAGTGTTGAGATTTATTCCTCTTTATGTTTATAATTTCATTTATAATACTTTGTATAAGATTCTTGATTTCAAGTAATTCATTAGGAGGACTAGAGACAACCTTTTCTTGATTATTTGGTGAAGGAATAGGAGCCAATATGGGAAATGCAAGAGGTGTATAAGGAGTAGGGGGATGAAATTTTGGAAATAAAGGCATAGGAGGCCTATTATAGGATTAAATTTCACCCTTGGAGAGGGTTATTTATGCTCTCTCCAACTAAAATTATAAAATTGGGATAACCTTAGGCTATGGGTAACCTATGTTGGGAATGAACCTTCAGAGTAGGCTGACTTCCTCTTTGATGCTTACCTAAATATAAAGCTAAGAATCATGATTCATAAGAAAACAATTAGAAAGAGAGTAAGGGTTCCTTATAAGGTTAACTAGGTGATGCACCAAACTTAAGAGGTAAACTCCCATAAGCTCAAACCCGCACTAGATCAGTAGAGGACAATACTAGCTTACACAACCTTAAGATCAAGATAATTTGCATAAGTATTTCATAGAAGAGGTTCATAATAAAACAATAATATAGACCTAAAAAAAACATTAAAAAATCCCTAAACAAAGTCAGAAAGTAGGACCATAGATGAGGAAGATTCTCCTTCACATAATACCATAATGCACAACTTTCCAAATATAGATTCAAGGTAGAAGATAGGTAAAGAAAGTCCTTATTGCATTAAGAAGTAGTTCTTACAAATAATTGATAGGGTCAAGCCTAATCAATATGAAAATAATTTACAATATCTCAAGGAATGTCCCATCTCTCATAAAGATAAATAAGTCTAAACTATGAGAACCCTTTACAAAATAGAAAGAAAGGGATAATATAGGAGAAGGGTAAAGGAGAGAGAGAAAGGGGGGAACACATTGTTCCTAATAATCAATGAGTTGTTAGATTAAATATATTTTTTACCAAGATTTTGGTTGAATTAAGAAAGGTTATTATGAGTAAAATATTCATTTTTTCCTAGATAACCTCTGTATTATTCCATTGGCTGAACAAGCTACACTAGAAGACAAGAGTGCCAAAAGTGGCAAGTCATGATTCTACTAAAAATGAATGGTACAACTACTTTACAAATCCCAAAGTCTTTATTCTTTGGATCTTCCATTAGATTTAATTATGAGGATAAAATTCTCATATCTTCAAACTACTAAGGACACATCATGTCTATTCTGAGTGGCAGTCTATTGAGGACATGACTTGGGATGATCTTTTCATTAATCATAAATCATCTTTGTGCCTTCGATCTTGGATCAAAATAAATAAAGGTGAAAATAAATCTAAGGATATTGGTTTTCCTATATATATATATAACACTCTATTTTATGTTTGATCCCTTCTGAGTTTGCATCGAGCTCTTTTCCTTTACTTCTTACACCAATTCAGGTCGGACTTGAGTTCATGCCCTTTGGATCTATTTGCCAAGTTGGGTCCATTTTGATTTAATAACTTCCATCAAACATCTTGGCTCATGATTTTTCTATTGGTTATAGGGAATTAACCCAGATAATTGACCCTTTTGACTTCACTTCGCTAGATTTTGAAATATGATTAAACACATATCATAGATCTTTGGGACCCACTTCCCCAATCTCAATTTTTCATTGGGACCTAAGATTCAATGAAATTTTAACTTTTTTGAGCTCCCATGTGCTTGACACTTTTTATCTATGCATTCCTTCTCAGGTTCTGACCAAGGATTTTAGATCTAAATAGTCACTTTGTAGGTCTTAAAAATGACATTCACATAGATGTCTATCATTTTTGACCAACTTTTCAATTTTATAACTTGAAGTGCAAAGATAATGGAAACAACAGACTTTCAGAGAATAGACCTAACACTAAAAGGAACAAACCCTTTTTATTTTTTGGCTAGTTAAACTTCCCAAGTGATTTTTTAAAATGTTAAGGTCAACTGGTCCATGTGATCCTACATGATGTCTTGATGATGGTCTAGTCTAAAATGGATAAGTATGTAAACTTCACAAATTTTACATTAGGATCCAACTTTTCCCATGCATATATTTCATTATGCTACAACATGTGAGTTGAAACTTGGTGAATGTGAAATAGACTCCAAAATGAACAAACCTATATGATTATTTCTTCCTAAGACTACCACATGTATGGGATCTAGTGCCATAAAAATTCCTACTCAAATTTTTTGCTACTAAAACCAAATTTTTGGATAAGCTCTAGATGGAATGAGTGGACCAAATGAATTCCATGTGCTTCCATGCTTATCTAAAGCACTCTGTAGAGTCTCTGCAACTTTGGACCAGTCTTTAGAAATTGATGAATTACACTTTAAGTGAACCTAAAGTTCTTCAAAATATTGTGAGATTAATTATTTCTCCATTCCACTCATTCTATCCAAAGCTAGTTCAAACTATTTTGATCAATCAAGAACTCTAATTCTTCCTCTACATCAAGACCTTTAGCAAATGGACACATGTTTGGTATGTGGGCCAATTATGGCCAATATTTCTGGTAACTTATAGGGAAGCATGCTTGTTATGCTTGAGAACATAGTCCATTTTATCTTAACTGATCTATTGGGCATCAAGTCACTTTTGTGCAACTGAGATTATCATGAAAATGATACAAGGCTACCTCTTTCTAGAACTTCCTCTTAAAACAATAAGGACTAAAACAAAACCATAAAGGCAAATGCATGCAAGAAAATGTAAGAAAGAAAGAACAACTAACCTATTAA